>JBAMJV010000151.1:0-57500 GCA_037951105.1 Echinarachnius parma
CACACAATATGTGCTGGTTTGCATTGTATCCTATGACCGGGGGTAATACTATTATTATAAAGCGCTTAGAGATGATTATCGATCATATTAGGCGCTATATAAATCGAGTATATTATTACTAATATTAGTGTGTCAATTATTTGTTTTCTTCGTGAAAATATACATGTATTTAAAATCTCTGGTCGATCAAATCATAACGCGCTTTCCCAGAAACAGTCAATGTTAAGCCCGAATTTCCTATCTAGGTAAGCACCAGATTGCACAAGTTCAAGTCCCAAAACACAAAAGCTCTCTAACGTGGGAGGGGGGACACCCCCCTCCCACACCTTCCACCCGTTCAGTCACTTCGCTCCCTCGGGCTTGGTCGCTTCGCTCCCTCGCAATATCTCACTCTCACATCTAGCACCAAGGTTGGCGCGCAGCCCTGTGCACGTGGTTGGGCATACACGCACAAAATCATGAGCCCACTTGGGTTTTTGCACCCCCAATCCAAAAACTGCTTCAGGTGCGCCTGGTCTCGACCATCTTTATAATGAATGATCTTGGCTGCGAATTTTTTAACGAGCCCCCCCCCCCCCCCCCCCCCTCCCCCACTGAGAGGACTTTCAACCATTCCGCCCGTCTCGAAACAATTTGGCAGGCGGTTTCGCCCGGGAAATTTTGTTGTCTCGGTCCGGTGAACGGCAAATCATCCCCCAGGTGTAAGAACCTGTCTACGCCACTGGTGCCATGACTATTAAAGCAGACCTGTGACTAGGCCTTGGGGGAGACCGTTTCAGGATGATGAAGAGTCCTTTTTTAAAATTATTTTGCAGTCCCAGTCCGTAACCAAATGATTACTACGCGACCAGATCTAATCCTGATAAACCCAAGTGAATTTCATCTTAATAACACGGCTGCTTAATAATTGTCACATACTTATGTTAAGTCATAATCGTCAATCGTCAGTGTTGATGAGAGAAAATGTCTCAATGTAAATATCGATTGTTTTTGTTCTTGGGGGGGGGGGGGGGGGGGGCAGCTAATGATGATGGAATGTATAGTTTGTATTACTTAGAGGCGAAGTAACGATGATCAACACTTCGGCCCTAGCCAAATTATTGAGAAACACTTTCAAAGAATCAGGACCTGTTCATATGCTAGCCTTATTATGCTAGCCCTATTAATAGGGCTAGCATAATAACGCTGTAACCGATCATCGGATCGGCATGCCGATCACGATCCGATCATACATGATCGGACCGTTTTTGCCGATTTCCGATCATGCAGAAATAATCGGAAGATCGGATCGGCAAAAAAAAAAAAAAAAAAATGTTTTTTTTTCTTTGGAAAATGATCCCAAAAAACATATTTTGGGAAAATAAATGAATTCCAAAGCAACATATATCCATATGAATAAGCCCAAGGTAATCTTGTATGGGTATGCTTTCATTTCAAACTAATTACCTCTCCTTTTACAAATTACTCGCGGCGATTCTGAAAGGTTACTAAGCTCAGTCCCATGTGATGAATTTGGCGTAATCTTTCACTCAGAATCGCCGCGAGTAATTTTGTAAAAGGAGAGGTAATCAGTTTGAAATGAAAGCATACCCCTACAAGATTACCTTGGGCTTATTCATATGGATATATTGCTTTGGTATTCTTTTTTTTTCCCAAAATACGTTTTTTAGGAAATATTTTTTCTGTTTTTTTTGTAATCCGATCCGATCCGATTTCTATCATCGATAAAATTTTGCCGATCCGATCAACCGATCCGATCATCAAGGTCAGTTACAGCAATTAAGGCTAGGTTCACTGTCAAAAAGCGATTGTATGAACGACATATATTTATAGACACCAGCTAAAGCGGATGGTGGTGAAATATTGTCAATCATTCATCGCCATTCCTGCTGGGTCACCTAATAATATTCGTAGATACTATGTGACACTACTCGTTCTGTCTTTTTTCTCATTATTATCATAGCGGTCAGAAGCCAATGAAGAACTTGAACATTTCCGAGAGGCCCATCCTCCCGTGTCTTTCAATGTGATGCCAAAGGCAGGAGACGTCATCATATCTTGTAAACATGGAGGCGAGGTTAAAACCGAAGTAAGCAAATTACGTATACAGATGTCTTGATTCAGGAACAACAGCATTGTTTCCTTTTTAGTAATGTTGGGATATTATTAGCGTAGAAGTGATACAGACGTAATCTATAAACACTTCTATATGGGAATAATTTGCTTTAAGGGATAGTTGAGTATTGGTCAAACTTAACTTAAGTAACCAAAACCTGCACCATTACGGTACAAACTTATAGTTATAACTCCCCATGCTCGAAAAGTATACACAATTACAACAACTAACCCCCTGTTATCATTCAAAATGAACCGTTACAACGCAAGAGTTATAACAAACTCATTGGTTGTAGCCATTTTCAAACAACATTGTGCATTTGATATGTTGTTAAAAAAATGATTCAAAAGAGATATCATCAACAACTTTTTAAAAACATATTTAGTTTTTTTTTCAAAGTAGTCTATAAGCATTTTATTAAATGTTTCTAACAAGTCAAAATGTTCCCTGGCGGAGAAACATTTGAATACAAATATGTTTATGGATATTTCAGCCGTTTCTGAACTTATTTTTGTCAAATAAAGTTTATTCTGTCATTAAAATGGTATGTTCTTTCAAATTTGACAGTCAGTTTTTGATTATCCCACACAATGTTTTCTCTTGAAGTGCCCTCTTTACCAAAACTCAACTATCCCTTTGAATGAATTGGCGAACTCAAGGCTTCATGAAATGACTAACACAAGTTGCGAAATTATTAATGAGGAATTCATGCCTACGTAATCCACTAACACGTTTCAAGACTTTATAAAATGGCCTATAATTATGTTGACGACGATAACATTGTCTGACCGGTGTTTATCTGTTAGGGAGACTATGCTGCATGCTCACTTTAAATACAAATTTACACCATTTTACTTTTTAAAGCGAGTGTCGGCCACGGCTATTCGGCACCAACTTTCCACAGTTCGATCATTTTCTGCGTCCAAACTCAATCAAGACGGCCATGCTGAGATAGTGAGGTTCACCATTGAACAGAAAGGAAACGACTATTCCTCCTGCCACATGTCTTTCCTGCTGCATACACAGGGTTTGTGAAGAAATCTGTTATTCTGTCAATTAATGTACTACAAAATGTATTTTGATATATCGTTATTGGTGCTTGTTTCGAACCAAACTGGCATAACACTGAGGGTCAAACAACCTTTTGGGAGCACCTTAAAGGGGCCTTGCAAACCAAATGCATGTTGACTTCTGTTCATTTATATTAGTGTACACATTCAATATTTGTAAACTGTTTAACCTAAATATGTTTTTTATATTTGTAAACATTTTATCATGTATTATTCTTCATGTTGCTAAGCCCCACCTCCTAAAAAACCTCCAGAGTGAATTATATTACTGACTGATTGTGATATCATATGTCAAATCACTGGACAGCTACCATGGGATTTACAAAAGATGAACATACAACAATAACATGCACACAAAAGCATGTTCTGCATGCCTCCATACAAAAGCTTCTGACATAGCATCTGATATTGAAATTGAAAGTGTTTGAGTTGGCATTGCATTCCAACGTGTGATGCTATTGTGATCAGGCACTCAACTTGAATGAAGGTCACGAATGACCGATGATGTCACAACCAGTCAACAATAGATGTTTTACTCTGGAGAGGTTTTCAGAGGTAGGGGCTTAGCAATATGGAGACAAATATTTACTAAAATGTTTTAAAATATGCAAATTATATTTGGGTCAAATGGTTTACAAATATTTGATGTGTACACTTATACAGATGAACAGAATGCGTTTGGTTTGACTGGCCACTTTACGTGATTTGTGTAGTCTTGTAGTCTTTGCTATTTTTTGGGGAGGGTGGGGGGGGGGGGGGGTGGGGATCACTTGCCCCTATGCCGCTTCTAGTCGTAGGTAAACCAAAGTTAGTACCAGTTAAGGCTATAATATTACTCTATATCTACTTAATGCAATATACAAGGGGGGGGGGGGGGTGGTAAATAGTATACATTTAAAATGGCTGCACTATATCACAAAATCTTCTCCATCAACTATTACCTTGCTTGATAACTCCAGAGAAGTCCAGAGAAGAAGGCATGCTCACATGCGACTGTCCAAAAGACCTGCGAGACATGTTCGTTCTATCCTTGGGCTTGTTAAAGGGTCCGTGACTGCATTTTGGAGTACGATTGCTTTACGTGGCACACAAAAGAAAACAAAATCATCCAAAGAGACAATCTGTATCCATGCAAATTAGGCCCAATTTCTATAATTTATGCAAATCAATTCATGAAAATGGCATATTCTATGAAAATGTTGTTTTCATATTCCTTGGAGAAAGGAAACAAATTTATCTACAGAGATACACTGTATATATGCAAATAAGGCCTATTTTCCATAATTGATGCAAATTCTTTTCATGGGAATGGGATATTCTTTGAAAATGGTGTTTTTATTGAAATACTTCAGAGAATAACTTTGGAAATAGATGGTCTAGGGTAAATCAAAGTCAGTGGATCAATCTAGCAGATTATTTTAACCTTTTATGGCCATCTAGTCCCTCAAATCCAACATGGCCGTTGGAAGGAATGTTAAATTATGTATATTATTTTGTCTTACTTTTGAACTAATTATGGTAGAAACATGTGTGATGTGTCTATTTTAACAATTGTTTGGATGTCGGAATCAATTTTAGATTCATCCTTGGAACAAACTAAGGAAAATTATCAAAAGAAGTACACTTTATAGATGTTAATTAGACAATTTTGCAGAATGTATACAAATGTGATATATTATGCAATTGTGTAAATAATTGATGTTTTAACTACTGCAGTTGATGAACTAGGGTAAGTAAGAGTAAACAAATACTTTTAGCAGGTTATTGCCAGCATTGGCAGTCATCTTGTCCCACGAATCCATGTGGCCGTCGCAGGAATGTAAAAATTCAAGTAATTCAATGAAGACGATAATATCATAATTGCATTCCTGTTTCATTATACATAAATTATGCAAATGAGGCTAGTTTCTACAGGAGTTGTGTGTCTCCTTTTACATATCTTCGTAGTTTGTTCCATAGATGAGTCTACAATTGATTTTGACATCCCAGTAACGATTTTACTAGACATATCACACAGATATGGAGTTCAACAATAACACAAAATGTGCGAATTTCAACATTGCTGCCGGCGGTGGCCATCTTGAATTTGAGGGATTAAACGGTCACCAAACGTTGAAATAATCTGCTAGATTGATCCACTGACCTTGATATATCCTAGGTTATCTATTTTCAAATGTTTCTCCTTCAAATATCGAAATAAATACACAATTTTCATAAACTATCACATTCCCATGAATAGATTTGCATACATTATAAAAAGTAGGCCTACTTTGCATATATACAGTGTGTCACTGTGAATTTTCTCTTTTTGATCCAAGGAATATAAAAACACCATTAAAACAAATAGAATATCTCATTTTCATGAATAACTTTGCATAAATTATGGAAATTAGGCCTAATTTGCAGACATACAGAGTGTCTCTCTGGATGATTTTGTTTCTTTTGATCCAAGGAATATGTGTGCCAAGTAAAACAATCGTACCAAAAATGCAGTCAACACCCATATTTTTGGCCCTTAACAAGCCTACTATTGTTATTGTAAAGACTGCGAGAGACCCGATCGAATGAGTGTGTCCATGCCAGACCTGGCTCTTACGCTCCCGGATGACTAAACCATACCTTTGGACGGAGCTTCATTCATCGGATCTGGAACAGTCTTCCCGACTCAGTTGCTGGGAATATCTTTATTGCTGGTCTTCAAGCCTATAAATTTCATGCGCATGTTTACCTCCTTTCTAAATGATTTTTGTTGGATCTAGTACACCCCCTTTTTCATATCTTTTTTCTTTGGTACTTGATTTGCAGGGAACCATTTGATTGGCCGTGCAGAGCCCTTTACATTCGGTGGTGTAATGTTATTCACATATGCATTGTTTATACGAAAATATGGTAGGTGTTCATTATCTGCCATATATATTTTCTTTTATTAATAGGATCCGATTTTGACAACGCGTCGACGGACACAGTCCAACACAGGTGAATACAACTTATTATATTTTTATATATTTTAATTATTCAATCCTGATAATAAGACAAATCTTTTTTTAACAGACATACAATTGCATATATATTTCATTAATTGTATACAGTGTTTGTTATTTCTGTCTTATATATTTGTGTTTTCTTTAAATCTGCTCTACGACTACCAAAACATTTCTTTTGCTCCCATTGTCCCTGAAGCAATTCTATCGATCCCATAGACTGCATGTCAGATTCTGAGTTATCTGAAATAACAAACGAAACCAGTATGGACCAGTACTATGAGCTCGGAGTTGCTCTGGGCTTCACCATTCCTCAGTTAAACCAGAAGAGAAACGAACAGCTAACCATCGATATGTTGCTTAAGTGGAAAAGGGGACTCCCACCTAACGTGAATGCCAAGGAAGCTCTAGTGAGTGTAGGACTACTCGAAGATGCCGCAGTAACACAGCTGGAACGTGGACGAAATGGTGAATATACTATTCCAACCATATTGTCAAGATATATGTATAATACCCTTAATTGTAGTAAGGGAGCCTTATGGCAACATGTTTCATTTTTGGGAATACGAGACTGACACAAATAAGTTATATTTTACTGAAATTATTTACAGAAATCATGCTTGTTGGTTTCTTAACGATATCTGTTTTGCATTAATTTCTTTTCTTATTTTTTCTGGCTATTGAATACTGAATTGAAGACTTTGATGGCCCAAATGACCACTAGCCAATACAATCATATGGATACAAATTGTAAAAGCTATATTAAGACTTTCAATGAATGAAAAAACCCTAACCTTGTTCATTAAAATTTAAGGTGAGGGATATATAAGAATACGTTCAATTTTCAAGCGAATTAAAAAGTGTTTGCTTGAGACCTGGAAAAACAAGGTTCCCTAGTGTAAATAGACCTCACGGGAACCTGGGATATCAGGTCCCAGAACTGAAGCGTGCTGGCTAATCCATTTTTTTAAATCCTCTTCCTGTTTCGTTTCATGTTCATCATGGGCTTGGTATTTCAGTCAATGATGGTCAACGGTAAGATCTGCATCTATTTTATTTTTATATTAAGCTGTAGTATATGTTTCGATGTATCTTTTATTTTGCATGATAAATTTTATGGAAAATCTTAGATCTTAGTTTAAAGTAACCTGAAGAAGTTATTATAGAAATGTGTACTATTTGGCTTTAACAAAATATGTTCAAACATAATTGTATTAACTCTATTCTTTATGCAAAGTAAACGTATATTAATAGACACGTCATTTTGAAAAATCTAATTAGAAAAAAGTTGTAGTAGAACTTAGCCTCCACTAAAAGTACTAATAGGAGAAATGCTGGCGATTGACATCGTTTATTGATATGTGTATATTGCTCTACCTTCATTGGTTTATAGATAAATATAAATTTGATTATTCTTTCTCAACGTTGCTTTAAAACTAACCATTGCAATTTGTAGTGACCTTGATGATCGGACTGTAGCTGCAATTGCTCGCACCATGAAGCCTGAACAGTTCTATGATGTAGGTATAAAACTCGGACTTACAAAAGCCGAACTGGAGCACATGGAATGTCAGAATATGATGAACTCACAAGAAGCTGTTGCTCAAATACTGTCTTCGTGGATAGCAACGCAGAAACCTGGTGAACAGGCTAAACAAATCATACGAGAGATTTGGAATACAGTGAAGGCTGCTACTCAACCACAAGAGAATGAAGGTGGGATATATGACGTTAGCTCTACATAGTATCACACCAAATTGCACATTTTGATACCAAATAATTTGCTAACTAACACAAATACCTTAAAAACGTCTTTAAATGCAATTAAAAACAATTACTATTTTGAAGTACTCGACACTCTGTATTTACATGTTGAAAATACCATTAAAGGGAAAGGTCCCCGAAATTGGAATCGGGCGACTTGAATGGAGACTAAAGCGCGCGTATTCAATTCGAGTTATAAATAGACTTATAGCCACTAAATCTGACCTATAGCCATTAAATCTGACCTATAGCCACTAAATCTGACCTATAGCCACTAATCTGACCTATAGCCACCAAATTAGGGTTAGGGTTAGGGCTTAGGTTAGGGTTATATATCCCCCGAAACTAAGACAAAACACCTTATGTCCCACCGCAAATCAACCGAGTCGCTGTGGCGCAATCAGAAGCGTGCTAGTCTGATAATCTAAAGGCGCTGGGTTCGAAACCTGGCTTTGCCGCTTCTTTTGCGTACTCAATGTTCGATATTATACAAGTCTGAAATTTCGGGTATGCGTGGTCTCTGACCAAGTCGCTAATTCACAAGAAATTTTGTAAACCTGTTTGGAAAAAAAAATTCGCGCCGGATCGACCACCATTTTTACTTTGATAATGCAGAGGACCTACCTCTCTGGTGAAACGGTGCCTCGCAGCAGTCAGTGCTAG
Source organism: Echinarachnius parma (assembly GCA_037951105.1). Taxonomy (NCBI): domain Eukaryota; kingdom Metazoa; phylum Echinodermata; class Echinoidea; order Clypeasteroida; family Echinarachniidae; genus Echinarachnius; species Echinarachnius parma. Next base: position 8,595 of record JBAMJV010000151.1, read on the forward strand.
TGTATTGCAGTGCATATGCCATGCATGCCCGGGAAGCTACTAGCGTACAGCTATGTACATGCCGAGCCGCAGAGGAATCATGACTTTCCTTCGTCAGACTAGATGATTGATTTACCCATTTTTATTAAATTAGACACAGAAAGCAACAAAATGATAACTAATCAACGAATATAAGTTATTGAACTAATAATACAATAAGTTTCAATCACCAAAATGCTCAGAATAACACGCACTGAAATATAGCAGTTTCTGCTCAATCCCCCGGGCGTGACGTCACCAGAAAGACATGACTTTACGGTCCCCGCCAAGTTGCTTGAATCGATATATTCATATTCTTTATGATCTTAACTATCTGTAGAAGTATAATTCAACTAATGGTGTGTTTTCAATGAATTTACACTTTAATAAGTTTACATTCAATGCAGGCACATTCAGCTCCCCTATAACAAATCTAGTAACTTTATTGACATGTGCAAAAAGGCGATGAGTGGTTGATATAATGTATAGTGTTGTTATCTGATATGTCCACTGGGTGTTGTGTGAACATTTAAAGTTAAATGGACTTTATATGACCGAGTAATGAGCAAAAAAGCAATGTGACATTCACTAACTCATTGCACTCACGTTGTAACGGTTCTGACGATCCGTTGGAAAATTTGACATCTGAACACTTCAATCGTTAATATCTTTTTAACGAAAGGTAAATTTGAAAAAACTGAAACAAGTCCCATGCTTTTTTTGTTTAAAAGAATACAACAAGGTATGAGGGAACCGCTAGAATTTCAATTGGATTTTGAGGATTTGGACAATGTTACTAAGTCCCTTTAATAGAAGAGTAGAGGGAAAATGACATCACAGATATAACAAATAGACAACAAAGAGGTCATGATACAAGAATATACATCAACTTAAAAAATATCATAATTCTTGAATGGATTATCAAAATCTTCTCAAACTTTCGCTTTTGGGTTTCTTAAATTGTAGTTCAATTTGCCCGATTCGCTTAAAGGGGAATACCTGGCCATATATAATTATTGTCCAACAGAATAAAGGGAAATAGAAGAAAAAGGTGAACATATGATCGAAATCTGATAAGAAACAAGACACTAATGCCTATTTAGACATTTTGTAGAAAATCGCAACATCACTGACGAGTAACTCACCGTTTTTTTTTTACGTGAAAATGCACCTATTTCTCATTTCAGTTGCTAAAATTTATTTTCCTCTGCTTGTCTTAACAAATTCATAAAGAAAGATCGATTGACCAAAAATTGTGTCATCTTATACATTATTATTATTATTACTATTGTTTTCATAATTAATGTATGATTGATATTATTAGCATAATTTGTATGCATTTTACAGATTTTCACCTGACTTTGAAAGACATGTCGGGTGTTTGTAAATGCCATCCGAATATTAAAACATGGAGATATATATACCTCGACCCCCGCGGCCCCTGAATCTACGGCCGTGTATGAGACTCTTATAATGAATGCCCAAAATGACGTTTTACCCTTTTTAAAAAGCAAAATGCTCTTAGTTATAATTACTATTTTTGTGACCTACCAAAATGTGGACTTCATTTGTTTGCATCTTATTTTCACTGCAGATGAAGCAGAAGACGTATTAAGCGACAAGCTTATCCTTGATCTTTCGAAGGAGATAACCCCAAGTCTTGTACCTGTTCAAAACTTCAGTGTAAATCTGGGGTTCGGATATTCTGCAGGAGATCATGCAATGATGAAGGGTATGACCCAAGGCAATGTGCAGATTGCCTACTCCGAGTTACTCCAGAAATTCAGATACAAACATGGCTCTGGAGAGGACGCTGCCCTCAAGCTCCGAGACATTCTCACGAAAAACGACATGGTACCGCTGGCTGAATCACTCGAGCGAGGTAAGAATAAAATATATCATACCTATAATGGTACGTAACATTTTGTAGTAAAGTACTTAGGGAGATTTGGGGTAGAGGTGACATTACTGTATGAATTGCAAGAGAAGATCAATTTCGAAATCAACGTTTGTGTGATCGGATTCAGTTCAGAAACGGCTAACATTCGCATAAAAGTCGCGAGTGCTGACTTTTAAACAAATCCTACTCAATCGTGAAATCGGGGGGCATAATGGCCCCGACCGTAGAAAGACCTCAACTAGCCCAGTCTTGTTAGGGTTATGGGTAATGTTTTATACAGTTCATTTATTCAGTCATGTGTCACATGTCTTTTAAAATGAATGTTTAGGTGTGGAATTCAACGAGGGCTCAAATATTCTGTTTTGCCTATCTGAGGGCTACATGCTAGACAATCGTTCTAAAAAAAAGGTGATGACTATATCACTATGATCACTATAGTGATATTATGACTCTTGCGTTTGTATCCCTAAAATAGATTTAAAATTGTACTAGGATTTTGTTTAAACGTCTTTTTAACCTTGAAATTACAGAAATGCGAAGATTGAACATCGATGTCCAAGACAAGGGTCACAACGTGTCCTCTCCTTCAGAGTCTACAGGTAATTGAGAGAACATAACCCATAAACCCGTAAATATAGCTCATGTGAAGCTATATAACAATGGCCCCGCTGCAGAAAGAGATACAATCAATTGTAAGTTACAATTAATTGTAAGTCAGAAAATGTGTGTGTTTCAACCAATCTGATTTGCGCATTTAGAACACAGGATCTGACTTACAATTAATTGTATCCTTTTCTGCAACGGGGACCTTGTCCAAACTTTCCGCTACCATGCATTTTAGTTGGCCCTCGATACATTGTTCTACAATTATGTCAAGTAAAAAAGACATATGTCACATTACTTACTAAAACGGACAAGCAGTATGGCAATATGTTCCACAGCTGAATAAGGCTATCGATCCGTAATATCCTATGTAATTAATTTTTATTTTTATTTCCTTGCTATTTGTTATGACTTCAATGAATGAATTGTACAATGCGTGCATCTTACACATTGTTTAGCCTTCTTGTTATCATAGCAATATACAATATCATTTTGCCATACTGTAATACATATTACCCATATTTGTGATACGATTTTAATACCGCAGTATTTCATGGTACATATTTGTTATGCATTGCTTTTTCGTGTTGATACCATTGACTACCGTAGTCCTACTTGCCATTATCATAAATTACTATGCTAATAAAATTATTATAGTATATTACATTATAGAGAAATAAAAACACCCAATTTAAGCTTTGTTATTAAAGTAAGCTTTGTTATCAAAAGTGATAATTGAGACTTTTAATTAAAATGACAACTATCATCACAATATTTTTTTCAAAGTTGTATGAAAGTGCCATATAAATTCAACACCGATTTGCAAGTGCAAATTAATGTCACGTTGTATCGCCTGTTGATGGTGGCCTACTGAGTTTGACTACAATCGCAAATCGTTCATTCAATCTTAAATAAATCTTGAATTAGGGAGATATATGATAAAGTGAAACCCATGTCATTGTTATTCAAAATATTGAATTAAAAGATAAATATGTAAGCGCAATGGGATTTTCGTTGAATTTGACAAAGTCAGTGGATCACTTTTCTATTTGAATAACTTATCAAAATTTACTGAAGTTCGAACCAGTGCGACTTATTATCGATCATTGGACCTGCCTTCGTATTACATTATTCATCCATTATCAGGATGATTTACACACTTTAAATATGAGATATCCAGCCAGGCTTGTTTAAGCGGCCACCTGTCTATAGCAATCAAACACTCTACAGTGGCCACCAAATGTGATTCCTTGCAGAAAAGGGTAATTCTTAAAACCTGTCTTAGTGTATTTAGAGGTCACCTGTTTACAAAGGCCAATCTCCATGTTTTGCTTACCTGGTCATTATGTATTTATCTTTTACCCTAATAAGGCCGGGAGGGGGGCATCATGGCCCCCTCCACATATTTTGTTTGTATTCTCCGGAACGCGTAAAGATGACGCCCCGCTGCTTGGTGACTTTTTCTTTAGGGTTTTGCGCATCTTTTAAAACAAAATGTTTGAAAATCGGACCTACCGTCACGAGGTCACGTGACCTTTTGGCTATGCATGTCAGCCCGAAAATCGCTACATTTCGTGTATAAAACATATGGAAATATCAGTTTTCGTCAAAAGAGATATATCATTGGTTATTTGGTCTTGTTTACATTTTAGGCGTTTGTTTTGGAGTTCAAAATAGTTGAATAATAGTTAGAAATAAAATAAACAACAAAAACAATAAAATACATAAGTAAACAAAAAAGAAATACAAACGAAATTATAAAAACAATAGAAAACATAAGGAATAACCTGGCTCTTCCAAATTGTTTTGTTGTATAGGTTTTCCCGGTCAAATTCGTCAAAACAGCAGCCAAACTGACGATTCGATCATTCAAATTAGAGCTATTTTTCTTCAAGTGCTGTTCGCTATATTCATATTCACTTTCAAATTCGTTTATAGGCATTCGATTTTGTGCTCCTGATTATTCAAATCCGTTTTTAAGTCGTTCAAATTAACATTGCACAATCGTCATTCAATTTCGCGCAGGTAATCTAGAGCAAAACATTTTGTACCTTAATCTTCATTCAAATTAGTTTATAGGCACCCGAATTCGACCATTTAGCCTTCAAATTGGTTTGGTATATAAATATTCCTTTTTAAACAAATTTTTGCATCTGTTTTCAATTTGTTAATATCCATATTGAATTTTAACATACTACTGTTCTAATTCACAGACGTATTATATTCCCATGAGCATGATAAGAAATTTTGTACCTCAATCTACTTTCAAATTAGTTTATAGGCACCCGAATTTGCACATTTAGCCTTCAAATTGGTTTGGTATATAAATATTCCTTTTCAAACTAATTTGTGTACATGGGAGTCACAGTGATATTCATAAGGAATATTTACTTCATTAATTTCAACAATGTTTATTTCAATAAATGTTTATATATATCTAATCTTCATTCAATGTATCTATCAATTTTATCATTATTCATCATGTTGATACTTTTTTGTTTTGTTGCACTAATTTAATTCAAACATCCCGCCCTCTACATCATGTACACCATGACGAATTACAATGCACACTTTTTACAATCGCTCGACAATAGACCGCTTCGGTAATGTATGCAAATGATATGCGTATGACGTCAGACTCTCCGTCGGCAAGCTTAACAAAAGTAACCATGTCCGGCAAGCTAGCTTGCCGGAATTAGTTAAACATTAAATTGAATGACCATTTTAGTAAATCAAATGATAATCCCAATCGTCAGTCAATTTTGCTCTAATTTGAATGATCGAATCGTCAGTTATGCTGCTGTTTTGACGAATTGGACCGGGAAAACCTAAATTATTATTCTAAATGGTCTAAATAATATATGGAGTGAAATTATGAAGAATATATGATTTATGGGTACAAATATGAATGTTATGACCTTGTTTGCAAAGATATGCAAATTAATTAATTGTATTCTATACCTTTCACTTAACATGCGTGCAAATTTACACGGCGATCGGCCGCTTCGCGGCCGAGATCTTAAAGGGTACCATCATCCAAAAATGATATTCTTATAAACGAAAGGTAACACCTTTAGTAGTCATCAACAAGTTCACAAAAATATGTTTCCAGAAAGAAAATAATTGTAAAACGCATTACCATTCTAAAGCATGCGTTCATGGGTCTGAATTACGAAGACTTATTCGTCCAGAGCGAACGAATCGTCCGCGATCATAAATTATTGTCTCCAAATATACGTGTGAATAGCATTGGCGCACTCGCAAATGTTTGGCCCGTACGGAACCAGGAAATTATAGTGGTTCCGTAAGTGGTGGTAATTAATTGCTTTGTTTATGAATTACACAACCCTTTGCAAAATGTTGGGTATCTATTTGATATTACAAAACGATACCAAATCATGAAAATATGTGTTGTTCTTTGCCTGGTGGTCCCCTTTCAGAGGTGCATCCCCCCCCCCCCCCCCCGGCCATAGAAAGACCTCAAATAGCCCGGCCTTTTTAGGGTTAAAGGTATGGTGACAAGAAAACTGCCTCAAAATTGGGTTTTACTGTATCTAAGGTAGATTTTCATGAAGATTACTAATACAAACATATTTTCCTCGTGGGAAAACCCGGTAAAATAAAAAAATCAACTTGTAAATTCACTTTCGGAACCCCCGTAAAAAAACTGAGTCCCGGGCGAACAAAAAATCACGTCATCTTTGTGACGTCACCTGCAGGCAATCGCAGTTTAGCTCGGTCATAAACGTACACGCTGAGTGCAATACTCACGTTGACACAGAGATATTATTTCCATTTGTTTCAATATTTGCAAACATTTGTTCAGGTTTATATCATGGACGATATACACTCAGATGTGTAGCTGCATCCTGCTACAATTCATTTCTTAGTAATTCTTAAGCATTTTCAGTAAAACCTCAATTTACAAGCAAAAACGAGTTTGTTTTACAAGCAAGTCATAGGCTCTGCATGTAAACAATGCGCATTCCTCCGCGTTGCGGTCTGCATGTGATGTCATGAATCGGGTGACACGTGCGCACATTTCCGCTCTGCTATAAATGACTTTTTTTAGGAGCATGGAACGCCGATGCAAAATAAAGCAAAAAAGTTGCATGAAATTTACCTTTTTTTCCCAACTTAAGGATTTCTTTGAAAAAAAGAGTGTGGTATATCAATAAAGGCACATATTTAAAGCTATAAACCTGAATCAAAGCCGGGATTGCCCCCCTCCTTTAAAGGGATAGTTCAGTTTTGGTGAACAGAGTTAAGTTTTGGTAAAACTGAACTTTAGTAACCCCCACATTGCATTAAAAAATAATAGTTATAACTCCACCATGCTGCTAGAAATGAATACAAATCACAAATGACGAAGTAAAATGCCTGTTATCATTAAAAGAGATTTGTTAAAACTCAAGAGGGCGCTTTGTAAAGGTAATTGGTTTCAACCATTTAAAATAGAATATTGTGCATGAGATGTTTTGTTGAAATAGTGATTAGAGAGAAAATCAACTACTATTCAAAAACCTCTTTTGTAAATTTAAAAAAGGAGGCATTTAAAAAACAAATTTAACGGCTGGTTCTAAATTATCCAAAAATTGTGGGGCCCCACAATAAGTACAAATGGTTATGTTTATTGATATTTCAGCCATTTCTGTACGGATTTTAATCAAATAAAGTTTATTCTGTCATAATTGTACTCTCGTTAACATTTGACACTCAGTTTTTCATGACCTCACAACAATTATTGTGTGTAGCGCCCTCTATACAAAAACAAAACTATTCCTTTAACATTACATTTCATTCCGTTTTTAGGAATGGCATCAACCGCTTCAGGACGTCGCCGTATAATGTTGAGAGGAACCATTGGCAGTGACGGCGGAGATCTTTCATTTCCGAGTTATGACGTCACTATTTCTTTTCCCACTGGTGCTCTCGACCAAAGGCAGAGCATATCTCTTGACCTTCAGGCAGAACTGCCGTCCAGCCAGTCGAATGGCGTTGGGTCCGATGAGCCGGTCTGCATCAAGTTACGTAATCGTGCCATCTTCGCATCACCATTAGATCTTCTTGTACAAGTAGAAGATTCAGGTATGAACGATTAAAACTACATTCGCTTTCACATCGCTGAGAATCATCTCTTACAAAATATACTTAATATAAACAATTTCGTTGTATGAGCGAATATGAATATGTTGACAAGGACTGAGCTCACACTAGATATTTTCCAAATCATATCGGGCATTTGGACAAAATTAATTCTAATTTCTTTACCGACTTTGCTCAAAATGTTCACAAATTTATTCCACATTATCCAGTTTGGTTGTAATATAAATATTTATTTATCGTAAAACATTACTTCCCTCTTCAATCGGCATGCGTTTTGTTATCCCTTCGTGTACGACTATCATGACAAGTTCCATACAAGAAAAAACAGTAAAATTAGTAGCAACCGATTATCCATGAAGGGACAAGGGATTAGTAGTGTGCATTAAACTTATTTTACCCGTATATATATATACAACAAATTATGTTCCATTACAGATTAATCCACTTGTGACCCTATGACGTTATTAGGGATGGGATTCTCCTTTGCATTACGCAAAACATTATACGTCATCGGTACTGTCAACACCGCTGCACCTTAACAAGAAGATGATTATGGCGAGAAGACATCTTCTAATCCAATTCTAGATACTGTACTCACCCCCATTATCACTAATTTATATCCCCGAGGAACTAAACAATACACACTAGAAAAGACCTAATAAAAAAACAGCTGTTTACAAGCCTAGCATTCTCTGTGACCCGACCCACAATGCCATACACTTCCTCTTCTCTCCAGTGATTTATTTGCAGTACATGCTGTATTTTTTGATGTGTGTGTTTTGCTGCTTTTGTCAGTTAAAATGGAATTCCACTCCGAAAACCCTTTTACATTGCTAAAAAGACAAATTAACACTGCCAACGGTCATCTAATTATCATTTCTCACAAGATCCAGAAGATTGCTAAACAAACCTCCTCCTCAATCCAGCGAACCGCTACTGTGCGTTTCGCCATAGTTGAACGGGACCGCCAGATTAGTAACGTACGTTGCGAGCTGGCTAATCAGAGATTTTGATTGGTTAATTACAGTTCGCCAAGTATTGTTGTTCATAAAAAATATATATATTATTGTATCACCAATATTGTGTGTTTCTATTGAACAAAATTATATATAGATTGGACATATTATTTGCCTTGTCAAAATAAATGTAATATGATTATGTTAGACCAAAGCTGTAAATATCCAAATTAGCAATTTTGAAATCAGCTGTTAGCCTATTGATTTCTCTTTTGATCGATCGCGTAAATTGTATAGCATGCATTAGTGCATTTTACATACTATATATCCCGTGCTTGATATGTAGTATCTCCTTCAGCCCTTACAACTTGCCTAAACAATTCTAACTCTTATATCTTCCGATTGCTATGTTCATTTGATTATTTCGTATGAGCACTTCTCGAAAGTTTGGTTGGAAACAATCCGGGGTAAAGTGATCTGAACAAACGACATTATTTATGTCATATTTGTGGGTCCTTATGCTAATTGTTCTTAGAAAGAGGTTAAAATTACTTACGTAAAAATAGTTGTACAAGTTGTACAAGCAATTTGTTTATCCTTCTTTTAACCTTGAAATTACAGAAATGCGAAGATTGAACATCGATGTCCAGGACAAGGGTCCCAAAGTCCACTCTCCTTCACAGTATACAGGTAATTGCGAAAACAAAGACCCATTGACCCGTTAATATAGCAGTTATATAGTTAATATGTGCAGCTATATGACACTGGCCCCGCTGCAGAGAGAGATACACTCAATCAAAAGTTACAATTAATTGTAAGGCAGAAAATGTGTGTGTTTCAACCAATCTGATTTGCACATTTATAACACGTGATCTGACTTACAATTAATTGTATCCCTTTAGGCAACGGGGCCAGGTCTTGGTCAAACTTTCCGCTACGATGCATTTTATTTGGCCCTCAATACTCTTTGCTACAATTATGTCAAGTAAAAATGACATATGTCACATTACTTACTAAAATGGGCAAGCAGTATGGCAATATGTTCCACAGCTAAATAAGGCTATCGAGCCGTTATACCCTTTTTAATTCACTTTTCTATCTGTATTTCCTTGCTATTTGTTATGACTTCAATGAATGAATTGTACAATGCATGCATTTTACACATTCCTAGCTTAAGGTTTGCATAGCCTTCTTTGTATCATAGCAATATACAATTTCATTTTGCCATAATACATATTACCCATATAAGTTTGTGATACGATTTTATTACCGCAGTATTTCATGGTACATTTTGTATAGGCTTGGTACGAACAGTAGAGATCCAACAATTTGTCGATTTTCCATGCCGGTAACAACTCGAATCGTCACGTCTACCAAAACGTGACGTGAGTGTTATAATCATTATATTGTAAAAGTGAAAGCGCTTGTTTACTAAGACTAGTCATGACGTCATCCAGAATATGTCTCGATCGACACAACTTTTCTTTATTGTGCGATAGAATTCCTATGGAGATTGCGTTGTTTAAGGATTTGTCGCAGCGCACAGAAAGAAAATAGGTATGTAAGTGAGATGGGGACCCGCGGACAAAGTATCAGACAGTTGATAGAGGGAGAAAAATAAATCTTTCTAACAGAACGTTAAATAGAAATGGATAATCAAATTAGGAACTGTGCTTATATTATGTTTGTCTAAACATTCGTGGTCAGAACGGGTGATCGGAAACTGGTTACTCGCTACAGCCAACTACGGACTGTGTCCGCTACTAGGCCTAGCTAGCCACCCCGACCGGCTCCCAGGCGCCAGGGGCTCCGTTCGCGCGGCGGCCGCGGGCCGTGGTGCTTGCCTAGCAGTACACACGGTGAGTGCTGGCCAGCTGTTATTACCGGGTTTAGTTAAGCAACAGCAATTACTTCAAGGCAGTGACGAAGTTACCAATTTGTTTTGAGCGTCCCTTTTGGCCCTGTGTATGCATACTTCAACAATTATTAATTAGGCTCATCTTCTAATCAGACGGTGTGCAAATTATTTCATTATTACTGCATTATCAGAATATCTTTATGTACATGCAACACAGCCAATCCTCGAGCTTACACTACAATACATGCCCAAGACTTCAAGATTACAGACTGATAAGATTTTTTTTCTATATTTAAGCCATCCTATACTATGAGGTGTCTTAAATTAAGACAACAATCTTACGCTGAAAATGTTTATGGAATACCAATGCTTGTTTTAGCAAATTTGCTTACCGAAAGTGCGTATAAATTGTCAGCAGATTTGCTTACGAGGAATTCTAAGCAAAAAATGCTTAGATCTAAGCATTTTTACTTATACATAAGCAAAAATTCCTAAGATATTCTGGCTTATATGTGTTTATGGAATACAAGGCCCTGATGCGTCGCGACGATATCGACGAGATTCGAGAGCGAGGCCGATGCGGGGCCGAGGCACAGTTTGACCGACCGCGGCGATCGAGTAAATTGCAGGCTAGGCGCCGGATCAAACAACATACAACGAGACAAAACTCAGAAACTAACCACAATCCTTGTAACAATTATATGTTTTTCATTTCCTACAATATGTGAACTTAAATTGCCACATTTTGACCTCTTGTGAATTGTGAAAAGTGACAACTTTGCCTTTTCACCTCTCACTGCATGACTTGACAAATCAATTTTATCAGTGGCGTAGAGCGGGGGGGGGGGGCATATATTCTGAAAAAACAATAGAAAACATAAGGGCACATTTAGGTGTGCCCTACCAATAATTTTGGGCGACTGGACCCTGGTCTAGACTTTTTGCCTTGGTCCACTGGACTAGATATCTTCCACGGTCCTGGTCCCTGGCTACAAAAATTGGGACTGGTCCTCGGTCTAGGCCTAAAAAAAAGGTACTGACAACAATTTACGACTACCCCCCCCCCCCCCCCCACCCCCACCCCCCGCTGACAGGATTTTATGAACCGCTAGGTCCTGGTCCTTTTGGAACCGGTCCTGGTCTAGGCTTCGAAAAAATATTACGACTCAGCCTACCCCCCCCCCCCCCCCTCCCGCCGCTGACAGGATTTTTTCAACTACTTGGTCCTGGTCTAGGTTAAAACAAAAACCCTTGAACAAATCGCTGGGTTCGCTAGTGATATTTGTTGCCCCCCAATCAGTCCGACCACACTACACCACTGAATTTTAGTTATCTACACCACTGAATTTTATTATCACACACAAGTAATCAATACGTGTAGAAACAAGTTATTTTGCTCAAAACCTACTCGTTTAAATTATTTCGCTATTTTTATAGAGGGGGACTTTCATTTGTTATTGTTTTTATTACATGTTTGTTTTTTGTGTACGTATATTTTGCGTGTAGAGGGTATAACCTATACCATTGTGTCTGGGTGTGCATGCATTTGTCTAGCTGTGTCATTATCATCCATTGATAAGGGTATGCGCTTTTCCTAACACCATACACGATACTTTATTATATAATTTTATATTTTATTGTACATTATATATTTGTACATTTCATTGTATTAGTTTCACTAGCATTAGCTGCATCATTAGTACACTGAGTAATGGTAGCAGTGGCCGCACACATGTTTTTTTTTTCTTCAAAGGGGAAGGAGAGGGGGTTATTTCGTCAGCCAAATTTCTTTGAGCGGGGGGGGGGGGGGGGGGGGGGCGCGGGTTAGCTGTAGATATTTGGAGTCAATTAAAAACAGCCAAAATAGTATTGTTGGGGTACAGGGGAGGGTGACCCCCCTCCCCTACCCGCCCCCATGGGTACGCCTATGAATGGTACATTTTGTTTCATTCATCTTCGGCCTGAACCAGCTATTTTGCCATTAGTCTCTTCTCAATGACAATTTACGTTATTTTTTAAAACGCCAGCGGCAATTTACGTGAGCTTTCGTAGATTGCATATAGCAGGTCAACAAATTGTTGGGTCACGTTACCCTACACTTCGTAGATTTGGGTGACCTGTTTCACAAAAGGTACAGAACCTGAACGTGACGTGAACGTGACTGTTCGTAGATTTGGGTGACCTGTTTCACAAAAGGTACAGAACCTGAACGTGACGTGAACGTGACTGTTCGTACCAAGCCTTTTGTATATGCATTGTTTTTTCGTGTTGATACCATTGCATATCATAGTATTACTTGCCATTATCATAAATTACAATGGCAATAAAATGATAATAGTATTACTTAAATGTGCAGTTTTTTAATCATGGTATGCGATGTATTACGATAATATTACCAATACTGATATTTTGTGGAATTGTTCGTAAATGTAGAACATGTGCCATGGTATTCATATCATTATGACTTTCCTTGAATATTACATTATATAGAAATAAAAACAGCCAATTTAAGCTTTGTAATCAAAGTAATCTTCGTTATCAAAAGTGATAATTGAGACTTTTAATATAAATAACCATTATCATCACAATATTCTTCTGAAAGGTGTATGAAAATGCCATATAAATTCAACACCGATTAGCTAGTGAAAGTGAAAATTAATGTCATGTTGTATCAGCTGTTGATGGTGGCCTATTGAGTTTGACTACAATCGCAAATCGTTTATTAAATATTAAATAGATCTTGAATTAGGGAGATATATGCTAAAGTGAAACCCATGTAATTGTGAGTCAATTATGAATTTGATAAATACGTAAGCGCAATGACATTTTCGTTGAATTTGATGACTTTTTTATTTGAATAATTTATCAAAATTAACTGAAGTTCGAACCAGTGCGACTTATTATCGATCACTGGACCTGCCTCTTCGACTTGCATTATTCATCCATTAGCAGGATGACACACTTTAAATATGAGATATACAGCCAGACCTGTCATAGCGGCCACCTGTCTATAGCAACCAAACACTCCACAGTGGCCACAAAATGTGATTCCTTGCAGAAAAGGGCAATTCTTTAAACCTGTTTTAGTGTATCTGTTTACAGAGGCCACTCACCATGTTTTGCTTTGCTGGTCATCTTTAACGTTACATTTCTTTCCGCTTTTAGGAATTGCATCAACCACTTCAAGACGTTCCCGAATAACGTCCAAAGGAAGCATTGGCAGTGACGGTGGATGTATTTCACTGCTGGGTTATGACGTCACTATGTCGTTTCCCGCTGGTGCTCTCGAGCAAAGGCAGAGCATATCCCTTGAGCTTCAGGCAGAACTGCCGTCCTGCCAGTCAAATGGTATCGGGTCCGATGAACCGGTCTGCATCAAGTTACGTAATCGTGCCATCTTCGCATCACCATTAGATCTTCATCTACAGGTAAAAGGTTCAGGCTGGTATGAGCGACCCACATTTGTTTTAAAATCGCTGATAATCATCTCTTTCAAAACATACTGTATCATACAATTTCGTTGTATGGCCGAATATGAATATTTTGACAAGGATTGAGCTCACACCAGATGTTTTCCATATCATATCGAGCATTTTTGCAAAATACATTCTCATTTCTTAACCGACTTAGCTGAAAACTTTCAAAAATTCATTGAACATTATCCAGTTTGTTGTATAATACATATTCCTTTATTGTAAAAACCATTACTTCCATATTTAATCGCTATGCATTATTTTACCTCTTCATGCATGTACGACCTATTGGGAACAGTTCCCGACAAGAGTAAACGTAAAGTAGTACCCGAGTATCCAAGAATGGACAATGGATAAGTATTGTGCATTAGACATATTTTACCCGAATATATAATGTTTTGTTTCTGTTCCATTACAGATTGATCCAATCAACTTGTGACCCTATGACGCCATGCTCCTGAGGGCCGGGTTACTCTCTTGCATTACGCAGAACATTATACGTCATCAGTACCACCATCACCGCTGCACCTTGACAAGCTCAATATGATTATAACGAGAAGAAATCTTCAAATGTGTCTGTTTGCTTATGCCTTTGTATTCTTGTGTACTACAATTCGCAGCTCACAAATTATAATGATCTCATAATCCCAGACGCTCATTATTTGCATTTGTATTATTTTGTTTTCAAATGTTGCTACTCGTCTTTCATGGATCCACCCCGAGCATGATAGTTGTATTATAAACAATACATTCCTTCCAGGTGTCTCCATCCATTGGATGCTGGCTTACGTGCTGTCCCAATAGTCTGTACTATGATAACATTGTGAAAGGACTTGCCTCGACTAGCCTACTTTGCTATTGCTGGCTCCTTTTTTATACCAACTATAATGTTCTATTACTTTTAATTTGTTGTGATCTATATCATTTTTTGTCAACGATGTTGTTGTTTGGTAATTAAATTTCATTTCATTTCAATATATATATTGATATATTGATGTTCAATAGTATTATTAGTATGTGTATTGTATATAAACCTTACCCGACATTCATATGTTGCTACGTGTGAATAATATGACATAATGTGTATGACAAATTAGCGTATTAATTGTTGCATGTTCATGTATGTGATATGAAATGATCTTCCGTCGGTGAAATACCAAACCAGGCCGAGGAATGTCTAATTTATGTATAAATATTAGGAATGAACGATGTATTTGCATGCATTTATCTTGGCTTTTAAAATCAATGCATTTACATAATTCAAGAGTATTAAAGATTATAATACTTCTGCGTATTTTCCACATGCAAGTACCAAAGATATGTATACATAACTTTATTAAATGCCACCCTAATTGAAATGTTTCTGTAAATACTACCATACTAATGTTTTACCAGTTTTACTCATTTTTTAAAACATAATTATGAAATGTGAGGTATTTGAAAAAATATGCAATATTAATAATTTAACATGCTGCCCATTATGATCAGATTGAGACATGTGCTCATGTATATTTCAATCTGACTATTCATGAGTATACGTTATGTTACGGCATAAGCTATGTATGGTACCGTCAATAAGTAGGCCTATCACGTATATTTGTCTGATTCATATCATCAACCCATAATCGGATCCATAATATTTATTTTTAAGAACACAACATAATAGTGGTCATGAATTGAAAATACGACCACATTATATTTACATCTTCCTCTCTTTCTATTCAATATCAAATCTTAAAGGGGTAGTACAGTTTTGGTAAGGCTGAACTTTAGTAACCAAAACCTGCACAATAACATTACAAACTAATAGTAATAACTCCACCTCGAAAGGTATACAAAACTACAAACGACTAAGTAAAAAGCCTGTTATCATTAAAAAAAAGTGCCATTAAAACACAAGAGGGCGTTCTCTAAAAGGCATTGGTTTCAACCATTTTTCATACAAAATTATGCATGTGATGTTTTGTTGAAATAATGATTAAATAGAGAGATCATCAACAACTATTCAAAATCCGCTTTTGACAATTTTTGAAAAAGTGTAAGTGTTAATTTAAAAAAAAATAATCGAATAAATTTGGGGCCCAAATTTTTTACGATCGGATATATTATTGATATTTCAGCCATTTCTGAACCGATTTCGACCAAATAAAGTTTATTCTGCCATTAAAATTGCATGTTCTTTCAAATTCGACACTCAGTTTTTCATAACCTCACAACAAAATTGTGTTGTGCAGCGCCCTCTCTACCAAAACTGAACTAACCCTTTAATTGAAATTTCTTTGAAATGTGTTTAATATTTATCTACCATAAACATGTTGACACTCGCTCACTTCTTTGATTGAATGACAGCATATCTAAGAGTTGACTTTTTCATGGACTAAGTTATGCAATAATCGAACGCCCTAATAGAGTGGTGAGGTGTGATGTCATCTATGACGTCATAAACACCTATTTTCAAATTTGAACTTCATTTTCAGAAAGAGCATAACAAATAATGTCTAAATACTGAAAATCAATTGAATATTGGCTGAGATATGGCCATCCGAATGATTTGTTTCCCAATAGGCAATCAGTGTTATAGTGCACTGGTTCATAACTGTATGAACCAGTGCACTATAACACTGATTGCTCATTGAAGTAATATTAATCTGGATGGCCATATCTCAGCCAATACTTAACATATTCAATTGATTTTTGTTATTAAGACATTATTTTTCATGCTCTTTATGAAAATGAAGTTCAAATTTGAAAATTCTAAAAAAAGGATTTGTATGACGTCATGACGTCATGATTTTAAGCGCTACAAAAATTGGCTTTTCAACTGCAACACTGCAACACTGATTATTTGATGCATAAGCTGTATTTTGTTATGTGTATATATTGCTATTTGATGTATCATTCATGTTTTGAAGTTTTAGGTTTTGTGGTTTCTGTTTGAGGTAATTATACATTTGAATCATTTTGATATGTTGACATACATGTAACGATGTTTTATGCAAATCCATGTAGACGTTTAATTTGCTCATAAATTAGCTGTAAATAAAGCAAATGAGGTACATCTAGCAACCAACCTTAATTTCAAAGAAGATTATGTAACGTTTCTAAGTGAAAAATAATTATGAATATGTATGTGTCTTCAACATATGACACTGTATAACACTGTGTTATAGCCGTCACTTATTTCGTTGCATTTAAGGACACAACATATATTTTGTTCTATTTGCATCTGTACAGTACAGTTGCAAATAGAACAAAATATATGTTGTGTCCTTAAATGCAACGAAATAAGTGACATTATAATGTACTGTAAGACATTACTGTAAATGTAATGTAAGATTTACTAATGTGTAAATGTACAGGGTTTTCCGAACCTGTCTAAATATTTGTACTACAAATTTGTCGTTTTCATGGATGCATCCTTATATATTATTGCAACACTAATACAGTAATTTGTTATCATCATATTAGTTATCTGATGCATCATATATCATGCTGTTTGAGTTATATGCATTTTAAGCCTTTTTATATGTTGAAATAACCATGTTTCATGCAAGTTTATATTGATCTCTGAAAACGAATATTTTCACAATAACTACATGTGAAAAGCTTAGTAGGCCTATCTGTATTGTATCCTGTACATACGTGTGAGACCACATATCAAACCGAGCCATTCGTAAATGTATTGCCCAAAAAGATTTGTGCGTAAAGTTTAAAGAACGAGATAAAGTGTTCCACTTGTGTTATAATCGTCACTTCTTTCGTTGCATTTAAGGACACAACATATATTTTGTTATATTTGCATCTGTACATTATAATGTATAAACACGTTTATATGATATGTACACTATTTTTTCAAGTATACGTGAAATGTAATGTAAGATTGACTAATGTGTAACTGTACATGGTTTCCGAACCTGTCCGAATAGTTGTACTACGCTCGTTTTTTGTTTTGCGCACTTCATAACGCTGACAAATTCTTCGTTTTCATGGATGCATCCTTGGCATTTGTTTTCGATTGTTGATATGTTATTATGTGTGTTTTAAGCGATTCTGATACGTTGTTTACCCTTTCACCCTGAACTATATAATATTATACCATCTTACTTTAATTTACAGTTTTGTCATATTATTTGAATTTATATATCATTTTCTTAATCCTGATTGATATCATTATGAAAATGAATATAATGTACATATACATGTAACTCTGTTATATTTGTACATATACATGTAACTCAGTAATATTTGTAATCAATAATATGTCTCATTTTATATTCAGTTGATTGCTCTCGTCAAAATAACGTTTCTTTCAAGTTCATTGAAAAAGAAACAACATGATTTCTTTATCTTTCACAAGCGGGCCTAGAGAAATGGCTAATTATCCCGTAATGATTTAAAGAAGATATGTAATGTAGAGAACGTGTCTGGGTGTTTCATCATGCAATTAATCCACACGAAGACTGTAGTTACAATAATGATGGATATGTCTTCCGACATTATATCGTCGGCTGTATATTTGGATAATATGACAAAAATATAGAGGAAAAAAATAATATTCGTATATTATTGCAACACTGACAATTTGTTATCATCATATTAGTTATCTGATGCTAAAATTGAATTTTGTTTTATGTATTGCCGTTTGATATTTGTTTCATGCTGTTTGAGTTATATGCATTTTAAGCTTTTTTATATGTTTAAATAACCATGTTTCATGCAAGTTTATATCGATCTCTGAAAACGAATATTTTCACTATAACTTCATGTATCCTGTATTGTACATACGTGTGAGACCATGTCTCAAACTGAACAGTTCGTAAGTTGCGTTATCAATTATGGGTTATATTTGAAGAATTATATCGAATTTGCTGGATATCTTATTGGAGCTAAGTCCACCAAATGTATTGCCAAACAAAAAACGAGTTGAATGTTCCACTTGATTCCTTGAACAGAACACTGTGTTTCTTAGTCGTCACTTTTTTCGTTGCATTTAAGGACACAACATGATTTCTTTATCTTTTACAAGCGGGCCTAGAGAAATGGCTAATTATCTCGTAATAATTTAAAGAAGATATGTAAAGTAGAGAACGTGTCTGGGTGTTTCATCATGCAATGCATCCACACGAAGATTGTAGTTACACACCTTTATAATTAAAACAATATGATGGATGTGTCTTCCGACATTATATCGTCGGCTGTACATTTGGATAATATGACAAAAATATAGAGAAAAAAAAACTAATATTCGTATATCATTGCAACACTGATAATTTGTTATCATCATATTAGTTAGCTGATGCTAAAACTGAATTTTGTTTTATGTATTGCCGTTTGATATATCATTCATGCTGTTTGAGTTATATGCATTTCAAGCATTTTTATATGTTGAAATAGCCATGTTTCATGCAAATTTATATTGATCTATGAAAATGAATATTTTCACAATAACTACATGTATCCTGTATCGTATATACATGTGAGACCATATCTCAAACTGAACCGTTCGTAAGTTACGTTATCAATTATGGGATATGTTTAAAGAATTGTATCGAATTTGCTGGATATCTTCTTGGAGCAAAGTCCACCAAATGTATTGCCTAAGAAAATGTTTACGTAAAGTTTGAAGAATGAGATGAATTGTTTCACTTGAATCATTGACGGAACACTATGTTATAGCCGTCACTTATTTCGTTGCATTTAAGGACACAACATATATTTTGTTCTATTTGCATCTGTACATTATAATGTATAAACACGTTTATGATATGTATACTATTTTTTTTTCTCAAGTATACGTGAAATGTAATGTAAGATTGACTAATGTGTACCTGTACATGGTTTTGAGAACCTGTCCGAATATTTGTACTACGCTCGCTTTTCTTTTTGCGCACTGCATCCCACTGAACCTCTTTTCAATCGACACATTTGTCGTTTTCATGGATGCATCATTGGCAATTGTTTTCGATTTTTGATATATCATTATGTGTGTTTTAAGCGATTCTGATACGTTGTTTACCCTTTTACACCGGACCATACATGTATATTATACCCATCGTACTTTAATTTACAGTTTTATCATATTATTTGAATTTATATATAACTTTCTTAATCCTGAGTGATATGATAATGAAAATGAATATACATATACATGTAACTCTGTTATATTTGTACATACATGTAACTCAGTAATATTTGTAATCAATAATGTGTCTCATTGTATATTCAGTTGATTGCTTTCGTCAAAATAACGTTTCTTTGAAGTTCGTTGAAAAAGAAACAACATGATTTCTTTATCATTTACAAGCGGGATTAGAGAAATGGCTAATTATCTCGTAATGATTTAAAGAAGATATGTAACGTAGAGAATGTGTCGGGGTGTTTCATCATGCAATGAATCCACACGGAGAAGTTAGACATCTTACTGACAATACTGATGGATGTGTCTTCCGACATTATATCGTCGGCTTATCTTGGTGTAATATGGAAAAAAAAATACAGAGAAAAAAAAAAAAATCATTATATCATTGCAACACTGATACTTTTTGTTATCATATTAGTTATCTGATGCTAATACTTGTTGTTTTATGTATTGCTGTTTGATATATCATTCATGGTGTTTGAATTATGTTTACATGTTGAAATAACCATGTTTCATGCAAATTTATATTGATCTCTGAAAACGAATATTTTCACAATAACTACATGTATCCTGTATTGTACATACGTGTGAGACCATATCTCAAACTGAACCGTTCGTAAGTTACGTTATCAATTATGGGTTATGTTTGAATAATTGTAGCGACTTTGCTGGATATTTTCTTAGAGCTAAGTCCACCAAATGTATTGCCTAAGAAAATGTAAACGTAAAGTTTAAAGAATGAGATGAATTGTTTCACTTGATTCCTTGACGGAACACTGTGTTTACTTATAGCCGTCACTTATTTCGTTGCATTTAAGGACACAACATATATTTTGTTCTATTTGCATCTGTACATTATAATGTATAAACACGTTTATATGATATGTATACTATTTTGTTCAAGTATACATGACATGTAATGTAAGATTGCCTATTGTGTAACTGTACATGGTTTTCAGAACCTGTCCGAATATTTGTACTACGCTCGCTTTTCTTTTTGCGCACTGCATAACACTGAACCTGTTTTCAATCGACACATTTGTCGTTTTCATGGATGCATCATTGGCATTTGTTTTCGATTTTTGATATATTATTATGTGTGTTTTAAATAATAATAATAATAATAATACTCGACATTTATATAGCGCAAATTGCAAAGAGCCTCTAAGCGCTTGAATAATGATTTAATTATTATTACCCATGGTCATCAGGTACATTTCAAACCCACACAATGATATTGCATACTTTCTCAACTCCCCAGGGAGCATACTAGCCGAGCTGCCACTGATGATGGCGCTACAGGCTAATTAACACCCGACCATGGTACCCATTTATACACCTGGGTAGAAAGCAGCAATTGTGGAAAAATTGTCTTGCTGAAGGACAAAGGCAGTGGGCAAGCGATTCTGATACGTTGTTTACCCTTTCATACCGGACTATACATGTATGTTATACCCATCTTACTTTAATTTTAAGTTTTGTCATATTATTTGAATTCATATATCACTTTCTTAAAGGGAAATGCCAGTAGTGGGAAATAACTTTATTAGTCAAACTTATTCATTAGTATACATTAAAAAAAGAGCGTGTGTGGAAAAATCCGAACCTTACTATCGTCAAATGCAGAAATATCAGTTAAAACGTTTATGAAAGCCGCTGACATTGAGCCTAAATTCACCGTCAGCTTGGCCCGTCTACGCTGGACACATTCTATACGCTCGTTTGAGCGATTCGCTCGTGCGAATTACCATGTGCGCATTTGCCATAGGACACGCAGCGCACGAGGCTGTATATCAACATACGACCATCGGCGAGATATCTATCCGCAACAGATGACATCATGCAATGAATCCACACGGAGAAGTTAGACATCTTACTGACAATACTGATGGATGTGTCTTCCGACATTATATCGTCGGCTTATCTTGGTGTAATATGGAAACAAAATATAGAGACAACAAAAAATTCATTATATCATTGCAACACTGATAATTTTTGTTATCATATTAGTTATCTGATGCTAATACTTGTTGTTTTATGAATTGCTGTTTGATATATCATTCATGGTGTTTGAATTATGTTTACATGTTGAAATAACCATGTTTCATGCACATTTATATTGATCTCTGAAAACGAATATTTTCACAATAACTACATGTATCCTGTATTGTACATACGTGTGAGACCATATCTCAAACTGAACCGTTCGTAAGTTACGTTATCAATTATGGGTTATGTTTGAATAATTGTAGCGACTTTGCTGGATATTTTCTTAGAGCTAAGTCCACCAAATGTATTGCCTAAGAAAATGTAAACGTAAAGTTTAAAGAATGAGATGAATTGTTTCACTTGATTCCTTGACGGAACACTGTGTTTACTTATAGCCGTCACTTATTTCGTTGCATTTAAGGACACAACATATATTTTGTTCTATTTGCATCTGTACATTATAATGTATAAACACGTTTATATGATATGTATACTATTTTTTTCAAGTATACGTGAAATGTAATGTAAGATTGCCTATTGTGTAACTGATCATGGTTTTCAGAACCTGTCCGAATATTTGTACTACGCTCGCTTTTCTTTTTGCGCACTGCATAACACTGAACCTGTTTTCAATCGACACATTTGTCGTTTTCATGGATGCATCATTGACATTTGTTTTCGATTTTTGATATATTATTATGTGTGTTTTAAATAATAATAATAATAATAATAATATTCGACATTTATATAGCGCAAATTGCAAAGAGCCTCTAAGCGCTTGAATAATTATTTAATTATTATTACCCATGGTCATCAGGTACATTTCAAACCCACACAATGATATTGCATACTTTCTCAACTCCCCAGGGAGCATACTAGCCGAGCTGCCACTGATGATGGCGCTACAGGCTAATTAACACCCGACCATGGTACCCATTTATACACCTGGGTAGAGAGCAGCAATTGTGGATAAATTGTCTTGCTGAAGGACAAAGGCAGTGGGCAAGCGATTCTGATACGTTGTTTACCCTTTCATACCGGACTATACATGTATGTTATACCCATCTTACTTTAATTTTAAGTTTTGTCATATTATTTGAATTCATATATCACTTTCTTAAAGGGAAATGCCAGTAGTGGGAAATAACTTTATTAGTCAAACTAATTGATTAGTATACATAAAAAAAAGAGCGTGTGTGGAAAAATCCGAACCTTACTATCGTCAAATGCAGAAATATCAGTTAAAACGTTTATGAAAGCCGCTGACATTGAGCCTAAATTCACCGTCAGCTTGGCCCGTCTACGCTGGACACATTCTATACGCTCGTTTGAGCGATTCGCTCGTGCGAATTACCATGTGCGCATTTGCCATAGGATTAACACGCAGCGCACGAGGCTGTATATCAACATACGACCATCGGCGAGATATCTATCCGCAACAGATGACTATATAATTTACCAAGTATCTCAATTAGTAGGCCGTTTCCAGGAAAAATTTGTATCATCCCGTATTAGTAAAAACATATTCTTTCACATGATTGGTAATAAGAGCGTCCATTTCATTTTTTGAGAGGGGGGCGTTTCCCAAAACTGGTATTGGCCTTTAATCCTGATGATAATGAAAATTAATATACATATACATGTAACTCTGTTATATTTGTACATATACATGTAACTCAGTAATATTTGTAATCAATAATGTGTCTCATTTTATATTCCGTTGATTGCTTTCGTCAAAATAACGTTTCTTTCAAGGTCATAGAAAAAGAAACAATATTATTTCTTTATCTTTCACAAGTGGGCTTAGAGAAATGGCTAATTATCTCGTAATGATTTAAAGATTATACCGTAGAAAACGTGTCTGGGTGTTTCATCATGCAATGAATCCACTTGGAGAGTGTAGTTACACACCTTTCTAATTAAAACAATAATGATGGATGTGTCTTCGACATTATATCGTCGGCTTATCTTGGTGTAATATGACAAAAATATAGAAACAAAATTGAGTTATATGAGTTTGAGCATTTTTATTTGTTGAAATAACCGTGTTTCGTGCAAATTTATATTGATCTCTGAAAATATATTGATCTCTGAAAACGAATATTTTTACAATAACTACACATATCCTGTATTGTACATGATACGTGTGAGACCATATCTCAAACTGAACCGTTCGTAAGTTACGTTATCAATTATGGGTTATGTTTGAAGAATTGTATCGACTTTGCTGGATATCTTCCAAGTTAGAGCTATGTCCACCATGGTGATGGTGATAATGACGATGATGGTGATGATGATAATGACGATGATGGTGATGATGATGACGATGATGGTGATGATAATGACGATGATGGTGATGATGATAATGACGATGATGGTGATGATGATAATGACGATGATGGTGATGATGATAATGACGATGATGGTGATGATGATAATGACGATGATGGTGATGATGATAATGACGATGATGGTGATGATGATAATGACGATGATGGTGATGATGATAAAGACGATGATGGTGGCGATGATAATGATGATAATGACGATGATGGTGATGATGATAATGACGATGATGGTGATGATGATAATGACGATGATGGTGATGATGATAATGACGATGATGGTGATGATGATAAAGACGATGATGGTGGTGATGATAATGATGATAATGACGATGATGGTGATGATGATAATGACGATGATGGTGATGATGATAATGACGATGATGGTGATGATGATAATGACGATGATGGTGGTGATGATAATGATGTTGTCGTTGCTGCTGCTGCTGATGATGATGATGATGATGCTTGGTAAACTAATTCAACAAAATATCATATTACTATCCAGATACATGAACGATTCACTTGTGAGTTGGGACGAATAGGGACGAACTATCATCGTCAAGTATTTATGTATTATTTTCATTTATATAAATTTAGAATACAAATTATAATATAAACATCGGTTATACTGGGTAGGCAAGCTAAAAGATACACCATAAACATGTATATTTCTAATGAAAGATCTACTATATGACAAAAAAAACATGGCAAATTAATCATAACAAGCAATACTAATTGATACAACAATGAAATGAAACGACTTAAAAGAAGACTTACACTACTCCATGTGTAGGCATATCCATCGACGTTGAGTGAGGGGACGATGTAGAAGTCGAAGGTGTCCATAATCTCGGTCACGGTATAGCGTCCTTGCCGTAGTTCTCGAGAAGCTAACAAAAAACACAAATCATTACTTCTTAAAACGGTTTAAAGGGCTCTAGTAACATTGTCCAAATCCAATTAAAATTATAGCGGTTCCCTCATACCTTGTTGTATTTGTAGAAGCATGTGACAGGTTTCGGTCTTTCGAATGTCCCTTTTGTTAAAAAGATATTTACGATTGAAGTGTTCAGGTGCTAAACTATCCACTGGATGATCAAAACTGTGTACAAAGCATCACTTTGCACTTTTGCTCATTACTCGGTCATATAACTTCCATTTAACTTAACATTTTGACACAATAACCAGTGGACATATCATATAACAACAATATACATTATATCAACCATTTATCACTTTATGCACATGGCAACAAAGTTACTATATCCCTTTAAAGCGACTGTCGGTTGATGAGTTTGTCGTAGAATATCATTGATGCAGAAACGGTATCGAAACTTGGCATACGTACATGGAAGCTTGACCAGCTATTTGAGCCCCGTTATGCCTATAAAGGCCACACATGCTACGATTAAGAATAAGGCGACCGTATAGATGTCATTTTAGGGGAAGAATGAACAATCCTAGGCTAAGGGCTAAGGCAGCGACAGGTTACTGCGGCTATACATAGAGTTAGTCCCCAAAATTAATTCACGTGCCACCCCCCCCCCCCCCCCCCAGTGCCACCGTGGCTATACATAGAGTGTGCCCCTAAAATAATACACGTGCCCCCCCCCCCCTCCCCCCGCCCGCCCACATATCAGTCCAACCACGCTACGCCACTGATGGAAGATCAGTGGGCCTATATTCATGAAAGCCCGCTTGCTATAGTTCCTTGCTAAGTCTATTTTGGATTACGTGGCTAATAATTATACGCAAGTTTGCTAATAACGAAGCTAGTTAACTGAGTGGGTACCTACTTACCCAGTTGACCCTAGTTGGGGACTAGGAAAAGTGTTAGTTGCTCACAGTGGCGTAGCGAGGGTCAACGGATTGGGGGGGGGGGGGGGCACAACTGCGAGGGAGCGTAGCGACAAAGCCCGAAAGGGCGAAGCGCCCGAGGAGGGGAGGGTGTGGGAGGGGGGTGTCCCCCCTCCCACGGTAGGGAGCTCTTGCAATTTGTTTTACTCAAAATAATGCAATCTGGTAATACTAAATTAAAGACATCATGACTTAAATCATCTCCCTCATTATTAGACCGCTATACAGGGTGGCCCCCCAAAAAACGGAACGGGGCACTTCCCATAATATAGTAACAAATATATTACGTCCATCGGATAGGATGTCTTTTCAAATGAACAACAATACCAAGAACAGTCAATTTGGTCGTGTAGTTTTTATTTTAGGGCGCTGTGAGTGACACCATACCAGGTTCTCTTTTTTGTCAATTTTTACCGAGCCAGTGCTTGATAAATCGCACGTATCGCCTTTCATAGCGTTGCACAATGCGCGCCATTGTTAGTGTGCACTCAGCCCTGTGCCGAGAGAATGGGCATGGTCGTTGAATGGTATTACGGGCAGGGAGTGCGATTAATCAAGCACTGGCTCAGGAAAAATGTACAAAAAAGAGAACCTGACATGGTGTCACTCATATCGCCCTAAAACACAAACTACACGACCATATTGACTGTTCTTGGAATCATTGTTCATTTGAAAAGACACCCTATCCGATGGACATAAACATTTTGGTACTATATTTTGGGAAGTGCCCCGTTCCGTTTTGTTTGGGGCCACCCTGTATAGTAAACAGCACAACCAAACCTACACACACACCAGACCCAAATACGCTCACATCGTCCTTGCATGTCTATTCTTTTTTGGGGGAGGGTGTGGGAGGGGGTTTACCCCCTCCCGCGTGGAGAATTTTTTTTAAATTGGTGTTTAGAATGTCACTTTAGAAGTATGGTCATTATTGTCCTTATCATCATTATTGTTATTATGCATTTTGTAAGATTTGTACAAGATTTAACTTCGAAAAAAGGTGGGGATTGTTTGTACTTGTACAGGCCATCCCCGCATCAAAAAGTTATAACTTCACCATGCTCGAAAAGTTATAACTTCACCATGCATCAAAAAGTTATAACTTCACCATGCTCGAAAAGTATACACAATTACAAACGACCCCTGTTATCATTTTAAAAAAAGAGCCGTTACAACTCAAGAGGGCGCTACTTAAAAAAAATCATTGGTTTTAGCCTTTTTTTCATACAAAATTGTGCATTTTAATTTTTGTTAAAATAATGATTCAATAGAGATATCATCAACGACTTTTTAAAAACCTATTCTGATTTGTTTCAAAGTAGTCTTCGAGCATTTTTTTAAATTTTTCTAAAAAGTCTAAATATCGCCCGGTGATTACCGGTGAAGAACATTTTGAATAAAAAATATATTTATGGATATTTCAGCCGTTTCTGAACCGATTTTGATCAAATGAAGTTTATTCTTTCATTAAAATTGTATGTTCTTTCGAATTTGACAGTCAGTTTTTCATTATCTCACAAAAATTATCGGGGGGCACGTCGGGAAATACCAATACTCAACACTCCCTTTAAGCATAGGGTAAAAATAACTGATACATCGCATACTCACCATAATAGAGAAAACAGATTTGGGATTTAAAGAAAGCAGAAGATAAAAGAAGGAGTGAAGGGGTCAAGGAGTAGAAGAGTGAAGTACATATAGGAATGGAACACAAACGCACGACAATATATACAAGATTAGGAAGATGACAGCAAATATGGACAACTCAAATAATAATACTTGCAGTATAGCTGAAGTATCATTAATATAAAACAATGTGGTTACACTGCTGCACTGCCTGGTCTAGATTCCAACACTGGTATGGCTATCTTTCATTACCCATCAATGAAGATTATGGGCCGTTCTTATGTTCGTGCATGGAGTATTCACGCCCTTCAGGGTAACCCATTGCTTTCTGCATGGGGAGAATAAAACATGCTGGCTCAGGGTCATGTACAAGTTCTTAGTAAGGAAATCCAATTCTGCCCAGGTTTGTATAGTTGATTGCATCCATAGATAACTGACACACAGTACATGTATGCCACAAACTATGTGTTATAATAATTCTGATCCTATTATCTTCTAATATAATCTTTGGTCAAGTCTATAAAAAGTGTGTTAAGACCACTTGCAGTTTGCTTAAACTTGGTTTACTGTTCTTTTCAGTGAGTAATATAGTTTCTTTAGATCAATGTATGCACTATGCGGGAACTATTTTGTATTTAGATTTTGCATCTGTTTTTGTAATGCAACACAATACTCCCAATGTATGATGAAAGGGTAGGTACTGACAAATTGAGCTATACTGATTGGAGGAGGAGGGGATTAAATGAAAAGGAACAATATCGAGGGTACTCTTTATTTACATATATTGTATGAGTTATGTTAGTTATGTAGTATGTTACCATTGTTCACAAATTATTAGGGGGATGTGCCCCCATGCCCCCCCCCCCCCCACTCCATTCACTATGGTACTGAATAACAAAGCATAATATTAATGTGTGTGTGTATGTGTGTAGGAGGGGGAGCACACAATTTACTGGTGCATGCAAGTTCTATGATTTCTATGATTTCTATTTTCTTTGTCAATTTATTAGGAGGGGGGTGGGGCGTGTCCCCTATACCCCCTAGATCTACGCCACTGCCCACATACATACATTATGTTGTTATCTGTAGCCTATATACCATATTTGAATGCATAGTGCCTTACACCACAAAACGACCAATAAGTCGGGGAAAATGAATTTGCTGATTTTCATATTACATTGAAATAGAAGTCAATACCTTTAAAATGGTATATAATTTGTCATATTTGGACAAGGCAAACCCTTTCAAAATGAATGGCAAAAATATGAAATATGGCTGATGCATTTTTTAAATAAGGGAGAAACGGGCCACTTAAAAGATCTGTGCCCATTAATGTGCTGTAATAAGATCACATCTATCAAATGAAAAATTAATATTTAAACATGATTTCTGACGCTCAAAATTTTCCAGAAGGTAGATTAAGATATGCCTATTCAGGAAATACCAAAATCCTAAATCTCATATTTAGAACAAAATTTGACTATTTTAGCTAATAACAGAGAAACTACCACAGCGACATAACGGTCGTTTTGTGGTGTAAGGTCACTCATGCTTCAAAACACATACATGCTTCAAAACATTGAAGTTCTAGTGTTATCACCTAACATAGATGGCGGTCATTTTGGAATATGGTCACTATTTGGCACAATAAGAGGTCAACTACCTCGGACATTTGACCAGAGATATATAAATATGACATATATTCCTCAAGGTGCATATAATATGTACTATGTTTGCTGCCAATTTGTCGAATGGTTCTCAAAATGCCAAAAATTTGTCTATTTGCATATATAATTAGCTTTGTGACCGTTGACCTCATGACCCCGCAATTTCACCAGATCATCGTCTTTACTAAGTGCATACTGCCGTCCCATGACAAAAGGAAGCAACTCTGAAATTATCAAAATCGACTTTTTTCTTGATTTGGGGTATTTTTTGTATGCTCTACATGATGGTGAAAAAATTGAGGTCACATGACCCCTAATTTCCGAAATATAGATATATCAAAAGGAAGCAACTCTAAAGATTTCCTCATAAAACACTGACAAAAGGAAGCAACTCAATCAGCCAATCACCTATCAGCATGGAAGTGGCATGTGTGCATTGATCTCCCAATCAGCCAATCAGAGCGCGCCTAAGTGCAGCTCACTTTTCTCCTTGAATGTCTGTCAACCACTGCACCAGAATTGATATAGAAAATGCTGAAATTCGCTGATCTGTTTGCACATCTGAAGGAAACGTTAGTGTATTTTGACTGAAGTATATATATACATTTAAAACCCATTTCATTTATCAATCAAAATGCTGACTGTGAATAAAAAATATAACGTTTTCTTTTTTTTC
The DNA here is from genome assembly GCA_037951105.1 of Echinarachnius parma. Classification (NCBI taxonomy): domain Eukaryota; kingdom Metazoa; phylum Echinodermata; class Echinoidea; order Clypeasteroida; family Echinarachniidae; genus Echinarachnius; species Echinarachnius parma. Next base: position 38,811 of record JBAMJV010000151.1, read on the forward strand.
ACAGCACAAGTTCTGATGCTATGTGTTTATTATTGTCCCACATGTAGACTTTTGTGTGAGGCATTTTGCAGAAAATGATTAACTTGATGAAATGTTGTTTTACCTGGCTTTGCCAATGACTCACACACAAACACAAACACACACACACATGCACAACCATACACGTACACACACATACAAATACACGCATGCAAACACACACACACACAAATATACGCACACATACAGACATACACACAAACAAACACACACGCACAAACACACACACACCCACAAGCAAACACACAGACACACCTACACACACACGCACTCACACACAGAAACACGCACACGGCACAGCCACACACACACACACACACGCACACACACACTTACAAACGCACATAACACACACGTGCACACACACACACACGTACGCACACACACACACGTACGCACACACACACACACGCATGCAAACACACACAAATATATGCACACAGACATACATACGTGCAAACATACGCACATACACACAAACACGCACATATACACATACATGAGTAGATACACACTAACACATACACACACTGACACATACTCACATGCACTCACACACACGCATACATACACATATATTTGCACATAAATATACACACAAACGTATATACACACATACACATGGATACACACACAAACACACACACGCACGTACTCACACAATACTGACTTCTTAGATTATCAAGAGTTGCTTCCTTTTGTCATTGGATGACGCGTGCAAATATTCAAGATATACTGTGACAAAAGGAAGTATGCTGCTTAATTTGCATAAAACAATGATTTTACAAATCAAAACATATCAACCTGAAATGCCTTCTCTGAGTACATTATAAAACATGTCATACCTGGGAATTAGGATTTTATGTTTGAGAGGTCAGAAAGAAAAACCTATTTTCTTCATTTACTAAGAAACTCATTCCACAGAGTTGCTTCCTTTTGTCATGGGACGGCAGCATACAGGTACCCAGTTTTATGCAAATCGATCAAGCAGTTTTTGAGATATAGCCATACCAAGGTACCCACTGGCAGCCATTCTGAAAAATGGCGCACATGGCCAACAGGGGTCAGGTCCGCGTTGGCTCCATTTCTAAATTTGCTTAGAATCACCTTATCTTCTTGTGTGCTAAATTTCACGCTTTTATCACAAAGTGCACAATCGATCAGCTAATCTGCCCCATTATTTTGAACTAAAAAAGGTATCGTGTGTTCATTTTTGTTTGTTTATTATAGACAATTATGTAATGCACTTTTAATTGTCTTGCGCGCTCATATCTCTGTTTGTGTTACATCATCATGAGTCTCCAAGATATCTGTCCATAAGCAGCCCATCTTCACCCTGTTCCTTTTCCTTCTCGTCCCTTTCTACTCCTCTGTGTGTGTTCTGTATCTCTTCATATCATGTACCGTGCTCCATTGTATTATTATTATATTTCTATGTCCTAGTTTGCTCACAATGTAAAGACAATTTAGTAAGATCAGTTTGCAAGACGTAATTACGTGTTTATAATGTCGAACCTTCCTATTTTGTATCATTTATTATTATCATTATTATTATTTATTTATATTTTGTACTTCCACGGATCCACAATTTACAAGCTTTGCTTCACGGTGGATCCCTTCATTTTTACTTCAATTAACAAATTTTATTTTGTATTTTATTTTTTTTATACTAATAATGATGATTATGTTACATTATTATGAATTGTACATTTAATTTGTGGAAATGAAAACAATAAACTGAAACAGAATAATAATAATAATTAATTTATAGCCACTTTGGTAAGTTAACGACAATGTGTAGGCTTTATATATATTTTCTTAAATAAATTATTATCGAATAAATGTGACTTTTAAAAAGGGACTTTTTCAAATAGTCACACCAGCGCTAAAATTGGCATGTAATTTAGATTACATTTGATACACATTACTTTCGGGGTAAAGTATTGAGCATTTAGTAAAACTGTGCTTTATCGTTAAATTCCGGTTTGGGTCGATAATAAAATCGTTATCTTAAAGGGACTTAGTAACATTGTCCAAATCCTCAAAATAAAATTGTAATTCTAGCGGTTCACTTATACCTTGTTGTATTCGTATTAACAAAAAAATCATGGGACAGGTTTCGGTTTTTCAAATTTCCCTTTCGTTACAAAGATATGTATGAATGAAGTATTCAGATAAGAAAAACTCCGGGCGAGTTTTTCATCCCTGTACAAAGTGAATGCAGTGAGTTAGTGAATATCACCCAATATCACTTTGCATTTTCGCTCATTACTTGGCCATGCAATGTCCATTTGACTTGAAATTTTCACACAATACCCTGTGTACATATGAGATAACAACACTATACATTTCATCAACCATTCATCACTTTTTGCACATGTCAACAAAGTTACTAGATCCCTTTAATTTCTTATGGACTGTGATTGGTATAATTAAAACAACTTGTTTATAAATCATTTTTCAACTTCAGGCTCTGACGAGGTTCTGGGTACAAGGAATCTTAAAGCATCGTGCAGGTGTACTTGCGGAGGTAAGTGACCCAACCAAGTTTGTCTTGTATCAATCAGTGTGATCTCCCAGTCACACACCCCTTTCACGTCTCGCTGTAATAACAATGACACTTAAAATAATAATAATAATGATGATACTAACTACTACTAATACTACTACTACTACTACTACTACTACTACTACTACTACTACTACTACTACTACTACTACTACTACTACTACTACTACTACTACTACTGCTACTACTACTACTACTCTGACAAATACTACAACTACTACTTCTTCTACTACTACTACTACTACTCCTACTACTACTACTACTACTACTACTACTACTACTACTACTACTACTACTACTACTACTACTACTACTGCTACTACTACTACTACTCTGACAAATACTACAACTACTACTACTTCTACTACTACTACTACTACTACTACTACTACTACTACTACTACTACTACTACTGCTACTACTACTCTGACAAATACTACAACTACTCAACTACTACTACTTCTACTACTACTACTACTACTACTACTACTACTACTACTACTACTACTACTACTACTACTACTACTACAGTCAAACCTGTCTATGGTCGGTGTAGACAGGTGGTCTCATTAGACAGGTGGGCGGCCATTTTGAATTTCTGGTCACATATTGTGCCTATATGCACATGTGTAATTAATTGGCATCTGTACACGCACGTGTCCAGTGGACAGTTTAACATCTGAACACTTCAATCTTAAATATCTTGTTAACGAAAGGGAAATTCGAAAAACCGAAACCTGTCCCATGCTTCTATTGGTAATACGAATACAGCAAGGTGCGAGGGAACCACCACCATTACATTTTGATTGTGAGGATTTGGACAATGCTACGAGATCCCTTTAAAATAGACTCCTACCACATTTCTAACTATTAAAATCGTACAATACGCTCAAACCCGTTCAGGGCCCCGTTGCAGGAAGAGATACAATCGATTGTAAGATGCAATTAATGGTAAGTCAGATCACGTGTTTTAGATGCGCAAATCTGATTGGTTGAAACGCGTAAATTTCTGACTTACAATCAATTGTAACTTACAATCGATTGTATCTCTTTCTGCAACGGGGCCTAGGACTGATTGATTAAATTGGTTAAGTGCCAACGAGACTATTTTGCCAAACCACGTCCACGTAATAAATTATTAATACTCAGTAAATAGTACTCCGCGCAATTGTTGAGGAACTAACCGGCTGTTCAAACATCAGATAGAAGGACGCGATTTTATGATACTTATAATTATTTTGATAAATGTTCACTCTTTTGTACACATATAATTATCATTTATAAATATGTACTGAAACTACGTTTGAAAAATATATACGAAAATCTGTCGAATTCCTCATACTCGATGTAATAATGACCCTGGAATATTCAATCCCATATATTAGAGACTAAAATACTTGAATCGAAATGTGATAGCTAGGTGACCAGCCAAAGTCAATCTATAAGCTGTCTGAAGTTTATTGTCATCAAATTTTGTGTTATGCATTGACCTGCTCAGGATAGGAGCCTTGAGTGACCAGAGGCGATCGAGTTGATTCCATTGGTTACTCAATTTTGTGGTCGTTATACACAGATTTATATGTACGTCGGGACCCAAATAGGGTGGTCGCTGGTCGCGTTTGGCAGGTGGTCGCATTACGCAGGTCGCTAAACACATGATTTTTCAGGGGAGGACTAGGGAGCGGTCGTTATGAGCAGGTGGTCGCTATAGACAGGTGGTCGCATTAGCAGGTTTGACTGTAAATACTAGTCAGAAAATGTGCATATTTGAACATATCAGTCTTGCGCATTTAGTCACATGTTCCGACTTGCAATTAATTGCTTCAAAAATTGTTAAAAATCGATTGAACTCTTTCTGCAACCGCAACGGAGCCTAGAAGTGCCAGGAATCATGAACTTATCACTAACATTAAAGGGGACAACCAGGCAAAGAACAACTCGTACTTATACATTTTGGTTACGGAACCATTATTATTTCCTGGTTCCGTACGCGCCACACATTTGCGAGTGCGCCAATTCTATTCACACGTACGTTTGGAGACAATATAATCAGCGTTTTGTTTCCCTAACAACAATATCGCACCTGTGTGGAACAATACCAGGAATTCCTGTACAAACTCGTCATTATCAATGTAAACAGGGTGGCCCCAAAAAAACGGAACGGGCACTTCCTGAAATATAGTAACAACATGATTATGTCCATCGGATATGGTATCTTTTCCAATGAAAGACGATACCAAGAACAGTAATTTTGGTCGTGTAGTTTTTGTTTTAGGGCGCTCTGAGTGACACCATATGTCAGGTTCCCATTTTTGTAAATTTTTACCAAGTCAGTGCCTGATAAATCGCACTTACTGCCCGTCATATCATCGAACAACCATGCCCATTCTCTCGGCACCCAGATGAATGCACACTTACAATAGCGCGCGTATTGCTCGTCGTTCAATGCTATTTGGGCCACCCTGATTATCTCTCCGTCTATACAGAAAAGGGTCTTTTGATATTTCATTGGGATCGTTTGACCATTGATATATAAGCATAACAAGGACGTGATATTACTGATTACCAGTTAAACTAGAATGTCAATGACCCTTTCGTGTGAATGCCAATATTAATGAGAAGGAGTTGCATTGATTATCTTTGCAAGCATACCTAGACATTTTCCACATAATCTATTTGACACTGTTTGATCAGTAACCCGTATTTTTGGTCCACTAAAGTTGTGACGCTGATGATTTGTCGGGCAAGTTGCATAGCTGTGTCTGAAATTAATTTGACTCGATGCCCATTTTTCAATCTAAACAATAATACAATCCATACAAAAATGTTGTATGATTAAAAATGAACCTGTCTTCTAAGTGAAATGGCAAATTGTTGGCCTTTCTGGTTAATGTGACCATTACAAGCCTAATGTAGACAGGAACTCCCTGGTAAAGTCTACAGTCATGTAAACCACGATGCCATCATTTTGTTTTAAATCATTTTCAATATACATAGTTTTACACACATTTTCACTACCGAGCCACAAACACCAATGCATCATCATTTACATTGGCTTTTCAATCCGCCGAAATTTCATAAAAACTTGACTATAGGCGTTTAAGAATGCATCAGTATTATAAAACATTACTAAAAGAATATGTTTGAACATGCAAAAGAGGTATGCTGGGTGAGGAGCACGTTTGCCATACAGAGCTACAGGGCGTATACGGTAGAGACCTGTCTCAGACCTGAGCCAACCTGACCTCCTTAGCTCTGCTAGATTCATTCGATCCCTCTGAACATCCCTTTGACAGTCAACAAGCTCTGATCCTTATTTGTTGCTTTAATTTTAGACCCTTCGAGAGAGGAGAACGCTTGTCAAGGTGACTCGTCAGGCAGGGCGTACCGCGGAAACCTGGCTAAGACCTGGGGCAACCATACTTGCCGAAGCTGGACAGACGGGATCTCAGTTGCATACAACATTACCGCGGCAAAACATCCCAATGCAGGGTTGGGGGACCATAACTACTGCAGAGCCGCTGGTCGCGCCGCTGCTCCTTGGTGCTTCACAGTGAATGTTGATACATTCTGGCAGTACTGTGAGCTCGGGCAATTCCGTCCGGACTGCCGCAAATATTCAGACGGTAATCTAAATTCTTCTTTAAAGTGATCTAGTTATTTTGTTGACAAGAACAAAATCTGACGAAAGGTTGATAAAATGTGTATTTCGGAGATCTGAAATGTCCACTGATTGATGTGTGAAATGTCAAAGTTCATATTGATAGAAGAAGAAACATGATACAAAAATACACGATTTTTATTTCAACTCGTCAGAAAATATGTATCATGGATTATTTGTATAATTTTACGAAGTTGAAAATCCAACCAGCCTGTTACATCACAAAATCTCATCGCAATTCATCGCACTTCGCAATTCAGGCCTGCGTAGTCAAGATTCTTCCAGGGGGTTGCGTAATTTACAAAAACGGGACCGAGACCGAACGTGGCGAGGGGGGGGGGGGGGGGGGGAGGGGGGAAGATGGTGGGTGGGGCGAGGTCCGTCGCCAAAAATGTTCGAGACCGAGACCGAGACCACTGGTTAAGTTGAGTAGGCGTGGGGGGGGGGGGGTATATAGTCAAAAAGACCGATCGTTGCCCGAGACCACTGGTTTAGATGGCCAAGACCGATACAAAGTGGACCCAAGACTGATCAAAAGTGGACCTTTCTTAATTGTGGGGGGGGGGGGGGGGGGGGGGGGGGAGGAGGGGGGTTTACGCACCCAACGAACCCCCTGGCTACGGGCCTGCAATTACCACATTAGTCGCGAACCGATCGATATCTGGATGACTATGATATTATATTCGCCTAGTATATTCAAGCTCGCTTATACAGAGTGTCCCAGAAACAACGAAACCGGGTTTCATGGCAGAAATTTTCCGTCATAATGAATTATTTCTTTGATAAGATATACATGTATGAAAAGCTCTGTTTCTCTTCTTTCATAATAATGATGTACAACTTATGGCACATAATTCACGCATGACTGAATTAAAACAATTGAAATTGGTGTTACCAAAATTCCATTTGCACGCAGAAATTGCAAGAAAATGGACACACACTGTATACAAATTCATATTTTTATCTTGTATATGACACCTCATGCACAAACAATAAACGATGTATGGCAGAGAAAAAGTACAATGAAAACATGCCTGATTTCTGCCCAAATGAGTAGATAGTTGAGTAAGAAGTCGCTCAGCTTTCCTGACTTAGCAGCTGACAATGGACTTGATGCATGAGTGAATTTACACAAACATGGGGATCAGGGAAAACATGGGAAACATGCTAGATCAGGAAAGTTACTCATTTGGGCTGAAATCAAGCATGTTTTCATTGTACTCGTTCTTTGGCATAAATCATTTATTTTTTAATCATGAGGTGTCATATAAAATATAAAAATATGAATTTTCATTCGGTGTTTGTCCTTTTTCAAAATAAGTACGTTTACTACCCTAAAAACTCACTCAAACCTGCAATTTCTGCGTGCAAATGGAATTTTGTTAACACCATTTTCCATTGTTCTAATTCAGTCATGCGTAAATTATGTGCCATCAAATGAAAGAAGAGAAACAGAGCTTTTCATTCATGTATATCTCATCAAAGAAATTATTCATTATGACAGAAAATTTCTGCCATGAAATCCGGTTTCGTTTTATCTGGGATACACTGTATAGCATAAGCTCGATGATCAAGTAGCACACATGAAGAGAGGCGATCGATATAGGCTCGATATTGTAAAGATTCCTGTCTTTTCGACGGACAGAATCGTTATGGGATGAAGATGATGATGTTAATGGATGTCTGGATGGCCGAGGTTATATAGTTCTAAATCGCATTCATAATCACATTCACTCTTTTAGCACGTTCCACAAGCTTGGAGAATAGATCACAGCTGGCGAGAGTTATTCGGTTACTCGTTTATTCTTCCATAAACAACTTCGTACAATGCAATGACGAACAGGACTAACTCTAAGTATAACTCTAGCAACTTAACTGTCTCGAATCTTGCACTGAACTGACGACTGACTAAACTGAACTTCACTCCCTAATAATAACTGACTTTTATGAACTTGATGATAACTAATAACTGACTCCGAATGAACTATAAAACCCCGAATGAGAGAGAGGTCGAGCTTATATAGGCTAGTCCAGTTTACTGACATAACCCTGGACATTGACTTCCAGTCTGAGCTAGGACAAAGAAAGACATCTATAAAGACACCGACTAAGAGGGAACTAAAATGCAACAAAGAAAGACCTCTAGTGACTTGACATTACAACACTTCTTAGAAATACACCTATAAACATTGCAGGGCAATAAGATTAAGCTAACGGTAAAGTTCTAAAGGTAAGGGTCAACACAATAGAGGATATATGCAGGTAGATGCGAGGTTCATGACTAAAGAATGAAGGACAGGGTAAAACAGATTATAGACATCAAAGTATAACACCGCTCTTGAGAGAGGAGGGTTACAGCAAAGATGAAGTTAAGATGAGAGACAATAGATGGGCAAACGGGGGAAACACATAAAAGCGATGGTATATGAATGGCATTGTAAGGTGAGGGTTAAGTGGGAACCAACTCACACGGTTTAAGTGGGTGGAAGTTGCTGGTAGGTAAACAGCGCAAAATCATATAATGGGGAATATAGAGGTCAGTGACTGGGTCCAATACTAATTGCAACACTATTAAATGCATGTATCTACATTCGTAACAATACCTCCCCCTTTGAAAAATCTCACTGTCCTCAGTGAGGAAACAGCGGAAATATAATTATCGTAACAAGGAATAACCTTTTAGTTAACAAGTCAAGTTCAAACGATCGATACTCCAGTACAAAAAAAAAAAACACGTCAATACCGACTATACAATATGTCGAAGTACAAGCTATACACTAAAATACGAAAACAAGCTACAATAACGCATAATTAAAACCAAATATAAGATAAAAATAAGACTCTTAAGAAATAAACTCGAAAAAAGAAAAGACGGATAGGGTTAGAGAAGGAAAACGTAGAGTCATAGTCAAAGATATGAAAACCAATAATAAACCCAATACAACCATTAACTGAAATATGACATATTCACAAATCTACAAATATCAACACTACACTATATAAGCAGCTAACTACATCTACACAAACAACAATTCATTTACAACAACCAAAGGAAGTGTCCGCAAACTCCCACAACTAACCAAAACGACATGCAAAAATCCCATCAATTAAAATGAAGATAACTTAGCATCAAACAAAAACTCTAGTACATGTACAAAAAAAAATATTTATAGGTACAAAAATAAAATGAACCACCTCTCCCGATGTAAGTGGAGGTAACAAAGGCGAAATAGGAAAACCAGGAGGGTCTGCACAGAGCGTGAGAAACAGAGGGGAGAGACAAAAACAAAGGAAATAACGGAAAGACAACAAAGAGAGGCATAGATTCTATAGATATAGATTATAGAGAGGAAGAGAGGAAGAGGATGGCGCGTAAACAAAACGTAAACCTATACACACTAATACAACACCGTGCTACGACATATAAACCAATAAACACCGACTTAAAGTGCTACCATAAATTACAATTCTCTACACAATCATTAACACAGTACCAGCGCATATGCAAAGCATAAGTACATTGTAAATACACAATCAACCATATGTGTACACCTCCCAAAACAGGTACACAATCAAATCAAAACGAAGCACGAGAAAAGAATAAAAACATAAATTAGCAGTCCCAATTAACGTGGTAACACCAACGGGACAGAAACTAATAATGAAGTCCCACCTTACTAACAACATATCAACTTCCTTCCAAATGTTGGGAAAATTTCACACGTTCCAATAGACAGCAGTTCAGAAAGAAAAAAAAAATCATGAAAATGTCTCTAAAAATAATGTCCCATTCCTTGCATCATGTTGGAATCACGCGAAATATAATATCCACAGGAATATCTGGCTACGCAAAGATTGTGTCCGTTATAAATTCTAACTAAAATGTCCATATCGCCAACAGGATAAGCGTCCATCAAAAAAAATAAAAACACTAACACCAGGCAGCAATTTGTAATTATCAATATTTCTTCTGAGAGGGACATAAATAAGTTCAAAAGAAGCCCATTTCTAAAAAAAAAAAAAAAAGAAGAGAAAAAAAAAAAAATGGGGGGGGGGGGGGGGGGGTAACTAGATTGTTAATTGAAAGTATTTAATTTCAACTTTGAGGTGCTATATCACTACCAATTTCGCAAGTAATGCTATTCCAAGTATAACTGTTCGTCTAAAACAAGGTGGTCTACTTATTATTCAGTTCCTAATAGAAGGCCAGTCGCGCCGGTGGCTTCTTATTCCGCTCAGACTTTCGGAGCACGGTCAAGTCTTTTGGATTTGTCTGCGTCGAAGTCGTCCGCCGGTTTTCATTCCTGCCTGAGTCCTTCACTTTTCGCGAAAGGTTTGCAGCCCAAGATGGCATCTCGCTGCTATTGTAGGGTTTCAAGCGGTCGTGATGTAGGATTCTAGGTTTTCCCTTCGGCTTGGACCTTATCTCGAATATGATGTCACCGAATCTCCGTGTGACAACACAAGGTCCAACCCAATGAGCCGCTTTTAACTTAGGTGAAAGTCCCTTTTGTTTCGTCGTGTCTAGATGGTATACGAAGTCTCCTATATTGTACGTATTCACGGACAATCGGGCATCGTAGTCCTTCTTTTGTCTCGCCGACGCTCCACCGAGATGTTCCCTCGCCAGACGAGACGCTTGCGTCATCGTGTCTACGACCTCGGCAGCGTACTCATGATGGTGGTCGTCCTCGGGATCGTTTGCCGGTCGGTCGATGCCCAGCGCGACTTCGATGGGGGTCCGAACTTCTCGACCAAGCATTAGGAAGTTTGGCGAGAAACCAGTGCTCTCGTGAACGGTACTGCGGTATGCGGCGGTCAAAAGCGATAGATTCTCGTCCCAATCATACTGTTTCTTGTCGACGAATGAGGCGATCATGTTAACAAGGGTATGGTTGAATCGCTCAATCATACCGTTGGACGATGGATGATAAGGCGTCGTTCTGGTTTTGGTTATTTCCAACAATCTGCAAACATCCTGGAACAGGTTGGATTCGAAGGTTTTCCCTTGATCAGAATGCATTTCGAAAGGTGTACCAAACCTAGAAATGAACTCGCGGACGACCACGCTGGCGACAGTGCGTGCAGTCTGATCAGGGATACCGTAGGCCTCGATCCATTTCGTAAAGGTGTCCCCTACGACAAGCACATATCGGTTTCCTCCGTTGCTTACCGGGAAGGGACCCATGATATCGAGCGCGATCCGGTCCATCGGTGAACCGGAACGGTAATCACCAAGTGGCGCTCGTGGTTTCGAGGTCGGACGTTTTCTCGCACCACATGTTGGACAATTCGCGATATAGAGCCTAACCGATTCTTTCATGTTGAGCCAGTAAAAGCTACGGTGAATTTTACTGTATGTCTTTTTGATTCCCAGATGGCCAGACATCACAGCAGAGTGATTTAATTCCAGGACTCGACCTCGAAGTGGCTCTGGGACAACGAGTTGTAGTCTCGACGTCACTTTGTGATTTGTGTCGTGTCGCTTGAATAATAGGCCATCCACTAGTTGCAGCTGTTTCCATGACAGCCATAGATTTCGTACTACAGGACTTTTGTCGTGCACAAGTTCTCGATCAGGCCTAGTCGATGAACTTTCTAACCATTGCACAACGATACCGATGTCGACGTCATTTTTCTGCATAGCAATTAACTTAGCACGGTCAAAGTTGTTGAGATCGACTTCCTGCTGCCCGGAAAGAGATCCAGCGACGGCACCTTGGTCAGAGGCGCAGGGCAGGTTACCATTTTCTTCAACATTAACACTATTGCTATGATGCGGAGCTCTCCTCCGCGACATCGATGCACGATTCACCTTTCTAATTAACGGGGGTTTCCATAACCCTTCACAACAAAGCACATCCTTTATAAGGCACAACACGCGAATGCCTAACACGACTAATGCACTGCATACAGCAATACAAGTAAATCCAATCAATAATCCAGGGTACAGTACACCAATGAGCACCCCGAGTACGAAGCTGACGACGAGCATCACTATCACCGCGAATTTGTGAAGCTCTATGCAGCTCCCAGCTTTTTCATCACCATCGGTCTCATTTCGGCTACCAGTATGCTTGCTTTTCACGGATGGATGGGCACTACTACCAGGTCGCACGGCGTTGATCTTCTTCGAAGACAGGGGCACGATGTCGTCCTCCTCAAAGAAATCGGACCATTCGCGATGTCGACGTTGGCAAGTGGTGCATCCTCCACATGGCAGCTCATTCACAATCGAAGTATTGTCGTAGCACTCACATGTTTCTGGATCGCATGTGATGCGGGACATGGCATCAGCGTTACCATGCTTTTTGCCTGCCCGGTGCTCGATGTCGAAGTCGAACTGAGATAGAATCTCGATCCAGCGCGCCATCTGATCAGTCGGCTCTCGGAATGACATTATCCAGCGCAAAGATGAGTGATCCGTCCGGACAAGGAACTTCCGACCGAGCAGGAAATGTCGAAAATGGCGGACGAACGAGACGACGGCGAGCAACTCACGACGGGTTGTACAATACCGACGTTGAGTTCTTGTGAGTGATCGGCTTGCGAAAGCAACAGGCCGTTCTATTTCCTGCTGTCTCGTTTCATCCCACTGCATCTGCGAAAGAACTGCGCCGATACCGGTTCCTGATGCGTCAGTATCCAAGATAAACATTCCCTGGTCGTTGGGGTACGCCATCACGTTGTCGCTCACGATGGCGACCTTTAGTTCTTGGAAAGCAGTCTCGCATTCATCTGACCATAAGAATCGCTGCGACTTTTCCAGGAGCTTGTTGAGTGGGGCTGCAATGGAAGAGAATCCTCGAATAAACCGGCGATAATATGAGCATAATCCAAGAAAAGATCGAACGTCGCCCACCGTCGTTGGAGTCGGCCAGCTTTGGACTTTGCTCACCTTCTCGGGGTCGGGTCTTATTCCGGATTCACTAACCACATGACCGAGATAGGCGACTTCAGACTGGAACAAATGACACTTACTTGGTTTCAATTTGAGTCCAGCACTACCAAGTCGTTCGAGAACTTCATTTAGGCGGTCGACGTGTTCGTTGAACGTCGAACCCATCACGATGATGTCGTCCAAGTACAAAATTAGTGTCTTCCATTGCAGCCCTTTCATGAGCAATTCCATGGCGCGTTCGAATGTGCTCGGCGCGTTGCACAAACCGAACGGCATAGTCACGTATTCGTAGTGGCCGGTGCGTGTACTGAAGGCAGTCTTCGGGCGGTCATCTTCCTTGATCTCGATCTGCCAGTAACCAGACTGGAGATCGAGTGTTGAAAAGATTTTCGCCCCACCAAGGCAGTCAAGACAGTCTTCTATCTTTGGTAAGGGGTATGCATCCTTCTTTGTCACATCGTTGAGTTTCCGATAATCTACGCATTGCCGAGTGGTTCCGTCTTTCTTCTTCACGTAGACCAGCGGACTCGACCAGGCGCTCGTCGACTCACGGATTATACCACCCTCAAGCTGTGCATTGATTATCTTTTCCTCCTCCCCTTCAAAAGCTCTGGGAGGTCGGCGGGGTCGTTGTTTGATGGGTGCAGCATCGCCGGTATCGATTGTATGCTGTACTATTGAAGTACGACCATTGTCCGTAGATGATGTCGCAAAAGTCCTTTTATGTTTTTGAAGTAGCTCGGCAAGACGACCACGCTCAGAAGAATCAAGGTCCAAACAACTCCGCTCATAGAGTGCATTTAAATCATCGGACCAGTCACCACTTCCACTCTCATCTTCATGGTTACTGACCTTTACTCCATTTATGCGAGCTGTTTTCCCAGGCTTTTCTCCGTCATCATCGGGGTCGTAGATGTCCGTCACCGTCTGAATAAAGGCTATCCGCGCACCTGCGTAAACCTTCACATCCTCGTCACGGGTGTTGACAACGCGAACGGGTAGGTCGATATCTTTGCGTGAAACATCAACAAGACAATGGGCAACATGTAACGGTATGTTACTTTCCTTGGCAGGCACAGGCTCAATGATAGCGTAATTAGATCCAACTTTCTTTTCAAATTCATTCACTTTGCCACGAACAATGTATTCCGAGTTCGCTGGAATAACTGTATCACATTTCACCAACACAGCATAGCTGGCAAACTCCGATTTGAGTTCAATTGGAAACAAGCGGCCGTTGATTCGGAGCCCTCGCCTGGCTTCCAGGGTGCAGTTGAAATGATGAAGAAAGTCAAATCCAATAAGTCCATCATCAGAAATATCGGCAACATATGCATCCCATTTGAAGGTTTCAGAGTCAAGGTTCACGACGATCTCAATTAATCCATGGACATTGAGGTGTCCATTGTCAGCAGCTTGCAGTTGAATATTTTCCTCTAGGGGCTGCAAAGTAGGTCGCGAAACTTCAGGTATGGATGCATACATTTTTGATGAAATGACAGTCACAGCGGCGCCGGAGTCGACCAACAAATTTGCATTAGCGCCATTTACAGTTACATGGATAAGTGCAGAAATTCCAGAACATTCACTAATCCTTATCACTTTGTTGGGCGTAGCCCTGGGCGGGGCCGATCCCTGGTCGACGGGGTCGGCCCGGGTTAGTTTCCCGGATTCTGTGGCTGCCACTGTGGTGGTGGTGGCGCCCAATGCTGTGGTGGTTGCCGCGGTGGTGGCTGCCACTGTGGTTGTGGTTGTGCAGGCTGCTCGTTCCTGAACTGTTGCTTTGCTGGCTGATGCTGGGGCTGCCGACCAGCGTGTGGGCAGTGAGTAGAAATATGGCCTACCTCGTCGCAGGTCCAGCACCGCAACGGCCCTAATCGTCGCTCACCATCTTTTCCTGACTTTCCCCATCTGTCATAGACTGGTTTGGCCGGCTGCTTTTTGTCCATTATATCGGTTAATTTCCGGTCGATGGCCTCCATCACCCGCCGCTCAAAGGAAATAAGTCTTTCCTCCGGGATATCGTTCGACGTCGACGATGATATCGACCGGACTGGTCTACGAGTTGCCTCCTCCTGCAAATTGAGATAACGCTCTGCCGTCTCTCGTGCCTCTTGGAGTGTGTTTGGCTCCTGCATTCCAATATGCAGGGTCATACTATTGTCCCCAAGACCGCGCAAGAAATGGCGGGTACTGATGGTCTCGATCGTCGCCGAGTCCGCCGTCGGATAGCCAAACCTGGTCAATCGTTTTATGTCCGCCGCGTACTCCGAGATCTTTTCGTTTGGACTCAGGCGGCGGGTCTCTAACTGCGACACGAAGGATGCCGGCTTCTTCCGATCGCCGAAGCGGTCCTCGAGCGCCGTGGTCAACTTTTCGTAGTCGTCGACGACGTCGGATGGCAGTTGCTGATACGCGAAGTCAGCGGCGTCCCCTCTCAGGCATGCGAGCAGACGAAATCGAGTCTCCCGGCTGTTCCATCTGCAGGCGGTGGCCATATTGTGGAAAGAAGCAATGAAGCTTTCCCACGGTCGACTACCGGTGTATGTGTCCTGATGGGGCAGTTGAACTGACACCCGGGGTAGGGAATCTGGTGTGGCGAACACCACCTCGTCGTCCGTCGTTTCTGTTTCCTCGCTCGCATCGACCTTCTGCTCGCTCTGTTGCTGGAGTGCCCGTCGTGCCTCATTTAACTCTCGTCGCAGTTGTTTCAGCTCTCGCTGGATTTCAGTTTTCTTTTTCGGGGCCATAATTCCGGGTGACCGTATACACTGCTATGTCGGGCACGTGTTGAAGTCTCGAATCCCACTTCTGACACCAGTGTAACGATTTCTGCCTTTTTGACGGACAGAATCGTTATGGGATGAAGATGATGATGTTAATGGATGTCTGGATGGCCGAGGTTATATAGTTCTAAATCGCATTCATAATCACATTCACTCTTTAAGCACGTTCCACAAGCTTGGAGAATAGATCACAGCTGGCGAGAGTTATTCGGTTACTCGTTTATTCTTCCATAAACAACTTCGTACAATGCAATGACGAACAGGACTAACTCTAAGTATAACTCTAGCAACTTAACTGTCTCGAATCTTGCACTGAACTGACGACTGACTAAACTGAACTTCACTCCCTAATAATAACTGACTTTTATGAACTTGATGATAACTAATAACTGACTCCGAATGAACTATAAAACCCCGAATGAGAGAGAGGTCGAGCTTATATAGGCTAGTCCAGTTTACTGACATAACCCTGGACATTGACTTCCAGTCTGAGCTAGGACAAAGAAAGACATCTATAAAGACACCGACTAAGAGGGAACTAAAATGCAACAAAGAAAGACCTCTAGTGACTTGACATTACAACACTTCTTAGAAATACACCTATAAACATTGCAGGGCAATAAGATTAAGCTAACGGTAAAGTTCTAAAGGTAAGGGTCAACACAATAGAGGATATATGCAGGTAGATGCGAGGTTCATGACTAAAGAATGAAGGACAGGGTAAAACAGATTATAGACATCAAAGTATAACACCGCTCTTGAGAGAGGAGGGTTACAGCAAAGATGAAGTTAAGATGAGAGACAATAGATGGGCAAACGGGGGAAACACATAAAAGCGATGGTATATGAATGGCATTGTAAGGTGAGGGTTAAGTGGGAACCAACTCACACGGTTTAAGTGGGTGGAAGTTGCTGGTAGGTAAACAGCGCAAAATCATATAATGGGGAATATAGAGGTCAGTGACTGGGTCCAATACTAATTGCAACACTATTAAATGCATGTATCTACATTCGTAACAATATAATATAGAATATAAATTCTTGACTGAGAGGGATGCATATTTTGTATACGTTTTTATGCGAAATTTACCAGGAATTCCACTAACATCACTGCACTAAACTTGTGATAAAATGACAAATTTAAGGGGAACAAATCATAGAAGAAGGTAGATCAGACATTAATATTTCAATAATTAAGCCATTCATTCGGCATAAAAAGGGTAAAATATATGTTTTTGAAGCAAATAATAAGTGATTTCCTCGGAACCCGAAAAACTCACGTCTCTGAACACGTCTCACG
The DNA here is from genome assembly GCA_037951105.1 of Echinarachnius parma. Lineage (NCBI taxonomy): Eukaryota > Metazoa > Echinodermata > Echinoidea > Clypeasteroida > Echinarachniidae > Echinarachnius > Echinarachnius parma. The sequence goes on from JBAMJV010000151.1 coordinate 56,067, forward strand.
GGAACCGTGGAAACTCGGTTCCCATAGCGAAGGGTTTAACCAAAATAAATGTACTACTAATATTCGTTTTTTGAACATCAATTAGAGACACTGTATTACAATGCAGGGTCTGCATTTGATCTTGTATTAGTTCCAATTGTTAAAGCAATCCATTTATTTTGTATAATTCAACGAAGTTTGCTATACTTGACTTATGCCATGATATTAGTGATGTACATTCCTGTATTACATAATCCTTCCGGCTTCCCGCGAGGTCATATTTACAAACAATGGAAATGCATGAAGCTATACCGTATTTTCCCAAGCACAGAATTACATGGCAATTTCTTAGATGTTGTATCCATGGTAACAATTATTCCCGATAATTTATTGTTGCAGACCCAAGAGAATGCTACACCGGTGACGGCGCTGCTGATTACAGAGGCCGTGTTAATGTGACCCGGACAGGTAAAACATGCCAGAGGTGGAGCGTTCAGGGGTTGGAGGATCACAACTACTGTCGCAACCCCACACCACACCGCTTCCACGCCTGGTGCTACACTACTCTCAACCAAGTGGAATGTGAGTACTGCAATATTGGCCTGCCTAGTCCGACGTGCAGTGGTGGTTGTGGTGGTGGTGGTGGTAGTAGTGGTGGTGGTGGTGGTGGTGGTGGTGGTGGTGGTGGTGGTGGTGAATAGAGTAGTATAGGTATACTGGATGTGATGCATACACACAATGACACAAACATATAATTGGTTTTTACTGAGTTTCTGCTTCAGGCATGTCAGAATAGTTGTAATCGTACATCTGTGAGATTCCTGGTTAACTTCTAAAATTCGAAACCTAAAGATTTACGTAATTCCTCATATAAAAGGTGGCTAGCATCACAGTTACAGGGTAGTAGCCATAGTCCGTTGAGTAGTCTTTTAACAAGGTCTTGGTCTGACTGCCAAACACGTTGGGTTGAATAACACAGTGCGTATACGAGGTGCTGCTTGCTGCTGCTCGTGTGATAGTGTCCATTGGGGGTTTTTGGGGTAGGCGTTCCTACCATTCAGTCGTAATGCCTTGTCAAAAGGCAAGTCATTGTACTCCGCAAGAACATTTGTATTTCTCAGTGCTATTTACGTGAAATTAGTAAGGTTATACTGTATTGCGTGCGTAAATGGTAAATAAAGGTGAAAGTGACCCCTCATTTAACGTCCTATTTAAGGAAGATTGCTTAGAAATAAACTCATTAGTATTGGTTTCTTTCTACAGAAGAAGACTTCAGACTCTACAGTAATTATACATTAATCCAGGATCTAGACAGAATACGTGCATGCTATAGAGCAATTGTATGTTTGTATGCATTCTATCCGGTAAGTCTATTCCAAATATAACACTTTCCGAAAACATAACACATTTTTATTTCTTCTGGTTGTAGGGTTAAAGATGCCTCAAATGTTTTAT
>JBAMJV010000151.1:62500-100385 GCA_037951105.1 Echinarachnius parma
AAAATACCATATCATCTATTAAACGTACTGCCTCTCCTATACTTGATCATGATGGATTATTTCACCAAGTACTTCTTTCATTCTCTTTGCCAAAACTTTCGAGACAATCTTGTAGTCCACATTTAAAAGTGTTATTGGTCTATAATTTTTTACAAACAAAACATCTTTACCTTCCTTCTCAATCAATGTTATGACCCCTTGTTTTTGAGAAGTTGACAATTCCCCTCTATCAAAAGCTTCATTAAATGCGTCTACTACCATGTCTCCCAAAACCGGCCAAAAAGTGCAATAAAATTCTACAGTAAAACCATCATTACCTCGACGATTTATTTAATTTCATTTCCTTCAAAACATTATGGCATTCTTCTTTCACCATTTTACCTTCACATAATTCCTGACTATCTCTACTTAATTTAGGTATATCCTTTAAAAATACAGTACCACTTCCATCTAATAATTCTATATCCTTTAATGAATACATATTTTTATAAAATATTTTAATCACCTTTAATATACCATTTTTGTCTTGTATAATGTTATCCTCTTCATTATAAATCTCTCTAATTACACTTTTTCTCTTATTAGTTTTTAAAAGCTGTTCAAAATACTGCATATTTTTTTCTCCCTCTTCAAACCATGCTGCCCGGGATCTCACCCTTACCCCTTGATTATAATACTCATATAAATTCTTTAACTGCATTCGTTTCTCCTCAATTTGTTCACTAATAATTTTTAAAGGTGTATTTACTAATTGTTCTTCTAAATCTTCCACTTCTTTTTCTACTTTTTCAATCTTTTCTCTTCTTTTCTTAGCTTTTCCAGAAGAGTATCTTATTGTATATTTCCTCATCTTCATTTTAATGAAATCCCAAAATATAACTTTATTCCTAATTTGCGGACGCCATTCCTTATCCAAATTCAAAATTTCACCTGTCAATCCCTCAACAAATTCCTTATCCAAACACAAACTATTATTAAATTTCCAATATGATTTACCATAACACAATTTATCTACCAAATGCCTAATTTTAATCCTTATGCCAGAGTGGTCTGGTGTAATTGATATCAAAATATCACTTACACTTACTAATTTTTCCAATTTGGATGATATGAACCAATAGTCCAATCTACTTTGAACTACTGGCCATTTCTGTCTAAAAGTAAATTGTCTTTCTTGAGGATTTCGTTTTCTCCATATATCTATCAAATCATATTTAGAGAGGAAATTCAATAATAAATCACGAAACTTTACTTTAAAAACAGTATTAGATCCCAGATAATCCAATTCAAAATTCATTATAGTATTAAAATCTCCTCCTAATAAAATAATATAATCTCGAACTTCTAATTCAAACATGACCTTATCTAACTTCACCAAAAATTCAACTTGCATCTTTTCTTTATCTTTTGTAGGAAAATAAACATTACCTAACAATACTTTTACTCCTTGAACTTCTCCTTTTAAAACTATGTATCTTCCCTCTCCATCTATTATCGTTTGTTCTATCTTAAAGCCAAAACTCTGAGTAACCAAAACTAAAACTCCTTTACTGTGATTTGTCCCATGACTAAAAATCTTTGGCCCTCTCCAATCTAACTTCCAATTTTCTTCAACGTCACGAGTACTATACGTTTCTTGCAAAAAAATGATATTACTTCCTTTACTTTTACACCATTCTAATACATTCATCCTCTTAACTTTATCTCTAAGACCTCTTACATTTAATGATACAAAGGTCAAATTGGAATTCATTTTTATCTAACTCGACCATAGGCATTAACAAAGAAAATGACAGCACTATATATTCTTCCTATAACACTGCAATATAGCACAAATAATATACAAATATGAGCAGAAAACGGAACCCACATCATCACACCACACATACACACACACCCTACAGAACACCACTGACCCAACCCGAGGAACTGAGATAAAATAATATAATCTTAAAGTAATCTGTCAAGCTCCCAAAGCTTCCCTCGCCATACAAAACAAATATCATTAAAAAAACAACAACTAAATAACAGACTTTCCAGAACAGTCCCTACATGCCTAAACATAGAAATGCATAACAGCATAAGCGAATTCAAAATCCTTTTCCCTAAAGAGGTAATTAAAACAAAAAAAAACAAAATTTGACCGTATTTACTCAACTCGTTCCTACCATTACACAAATATTATACCAATGAATGAAGGTACATTATATTCTTTACATAACTTAGCATAACAACCATGTTACTTGTCAGGATTGCATTAATTAATTATATCATCACCTGTGTACATTAAACTATTCTAACCATACTCGTTTTTGATACTATGTTGTTGCATGTTCTTTAGTTACAACAGTGTCCCTCAATAACACAAGCCCTCTATCCTTTACCTAGAGCTATTAGCGTAATCAATGCATAAAGCGACTGCCCTGTGGTTTCTATAGCAAAGCTCTTACCAATCAACCTAAACATTCCACGACCCAATTCTCTAAAGACAGCCCTTTAACCTCCAAATCAAATAAGTCTAGCTTATAATGAGCTTCAATGAATATTGCGTCATGTAGCTCCTAAAGCATACAATGAAGGTTTACACAATACCAATCTCTATTTTTGGCACGTCCAACACAAGCATTTCAAAGCCTATCAAATTTAACGGCATTATCCGTCCCCATAATAACAAAATATTCAACATCCAACCACATCACCTGGTTGGAGGCCAAAGCCTCGTTTTGAAGGCAGTCTTAACCTCATCGACCCATATATTTATCCAAAGGTCTCTTGTTAAGCTTCCAAATCCCTCGCCTGTGTTGCTGGGTAGATTGTGTATTACCCATCATTAAACCCGAGTTATTCAATTGATCACCTCTTTAAAACAATTCACGTGTCAGGCGCAGCGCTACTTTCGGAAAACACAATGCCTGGCGTGGCGAGCATTGTTCACAAACAATGCCCGCCACCCCAAAGCACCATATGCTCTCTGAACACTCGTTTAACATCTCATCTCATGCAATAAGCATTCAAGTCTTTACAGAGACAACAGCTAATCTTTTGGACTTATACAAAACGAACCATCCACAAAAACATTCTTTCTATTCCACGTTATCCTCAATGCCTATTAAATATTCAATGCGTCTATTCCCATACTAACAAAACCTTTGACATCCAAACAAGATATTCTACCCAAGGCATGTTTTGCAATGTACTAATCTTTTCAACAACCCATGTTTGTATTTAACAGGTCATCTATCAAGCCCCTGAATCCCTCGCTTTGTGATACTGGTTCGAATTGTACATTATACACATCAGCGCATTTTTACAGTCCAACTAATTCAGGTGGCCAAATTCAATTAGTGTTTGTCATCTATAAAACAACATGTACTTATAGATGTGATGAGACAAAACCACACACATACCCTTACGTGGCAATTTCGATATAATTGTGTATTACACATCATTAAACCAAAGTTATTCAATTAATCAACCCTTTAAAACAGTTCACGTGTCAGGCGCGGCGCTACGTTCGGAAAACACAATGCATTGGGGCGGCGAGCATTGTTCATAAACAATGCTCGCCACCCCAATGCACCCTGCTCTCCGAACACTCGTTTAACATCTCATCTTATGCAATAAGCATTCAAGTCTTCACAGAGACAACAGCTAATCTTTTGGACTTATACAAAACGAACCATCCACAAAAACATTCTTTCTATTCCACGTTATCCTCAATGCCTATTAAATATTCAAGGCGTCTATTCCCATACTAACAAAACCTTTGACATCCAAACAAGCTATTCTACCCAAGACATGTTTTGCAATGTACTAATCTTTTCAACAACCCATGTTTGTATTTAACAGGTCATCTTTCAAGCCCCTGAATCCCTCGCTTTGTATTACTGGTTCGAATTGTACATTATACACATCAGCGCATTTTTAAAATCCAACTGATTCAGGTGGCCAAATTCAATTAGTGTTTGTCATCTATATACATAAAAACAACATGTACTTATACATGTGATAAGACAAAACCACACACATACCCTTACGTGGCAATTTCGATATAATTGTGTATTACACATCATTAAACCAGAGTTATTCAATTAATCAACACTTTAAAACGGTTCACGTGTCAGGTGCTGCGCTACGTTCGGAAAACACAATGCATTGGGGCGGCGAGCATTGTTCATAAACAATGCTCGCCACCCCAATGCACCCTGCTCTCCGAACACTCGTTTAACATTCTCATCTTATGCAATAAGCATTCAAGTCTTCACAGAGACAACAGCTTATCTTTGGACTTATACAAAAAGAACCATCCACACAAACATTCTTTCTATTCCACATACTCTTCAATGCCTATTAAATATTCAAGGCGTCTATTCCCATACTAACAAAACCACCTGGTTAAAGGCTAAAGCCTTGTTTTGAAGGCAGTCTTAACCTCATCGACCCATATATTTATCCAAAGGTTCCCCTATGAAGCTTCCAAATCCCTCGCTTGTGTTGCTGGTTCAAATTGTACACTTACACATCAGCGCATTTTTACAGTTTTAACATTCTTTCCATTAATCCAATTAATTCAGGTGACCAAATTCAATTAGCGTTTATCATCTGCCTACATACGAACAACATGTATCTTGTACATGTGATAAAAATATATAAAAAAGAACCACACACCCTTTAGTGGTAAATACAATATAATACTATAGCCAAAAAAAACCAAAAAAAACAAATACAAATACAAATACAAATTAAGCAATAATTCATAAATAATAATAATCATCATTTACTTAAACTTTTTTTTTTTTCTTTCTTCTTTTTTTTTTTTTTCTTTTCCCCTCAATGTTTTTCTATCGCCAGCTCTTCGTTATTTAATTTTTTTAATTTTTTTTTATAGATTCTCTTTCTCTTTTCTTAATAAACTAGCCAAATAAATAAACGATGTGTGACTATAAAGTATTTGCAAGCCATAATACAAGTTTAATTAATTATATTGGCCTGAAACTTCTCCCATAACCATCAATCGTAAAACTTAAATGTACAATATCCCCTCAAAGTTAAAAACATACAATGAATGAAAACAATTAAAAGAAAGAAAGACAGAAAAAAAAATCACACTGATTTATCCCTCTAATTTGCATCACATTCTAGCCATTTATAATGTTATGTATATCATATTTGTTTACTCATCAATTGATCATAAACATAAATAATTGTTGTTTTTCATCAATTAACATCTCCTATAGATATTTTAAATGTATTTTCAGCTTCTTTTCATTTTCTTTTTCATTTAAAACACAATTCCAGCATGAGAAGTAAAAAAAAAGAAAGAAATATAGTACCTGGCTGAATCTGCTCCGAGAGGTTGTTCCCATGTCTGAATCATTCTCCATCATCTCCTTCTCGACAGCCTTCTTTTCTTTTAACAACAAATGCGTGTAGCCAAGCTACTTTAAATAAAAGAAATCCTAGCATTACCTATTTAGGCGTTTAATAATTTCTGTATCCATGACTTGTTATTGATTTTCCACTCAGGAACCGCTGCTTGCCTATTTAATAATTTCTGTATCCATGCAAACGCATTTATTATACGCACACACACACACACACACACACACACACACACACACACACACACACACACACACACACACACACACACACACACACACACATGCACATGCTATCCCATACATACACTTGCTAGGTGATGAGGGACGTGGGTTGGGGTATAGTGTCATGGGTTGAGGGGGAGGGGTGGAAATGTGTTGTAGTATGCAACAGACTTGTAAGTCATCGATTAAAAGCTGAAAATAACTCTCTTACGTATATCATAGTAGTCCACTCTGTATATATGATTCATAGAATGGCCCAAGTCCATATGATTAAAAAAAGGACCCAAGTCCATCAAACAAAAAGACCCCCCCCCCCCCCACACAGGTAACGTGAATTTTAATTTTTATAATCAATGTACATTTAACTTGTATTTATGGTGTTGCCGTACCATAATGGTCAAATATAATTTTAGTGAAGAAATAACAAAAATATTAATTTCTTTCTTGTTTTCTCGAAATGACATATCATGGACTTGGGCCGTTTTTATATTCAGATACTCAATTGGTAAAAAACAATAAAGGACAAATTTAAAAAAGGAAATTCATTAGTTATTACTACGCGTGTTCCCCACCCGCCAATCAGTCCAACTACGGTACTATACGCCTCTGGGTAGGGACGGGAGCTAGTTTAGTTTGTACGATGATAATAATAATAATAATGATGATGATAATGATCATTATAGGCCTATTACTATTATATATGGCTTAGCGGTTAGAGTGTCCGCCTCATGCACGGGAGGTCCCGGGTTCAAACCCAGACCGGGTCATACCAAAGACTTTACAAATGGTACTTTCTGCCTTCTAGCCAGACACTCGGCATTTATAGAATGGAGAAGGGAAAGTTAATCACACGAGTTACCAGAGGACTAGCCCCCTTCTGTAACTTTCGCTACATTTAGTAGAGGTGTGGCCTAGGGCTATTGAAACGGAGATAGGCGACGCCTTATGTGCCATCATTGGTACGGGAAAGACTTTAACTTTAATAACTATTATATATAACATAGTATTATTATTATGATAATAATACTATGTATTATTTATATTTAAAGATCGAGCGCAAATTGCAATGCTGAAGCCTCAAAGGGCTATTATTCACCCCGGTCAACGGATGCACACTGCAATAATTCCTACACACAAAGTTCACATTTTTACACTCCCTAGGGAGTATTCCAGCCACCTAGCTACAAATCATCACTTGATATATAAAAGGCGATGATTTTTTTAGTAATCCTTTCCGCCAGCAACCATATGAATATGTGTCTCCAACAAATCCTTCCCTTTCCTTGATTTTTTATAGTTTGTTGGTATCTTGTTGTGAATTTGTGTGTTTTGAACTGCTTTATTTGTAAGCGCTATGATCCATTGTGAATAGCGCTATATAAGTAACCTGTATTAGTATTAATTGAATATAGAACATCAATTCTTTTAGTTGTGCTGTTAGCGCGTCTTGGTAGAGTTGAATGCCAAGTTTTACATTCATGATAACAATTTGTTTGAAACCTATTTTTCTGAAAATTTCAGTGGAATCGACTAACAAAACTAATCTCTTTAATATATCAGAAAATAAATGTTGGGTGAATTTGTTCCCTTTTATCATGAACGATGTGCAATGTATGCATATGAGACTAACATATTCACTTACCCCTATCTGTATGGGAGAAAGCATCAGTGTCTTGCTTTCGTAGAACTCTAATATCACAAATGTTAATAGAATAATTGTTTTGAACTTTTTACCTAGGTTCTTGCCTTTTTTTTTTAATATTACGTAAATAATCCTTTATCTTTTTATGTAGTGTTAAATACCAACGCTTTGTATTTATTACAGAACAGATTTTAGCCTAGAAGTAGAATAGCTTGTAGTTTAAGTATGTATTCAACAGTTATTCATATTTATTTATTATATTTATTTATTTATTTATTTTGGTATACATTTCAAACTGATCAGCAGCAGTGCTGAAAGGATCAGTGTACATTGAACATCAAAACATACATAGTATAAATAATACAATATAGCAAGTGTTACATTCAAATTTGAATGAATTGGAACATTAATGTTAAGTACAAAATTTACAAAAGTAAATCACTATAAAATAAACAAAGCTACACTACACTACACAAAGGACAAATATCAAATCATTGTGCATAATTGTTAATCAACCACATTTACAACAATGAATTGTATACAGTAATTCATAACTATATAAGTGATATAAGGTAATTCATAATTAAAACTGTTCTAAGTTATTAATCACCAAGCAATTAATTCATTATAATATATTTATCATTTATACCTATCAGCTGAATACCTATTGTGAAATCATTATTATATGAGAGCAAGACTATTCTAGTCATATTGATATTTCAATTAAAATTAATTAAGCATAATTTAAAAATGAATAATTATGTACGTATTACAAGTTTAATATCAATATTTTACCAAAATTCAAGGTACCAAACTGCATTTGTCATATTACATAAATAAAGAAACAATCTAAGTCTACAATATTATCATCTAAATGATCGTTTAACTATACATGGGATACATAAGACCAGTACTTAATTATTGCGTCCCGGTTTTTGATGAAAATATTACTCAAGAGCAAATATTAAATTTAGAACGAATTCTAAAGAGAGTCCTCATAATAATATTGGGAGGTGACTATATAACATATGCCACTTTTACTCTTTCATTGTGCAATTTAACTACATTGGAAGCAAGAAAAAGAAAAAAAATTGTGAACAGTTTATATAATATCTTTAGAAAACACCCTGTTTTTAATGATTGGTTACCAATTAAAAGAGAAAACAGTGCCCTTCCTTACCTTGTTCATATTTGAAACAATATATTATTTAATTTTTGTATAATCATTTCCTTTTCTTATGTACAATTGTGTATTTTGCTGTTTACATATTACTCATTACTTTTTAAACTTTACAACTTTTAACATGTATCATGCACTTTACAAATGTAACACATGTACAATTCAGCCTTTGGCTGGCAACTATTTAATTAATAAACTCTTTTTAAATTCAATTCAATTCAACACAAATAACTTAATTAAATTATACTAAGCAATGCAAATCATTACTAACAAAACACAATCCAACCAAATTCATGGTTTTAATATTCGTGCCAAATAGGGGATAGTTGATTTACGATATCTTTCTGTGTTACATTTAATTGTACACAATCCCGACATGTTTCGTAATTGTCTTGTACATGTACTAGCTTTGGTTGGAGGGAGTAAGTGCCTATGTTTTAGAGATTGCAACATTTTTGTGCCAAAATTAGTCAACAATGTGTTTTTACGTAAAGAGAGTAATGGTAGCTTACAGATAGACAACGCTACACTGTATGATGTGTAGTCTCTACCCAATATAATTCTGAGTGCTCGTTTTTGAACAAACTCAATTGCGTTGGTTTGAGCATCAGTAATTGAGATGTGCCAAACTGGACAAGCATACTCTAAAATGGGTCTAAAGGGCCCGTTACACATTCACGGTGCCAACACGGATCGAAGGCCGGTGTCAGTACGGTCCAAGTACGGTGCCAACACGGATAAGTACGGTACGAACACGGTGTATATACGGATAAGCAAGGAAGCAACACGGAGTCAACACGGATGAGCTGAACAATATAATTTTTGCCGGTCTCAACACGGAGCTCCCGGTGAAAATTAAGCAGGTTTAATTTTCCCTGCTGCGCCCAAGGATGACGCCGGAGGCAACACGGAGGACGCCGGAGGCAACACGGAGCATCCCGGACCCTACTGGGAGTACCCCGGACCGTCAATCCGTGGTCATCCGTGTTGGCACCGTGAATGTGTAACGGGCCCTTAATGTAGCATGTATAGACGGTCACCATATCCGTAATAGGTGTTTTTGACCTCCTAAGAATACAGAGAGTATATAATCTTCGGGATGCTTTAGAAACTATTTCTTGAACATGCAAGTTCTGACCACTTCAAATCATTTTGAATTGTGACTCCTAACAACTTAAAGTGAGAAACAACATTCAATGGAATTTCATTCAATGTTATATCAGTTCATCTGTCGGAGGAAATGTATACAGAGTAGGTTACATTTGGTAGGTTTAGGCAATACATCATTTTGTTGGCACCAATATGAAATATTATCCAGACTATTTTGAATAGTAGGCTGGTTTCGTTTAATCACTTCTCCAAGCGTCAAATCGTCAACATATTTCCATCTATGTTCAGATTCATCCGCTGCATCATTAACAAGTACCAACAATAAAATTGGGCCTAGTTTAGTGCCTTGCGGCACTCCACATGTTATTTGCAACAAGGGTGAGTTGTTGCCACCAATTTTAGTACACTGAGTTATATTACTGAGAAAACTTTACTGAGAAAACTACAAATGATTGGTATAATGAATCTTCTGACACCCAAATCAATCAGTTTCTTAATTACAATATTGTGGTTTACCCGGTCGAACGCTTTAGTAAAATCTATAGTGGTTAAGTATGCATAGTGCCCAGATTTGTCAAGACCATGCAGCACAAAATTTAAAAGATCAACCAAGTAATGTGTAGTCGAAGATCCTTTCACATTTCCAAATTGCTTCTTATCAACATGTTCAACAATGTCATCAGCTACCCATTTTGCGATGAACGATTCCAATACTCTCGCAAATATTGGGGTGAGAGAGATGGGTCTCAATGGATCAAAGGAGTTAATGTTTTTTTTCCCTTTGGGACGGGGGTGATTGCTGCTGTTTTCCAAATATCAGGGAAAATCCCATCATAGATGCATTTATTGAAAATGCAAGTTAATGGCTCAGCTAATTCAAATGCAAATTCTTTAATTAACCTGACAGGCAAATCGTTTGGATGGCCAGATTTAGTGGCATTTAAATTCTTCAAAACTTTGACTACTTCGCCAAAATAAATGGTTGGTGGTGTTTCTGCAGGCAAGTATGCAGGTAACAGTGTACAATCCAACGGGGGAAGTTGAGAACAAATGTTTGCAAAATGGGTGTTGATGGTAGTTGCAATAGTAATAGGATCATCTACTGCCCCTGGAATTTCTACACGTTTAGAGTTCAATTTACACATCTTCTTTATGTACTTATGCCATTGAGCGGGTTGACTTGATTTGAGATTACGTACAGATGCATTAAAGTACCTAGTTTTTGCATTAATTATTTCATTTTGAACAGAGTCCCTTAATTTCTTCCAATTCTGTGGGTCAATGAGTTTCCTTTTATATGCCTTATCTCGCTGTTTCATGAGAGTTTTAATTTTATGATTCATCCGAGGATCGTCGTTGCTAGATAAGAGTGATCTAGTGAGTGGAAAGGCCTTCTTATATTAATTATGTAAGTCTTTATTAAAACATTGAACAATATCATTGAGTTCATTCCACTAAGAATGTTGCTCCAATCTTGTCGTGTGATCCACTGCCCGAACGCTCGAACCGAAGAATCGCGGTATGGGCGGCAGAGTATGTTTTTTTTCAAGCAGGGAAGAGCGTGTAAAGGTTTTAACAAAATTTATGAGTGGTCACTTGAGCCCAAAGGTGCCAAACATTGTGGTGGGTGAAACAAATCAGGATAATTTACACAAATCTTATCAAGAGTTGGATTTCCGCGTGTTTCGAACTGAATCATTTGTGTAAGCATCAAATTTTGGTCAAAATTATTTGTCGGAAGATCATTAAAGTCGCCAAGAAGGACAATGAGGGAAGAACAATCGTGAGCTCTAATATCGTCAACTGTACGGTGAATGTGTTCCACAAGGTTTTGGCTGTATGGAGCACCTGGAGGGTAATATACCACCCCGACATAAACTCTGGGTATACTGCTTCTGCTTTTTTCAAGATTTATTTTTAACCACAAGCATTCAAACTGACAATGGTGGTTCTGCAGACTTTCTGTAGTGTGCTACTTATGTGTGTTAATGGTACCAGACACGATTAGCATTTAATGCTATTTTCTGGTCCCAATTATCCTTTTTAATATTAATGTTACACATTGACATTTGATTGTTATATTGATGTACTTTTTATTTGGATAATAAAACATCAAACTCAAACTCAAACTCACTTAATTTAGCAATCACAGTTTAAAAACAAAACACAGGTGACAGGAGTTTGAGAAGTTTTGTATTACTTTTATTAAAGCAAAATAAGGTGATAAATGTAGTTGGTTATAAACAGGAACAATTATGAAAACAGAGTAAGGCACACATGTAATATTACAAAAAAAAACATCTAAGCACTTGCTACACACAATGCAGCTTTAACATGATATAAGTCTTGCTTAATAATTGTTTTTGAATCATAAACAGTTTACAACCTGAACAAATTACTTCCTGAAAAAGAAACAAAGTACGAATACTGAGTGAAATAATGCTTTATGCATTGGCCCAAAAAATATAATATTTGCAGCAATTTGCAGTTTTAGCACCAATGATAGATAGCTCTTGCTTATAAAAATATCTAAGCTCATAGTGCGTAAAAGTTTGAAGTACTATGAATAAGAAGAAAACAATAACCCAGAAACCGTAGAGGAAACTAGTATATAGAAATTTGGCACACACAATAAATACTAGCTACAAGTAGCACCATAACCTGTAGTCAGAAAGAACAGCCTGTTAAGTTAACAGTTTACAACCTGAACATAATTCATATACACTTTTTCCTTTAATAGAAATTAAGTACAAATACTGAGTGAAATAATGCACATGCTTTGGCCAAGAAAATAAAACACTCGCAACAGTGTTCAGTTTTAGCACCAATAATAAATAACTCGTGCTTATACAAATGTTTAACCTCTTAATAGTGTGTTAAGAACTAAACAAATTTGACCAAATAAAATAAATATAAATATATAAGAAGAATACTATAACTGTAGAAGAAAGTGCTTAGAACATTGGCAGTAAAGCAGCATACACTGTAATCACAAAATAAATATCATGTAGCTCATAGTGTGAACATTTTTGAACAAACTTAACATAAGACATAAGACATAAGAAAACTATATTACTGTGAACAAAGTGCACAGAACTTTGGCAAACAGACAATAAAGAAAAGCTGCAATTTGCATAATCTATAGTCACTTCTTCATGCGCCCCTCTTCATAGGGTATATTCTTGATTTAAAAAAAAAAAAATTGTATGTATATAGCTCACGGTGTAAAAATGTTTTGAAGAGCTTTACACAGCACGAATGGATACGAATATAAATACAAAAAGAACAAACTTATTTAAGAGGAATTAACGCACATAGAACTTCCCTTGTCCTTCTGTCTACATAGTTTGGTGTTTCAGCCTGAAAATTGACATGATTTTTGCATGAACTGTTTAGAAAAATATGACCTGAAACAAATTTTTGTTTAAAATATCTCTTTGGCATATCAATTTAGGATATGAATTTATCCTACTACCCAACAGTTAAATATTTACATATATTATATTCTCATAGAAAACTTCAGAAAATAACCATCACAAAAAACTATGTGTTATTGTAACAATGTCGGTAAACCTTACATTTTGAACTCGATACCTAAAACAATGACGCTACCCTGCATTACTACAAAATATTTGTATATGACACTACCCTACTCTAATGAGCTTGTATAATATATAAGCTTTACAAAACTATATTTTGACCTCCATTATAAGTACAAAATGAAGCTACCCTACACTAACAGGCTTTAATAAACTACATTTTGACCTTGATTATAAGTATGTAAATATGAAGCTACCCTAAGATAAACTATTGTACAGTAATAGAAAGTAAACAAAAACAAAATGTTTCCTCAATGGTAAATGTAATGAAGGTTTAGAGTACCGACTTCAATTTTATCCCATGGAAGATTTAATAAAATGATATTGTTCTGAACAATGTGACTAAAAAATGAACTTTCCCATTAATGCAGAACATAACATTTAATAAATATGTATTACCACGTATTACATATTTCCACTGATTTCCATTGTTGAAAGTCACTTTTTATAACACTTAAAATGCACAAAATAAACCAAACACTGTAAGATACAATATGTTGTTCACTTTTCACAAGGTACATATCATCTAGCTAGCTTTCATTCAGAACGTAACATTATCTCAGAAATGTTTCTTTCCTGATTTCTTTCAAGAATTTACTTTAGCGAAATCACACATAAAGAACAGAACATTTCAGAAATATATGTATAACCTAGTATTTCTGATTTCCATTGATGAAAGTCACTGTTTATAACGCTTAAAATGCACAAAATTAACCAAACACGGTAAGATACAATCTGTTGTTCACCTGTTATGTTTCACGAGGCATATGAACATTATCTAGCTATAGCTATATCATTAAAAACATAACATTATCTCAGAAATATAACTATTCCTGATTTCTTTCAAGAAATTAACTTTCATGAAAATACACACAAAATTAAGAACATAACATTTCAGAAATATGTATAACCAAGGAGGTATAATACCTCCTTGGTATTACCTAGTATTTTTTATTTCCATTGATGAGAATCACTGTTTATAACACTTAAAATGTCAAAACATAACATTATCTCAGAAATAGCCATTCCTGATTTCTTTCAAAAGATTAACTTTGACGAAAATACACATAAGATATACAGGGTGGCCCAGAAATAACGGAACGGGGTGCTTGCTATAATGAAGACACATGATGCCCGTCATAGCAACTAGTAACGTTCAATGCGTGGGCCATTGTTAGTACCCCTTCTTCTCTATACACAGCTGAACGCACACTCACAATGGAGCACGCGTTGATCGTTACTCGATGCAGTATGGCGGGCATCATGAGTCTTTAGTATGGCAAGTACCCCGTTCCGTTATTTGTGGGCCACCCTGTATTAAACAGTGAAAATAGCATCTGGGCCCCGAAACATATAGGCATAGAGGGGGAAGGCGGGGGAATACAAAGCTAACGATTATCTATAGCCTGATAATTGAACCTTATGTCAGAAAGGTCAAGTCTGGTAACAAACCCACAACGAAAGCTTTAGATGACAGTAAAACATGATGAAGGTTAATATTATACAGGTACACCTCAATAGTTTGTCAAAAACAAACAAAAAATAAAGGGCATATCTGTGTTAAAAAAGAAAAAACAGAAAGTGTGCCCCCCCCCCCCCCCAAGAAAGAAAAGAAAAAAGTTCAACCTCACTACGCCACTGTGCTTGGAGGTTCCCCTTGGGTCTCGACTCGAGAACATCAGTTTTTAAAACATAAAACTAACTATTAAGCTGTGTTGGACAGTTGAATCTTTACAGAAACATGTTGGGACTGCGCCCCTCATTCAGTCCCACCTAGCTACGTCACTGGCTACGGTCCCATGCATGGACCGAGTTGGAACAATTACGACGCTCCAAGAAGTTGCTCTGCCGTCCATTTCTCGTAGCGCCTGCGAGTTTGACACAGTGTCGCACTCATCGCCTGTCTGACCATCGGTTAGTAGGTGATCCCCAAACGTGTCTTGGACGGCATCTACAAAGCAAAACTAATAGAGTGAAACATGTGTATATAGTGACCACCCTAACAGTGAAAAAAAAAATCAAATACAGTCAATTATGGGTGTCTTGAACAGCATTCTACAGTGAAAAAAAAACCAAAGCAAAACAAATAGAGTGAAACATGTGTATATAGTGACCACCCTAACATAACAGTGAAACAAACAAAACAAAACAAATACAGTCAAAGTATATCTTGAACAGCATTTACAGTGGAAAAACAAAACAAAACATAACAAATTGAGTCAAACCTAAGTAAAGTGACCAACCAAGTAGTGAAAACAAAACACAAAACAAAAGAAAATAATACAGTCAAACCTGTGTAAACTGACCACCTAAGGGAAACAAGTGGTCACTGGGAACAGGTGACCTCTATAGGCAGTTTCCATATTTCTGTTTTTTTTAAAATCTGTAGGGGATCACAAACTGGCTACTATAGGCAGGTTGGCTGCTGAGACAGTTTTGACTGTACAAGCAAAGAATAAAGGGATAGTACGGCCGTGATCTGGCAAGTTAGATCTTGAAATTTTGCCCGATGAAAGAGCATATTCAAAACTATAAGAAACACTTAAAACCAGAAAAACGCCCCAAAATGACTTACATGGTTTTGCCAGATCACGGCCGAGTACAGTATTGATCAAACTGAATTTTAGTAACAAATACTTACATGTTCAGTTGTGTTCGGATGTGTGTGTTTCCTAACCTGTCAAGTCTGGTCACACCAGTTACCATTAAAAACTAAAAGTTATAATAAAATGATGCTTGAATGGTAGAAAACATAACAACTAAGTTACAGGGCCATTTTCATTCAAAAAGCAGCTGTTAACACAAGAGGGCGCCCTCCAGACACTTGAAAGTTTCAACTATTTTTGTATCAAATGTGAATGTGATGTTTGGTTAAAATAAATAGAGAGATCATCAGCCATTTTGGTACATTTAGAAAAATGTAACTAAACCTAACCCAAGGTACATTTTGAAAAATGTATCTAGGCTTTATAAATTTAATATATTTATGGACTTTTTAGCTGTTTCTGAACCGATTTAAATCACACTTACTTACTCTGTCTTTAAAATTGTGTGCTTTATGAAATTTTACACTTGGTTTTGCCATTAACTCACAAAAAATATTTCTTGGAGCGCCCTCTAAACCCAAACTGAACCATCCCTTTAACACAGGCACATACATGTACACAAAGAAATGTCACCATATTCCGAGGAACCGATAATCATAGGCGCTATATAACAAAGCCGTACTCTGCTAGAGTCATTTTAGAATTCAATGAGGGTTGTGACGGCTTGTCATAGCCGATTGAATGTAAACTCGGCGTGCCATAGGCACGAGATTGTTGGAAGTTAACATGGCTTGATATTACAAACATCACGGATTTTCTTGTGTATTTTATTTGGTCTTTTTCGAGGAACTCGGGAAAGTGTACTGGTTATGGAGTGTCGTACCATCAACTCATAACAGTTGGGGGCTTGTAGCCGGGAAATTTTGTAGTTTTTTCTGCAAGTTTAGACTCCCTTGGGTTAGGTTCAGTAGGCCTATGCTGAAGTGATGCAGATGTCGACTCTGGAGAAGATGACTGGGGCTTTTTATAATCATGATCATCAACAGTTAGGCCTATGCATCATTAAAGTGGACTTCCACACGATTTCAAGCTTCTAATGATTGAAAGACAGATATTCTAGGTCAATAAACACAACTTTGTATGAAAAAAGTATGATTGTGGGTTCGTATAATTGGCTTTGAAATTCTAATGACACAAATTCGCGAGCGAGCTTGTTCTATCCCACAATGCACCAATTTGTGACGTGCGACCCTCACTATGCGCCTATCTATGTGTTTACACTGCAGCGAATGTGTTCTTTTGATCGGACCAATACAATGCTCGATCATGAATAGTTTAGTCCACGATGCGCCACTCAACCGTGCCTTTGAGCATTACTGCATTGTTGAACCGTTTGAAAATACTTGCCTGCCCGAAATTGTAACACCTTTGGCTTTCATTGGAATTTGAATAGACACAAAGTCCTGTAAACGTGGTTATTGAATTTGCTGGCTCTGCATGACCGGCTATTATGAATGACACATGCAGTGATTACAATGCAGTGACACCGGATTCAAGCCTACTCAAGAAATTTAGCAAAGTGAGGGTGCTACGTAAGGGTCTCATGATTGTGTGCAGTAAATTTAATTATTTCCTCAGAGTTAATGACATTAGAAAAATCTCTTAGAAATCAACCAAAGAGAGTCAAATCCTGAAAATATTCCAGCACATCCCTAGATTTATTTCCAATATACTGTATTTTGTTTAAACTCGTCCGGAATTCTCCTTTAATTAATGGACCCGGTTAATGGAATCAGGGGCGTCGATCTGTTCGGAAAACACAATGCATTGGAGGGGCGAGCAATTGTTCACAAACAATGCTCGCCCCTCCAATGCATTGTGTTTTCCGAACAGATCGACGCCTCTGAATGGAATGGGTGCATTTGGCTTGAAGAAATTAGTCAAGGTAGTTTATCTTTGCCTAGACAGTTTGGACTACGTATAGTGCAGCTATGCGCCGAATATAACATGCATGAAGGCGTCAAATGGTCAAAATATCTATAAAAGCGGGAGGCAGCTGCAAGATCCTGCAGAGGCCCCTGGTATGGTGGACGATTTGTCATGCGCTAGTCAGTTTGTTAAGCCTACGCGCTCTACTGTGGACTGACAATTAAACATGATAACAATGAATGATATAGACACATTTAGCTTGATTTCGGGTCGTTCGATTTTTTTTTTTTGGGGGGGGGGGCAAACAATTGGGGGGGGGGCACGTGCCCCCCCCGTGCCCCCCCCCCGTGCCCCCCCCCCCCCCGTGCCCCCCCCCCCGTGCCCCCCCCCCCCGTAGCTACGCCACTGACGGTATCATTACTGCGCTCCTAATCCCCATTCATAAATTTGGAAGTGCGAGGCTAGAGTGGCCTTTGATAAAATGTCTTTTGTTAAATGACGAATGAATGGGAGGATTATCGCACATGCGTGAAAGGATAGCCTCTCATGCAAGGACATACAATGGCTCCCTGACAAAAGCTCAGATCGTGCCATTGCCACGTTCATTTTGGACACCCCCAAAATGAACGTAGTAAAAGCGTAGAGGTGACTTTTGTTCAGGGCGGTATTGTCTGTGCATGCATGGGAGGTTTTCTTTTTGAGCAAGTGAGATAATCTTCCCATTCAGATCCTCATTGGACATTTTGAAGATACATTCCAGTGCTTGTGACCTGCTATTGTCTAGAGCGCAGTGGAAGCTACCATAATATACGGAACAGGGCAGGCGGTTCCCGGTTGTGTATACTATTATTACATTATTAGTTTCTACCCCGTAGTGTTCTGCCTCTTATTCGGTTCTTAATATTATTGCAGATGGTGATTTGCAGGGATACAACAACAAAAATCAGAATTAACAGAGAGTTGTCACAAGGACTATATACTACAAGAACGCGCAAAATAAGGTAAATTGATATATAATCAATTATTAAATCTAGTGTATTTGATTTGTTTATATTCAAACGGCGTCATCAACATTTGTATCAAAATGAATAATGTTAAATTGGATGGATGCATTTTCTTTCATTTTTGTTTGTATTGGTTCGTGTTGAGGAACGTTTGTATGAGACGTGTGACATTTATCACACGAAAATAATATTTGCTTATACATTTATAATGTTATGCATGCACGTAAAAAACATAATTATGCTCGAATGATGAATTGATGTTAAATGTTTCATACAACCGTTCCTAAATTTGAACTAGATTCATGTATTGTATCGAGTTACGCAATGCTTAAAACGGAATCATGGCGTCGATATATGCCATGTAGTGAAACAGATTTGGATGGCTTTATAAATCATAGATACGATAATTATCACCGACTTCATTACTACCGCTACTAAAACTATTAGACAAAAAATTCCAACTCTATCTGTAGGGATCCTTTAATATTTTATGACGTCATACTATCTTACGCAGTAAGCCCCTTGACTTGCAGGGGTGAGTGGTGAGAGGATACAACAAACGAGGAGAAAGACTGATCTATCGGTCTACTACAGCGATATACTACCACTATTACCAAGACTGCTATACCACCACTACTACAACCACTACTACCACACTACCGATACCACTTTCACCACCACCACCACCACTCCCACTACGAATTCAAACGCAAATATTTCGATGAAAGCGCAGATTTGTCATGTAGAATGCGGCAAAAATTAGCCGGGAGAACTTAATATACAGAGTGTCCCAGAAAGGTTGCAACACTTACGATCATTAATTTCTTCGACACCATCGACCAAATGTCATTATGTTTTATTTCATTGGATAGAACATTCTTTTTCCAACAAAATGATACCATAAACATGGATTTTGGGTAAGGGCCATTTTTCTGAGGCAATGTCGTTTCCAAAATTTGCTACTTTTTCGTCTCCAGCGATCCGCTGAGCACTGAGGCATTCTCTCCTCACGGCCTGCCATACAATTCGCTGGACAAAAGAACCGCATGACTGCTCTCCCATTGTAAGGAAGACAATGTGAGCCATTATTATGTACAGCTAATTCTACTTCGTATGGCCTAATGAATCGGAATCAGGTAGGACGCACATCTGTTGCGGCCGAAATAGCACCACATTTTTGTAGACAATAGGTTTTCTATTGATATGCAAATGAGCTCTCGCTCCCCCGTGTATATATACGCCGCGGTTTCGCGACAACGCCATTGTATATTTGTGTGTAGCCGAGTAGCACCGATTATTCTACACGCTCGTCTGGGTGAATCCTCGTCTTCAACTCAAGCCTTTTCTACTACTAGCTAACATATACGCCGGCTTGAAGTTACACTTTCACCGCATACCTACCAGCACACCCTTATGCGCCGTCAGGCGACCGGGTGGATAGGCCTGTATGCCCCGCGAGGGGACCAGGTTGACTATCAGCTGAAGCTCCCTATTTTGCCATCAGGCGGCCGGGGAGAGACGGCCAACCGCTACCTGTATGCCCCGTCAGGGGACCAGGTGAGAATCTGTACGTCAAAATCGGCCATCGAATACACCAGCTGATGATGCCTGGATCTACCCGTCGCTGATGCTGGATCTACCCGTCGCTGGGTGCTGGATTTACCCACCTCTGATGATAGGTCTACCCGCTGCTGGAACCGGAGTACGGGGCCTTAGCCGATCGAGACACCAGGAGCTTGGATGGAGATGGGGCCGACATGAGCATCTACCTTATTGTTATTAAGGCCAGCATGTACACAGCTCCCTTTGAGGTAGAGCCATGAAGCCGCTTTGGGCCACTTTCGATTGAGCCGGCTACTGTATTAGCCTAGGCTGTATATTGGTATGAGAAGCCATGGAATGGCTACTAGATGAGGGTTATCTGAGATATATCCCGGCCTGAAAAAAGGCGATGTTATATTCATGTACATGCATGTGGACTCGAATGGGCTCTTTCATTCGGTGTGATTTTTATCCCACACACCATAGTTATCGACCGAAAGGAATAATGGTAATGTATTTGATGTTACATGATGTAACATGCCATGCTACAACCCCACTTGGTCGATGTGTGATCAGATGGTTCTATGAACCGGGGCCCATATCCACGGTATACTCGCGGCAAGTGGCCGCTGCAGTCGTGAGATAGAGACCGTTCGAGTCTATACGGATTGGGAATGGTCGTGGATGATCATACTACATTATGGCCATTTGTGCCTGATTGGAATTGGTTATTCTAGAACCGATAATGAAACTACATAGTGCCTTATTTTATATACTGGCTATGCCCAACTTACACATGGTGGTGTAATGGATGAATTTTAGAACGGCCATGTACTTAATATTTACAGTTTGACGCATTTGCGCTGACCATTTTACAGCTAGTTCTGTCGACTTGTGTATACCGTGAGATGCAGGGCGCACCAATCATGGTGTCGACCTTTGAATGGGCACAGGATATCAGTTTTGCCCTATTTGCCGGGCGCCAGTGTTTTCGGTATCGGAAACTGAATTTTAGCCTACCAGCCAGCTTGGCTGTCGGGGTTTTAAAACGATATGACTATACTGGCATGTATACGTGCTGAAAGGTATCTGATTATACCCGAACCTGAATTTTAGCCCAGCCGCCATCTTGATTATCATGTTTTCGTTTAAACATTACTGTCATGGGAAATGCGGTATATGACCACCACAAGTTATTAGGTGATTTGGTATGCGGTTCAGTATTCATTTTATGCACCAAGATTTAATTTGGTGCTATCATCGTTACCGTCGTTCAGCTTAACGACGCTCCATCCTCTGATTAGTCATTTGTTGACATGTCGACCATTTCAAGGAGCCTTTATTTGGGCGGATCGTGGTATGTCCACGCGGATTATGACGGGTCATTTGTTTGGCTTGAAGACGGTTATTTTTGCTCGTCTAAATTGTAAGAGGAATTACAATACAAGGGCGTTTGGCTGTGAGCCAATGCCCCGCCCTGGGCGCGTGTCAGTATATTGCTCGCTTTTTGGCGCACGTAGCCATGGATACTTGCTATTGATACTTGCTATTGAGTGTTATCAATGGGGCGCCTCTTAGTGTGAATGCAAAAGCTCCCGGCCCGGTCTGTGCGGTCTTGATGTTCGTGCAGTTGTATTGTGTGAAGGTGTACAGTTTTATCTCCGGTCATCCGTGCCTAGTTTCACGATATGAGTACAGGGGTCCTCCCCTTTTATCGCATCATGTAAATTGTTCTCATGTCTTAGTGGAATTACGCACTATTCTTATGCCTTTTTGACTTTGCCAGAATTAGGCAAGCCATTGTCAAGGATAAACCGGACGTTTTTCATTACCAAACAATGCAAAGTAAAGCTGTCTAAGTGGTTCCGGATAGGATACCTCTCTGAAGACAGTCCCAGTACGGCTGAGAGCTCATGTTATAGTGGCAAGACATATGGTGGACCCGTCTGACTTAACCTTATGATGAAGCGATGGCGTGCTAATGCACGACACATTCCACCCGCATTTGTCTTATAGTTGTCGCACTCCAGGGTAGTTCATCAGGCGAGAAGATTATCACCATACCACTCCTTTTGTTCGTGTTGCTTCGCCCTGTTATGTGTTCCAATTTGAAAGGATGTATATCCGAGTAGGTGGATATTTTAGTTTGAGAACACATCATTATTCGTTCTGCATGACTACAGTATCGTTCACTTCTATAGCGATACAAAGTGGACATGAGTGAACAATGTTCAAAGTGTGAACATACTTTGTTGCCCCTATATCATAGGTTGCGACAATTGACAGTCGGATCTGAACAATGCGTTCTGTTTAGGCACGGCAATGCCGACACGTATCTGTGTTGACGGTTGTGTGTTATCGTCCCGCTACAATGAATTGAGTGTTGCAGTATTTTATTCATACTGACGTTGACGGAGATTCGGCAGTCGTTCGTGCGAATCAATTTGCGGAACTAGGTTATTTGCCGTGATCTATTGATTGGCGTTTTTGACGCCAGGTGATCGATCTATTATATATAGTATATGGCATTATCGTGATTCAATGCCCTAGTCGTTACGCCTACGTAATTTGTTTGGGGCGTGTTCATATCGGAACTAGCGCCTTATGATCCATTCTTTAGAAGTACTGCACAATCATGTGTCAATGTGCGTTTCAGCATTGGTCAGTCGTACGTGCGGACAGAAGCTGGTTTGAATACTTTTCGAATTGTTTTTGCAAAGGAAGCGTATACATTCGATTTCCTTGGCATGGTTGACGCATTACACGTGACAGGTGTAGCTTTCGGATACTGGTTTATCTCGGGGTTACTACAATATCTTACGTTAGTTTGTTTTGAGTGATCGCTGGGCTCGTTTCGGGTCGGATGGCACAGGTTATTGATTATACACTCTTGATTAAGACCGCTTTGGTATAACGGTCGTGTGTACCTTTGTATAAGGTACTTTAGAAGCAACACACTTGGAAAAACCTCGAGTGACTTTCGTTGTTGTTGTTTTTTTTTCGAAATTGGTAATTCGGACCGCCGGTACGACTTTCATATTGGGCGCCGGTATGTTAGCATTATCTGCATTTTAATTTAAGCCCCATCGGTATGCATCAGCATAGGCCATCAGCACGATCAGTAGGTCGATGGCATAAGGTTAATTGCACAATGTTTGGATCCAATTGCAGCATGGTAGTACGGCGCCAATCTTGTCGCCTTGATAGTCAACGATGCGTTTGTTATCGTGCCGCCCTATTGTGTGGCGAACGCTTTGTGATATTGCGTTCATTTGTAATATGTAATATACTATACGTTTTGGGTCAGTGGCATTATTGTCTTATCCCGTTCATGACTGATTCCGTATGCTCGGGCTGTGGTCGTCGGAGGATATAGATGTATAAAGTGGATTAATCAATCCTTACGGACAGGCGGAGAAACCGCCTGAAAGAGCTTTTGCTGAAATTAGGGCCTTCCAAACGTTAAGTGGTGATTGTCACTGATGGTACGGATAAAATCATTATAATGCAGAATAACACTGCTTTTCTCACATATAATAGTATGGATTCCGTGTGCAGTGGCACTGCATGTTCCGTTGGGATCGTGAACATTCGGAATTGTTGAATCATACTGTCTTTTTTCCTTATTGGAATATAAAGGTTATTTGGTACACGTGTACGTACTTAGATCTCGTAGTTCTATATTTGAGTTTAGACTCTCCCTCACTCTCGACTCCAGTGATTGATAACAACCAGAGGAAGAGAAATACATTGGCTCAATTTAGATGATAAAGCTTTTTTTTGATTTGGAGGTCTAGCTCCTTATTCCGAGGATCGTATTATTCGATCCCGAGATTACTGTACAGGTATGCAGGATCACGCGGACGCACGGCACGCGTCGCGTTTGTCCGTTCGTGGAATATGTTTGCGCGGACATCATGACTGTATTAGTGCAAGCTATATTATGGATGTACGGTACCTGTATTCTTACGGGCACTGATTTAGAATGGATTTGATTTGGCCGTCTGCGTGACTCGTCTAGATCTATCGGGCACGACAGTTCTGGTTACTGTCGTGCGTAGTATTAGCTCCCCAACTCTGGCTTTGAAGGTCCTACCTGATTCCGATTCATTAGGCCATACGAAGTAGAATCGGAAAATTAAACGAGATTTAAATGAAATTTAGATTGAAGTTTAATTATGATTCTACGAAGTATAGGCCTAATATGAGGAATCAGGTACCCGCCCTACTATCCGTCGGATTGACTGGGGTGTAAAACTTATCGAAGATTCTTTACACTTTGAGTGCCAGGGATTCGTATACTCTATCACGTCTATGGCGTAATAAGACCCGTACCCTTGTGGAGTTGGGCGAGCCTTTTCTTTGAAAAATGGCGTTGTCGCGAAACCGCGGCGTATATATACACGGGGGAGCGAGAGCTCATTTGCATATCAATAGAAAACCTATTGTCTACAAAAATGTGGTGCTATTTCGGCCGCAACAGATGTGCGTCCTACCTGATTCCTCATATTAGGCCTATACTTCGTAGAATCATAATTAAACTTCAATCTAAATTTCATTTAAATCTCGTTTAATTTTCCGATTCTACGGCAGGCCGTGGGGCGAGAATGTCTGAGTGTTCCGAGGATCGCTGGAGACGAAAAAGTAGCACATTTAGGAAACGACATTGCCTCAGAAAAATGGCCCTAGGATCCAAACGCCTTACCCAAAATCCATGTTCATGGTATCATTTTGTTGGAAAAAGAATGTTCTATCCAATAAAATAATAAAAATAATGACATTTGGTCGATGGTGTCGAAGAAATTAACGATCGTAAGTGTTGCAACCTTTCTGGGACACTCTGTATATAGGTTTTCCCATTCATTTTAACACTATTGTCATTCAATTTCATTAATTCGTTGTTCAAATTCGTCCCGAGGAACCACCAGAGCGGAAATCCCAACTTCAATTTCGTCTTTCGTCGATCAATTTCGTCAAAGATCACACAATTTAGTCATTAGGCACACATCTTCGTCAATTGCAAATAAAATTCGTCGGTCACAGTTGCTGAACACATAAAAGCGACAGCAATTTCGTCAAAACACTATTCAAATTCGTCGCATGGTATAGCCTTATATGCCTGTCTGTGTCATGACTATGTAGATGGTGTAGGTGGTTAGATTGGTATGTATGTGGGTGTATGTATGTATGTGAGTGTGCGTGTGTGTGTGTGTACATAATATAGGTTTTCCCATTCATTTTAACACTATTGTCATTCAATTTCATTAATTCGTCATTCAAATTCGTCCCGAGGAACCACCAGAGCGGAAATCCCAACTTCAATTTCGTCTTTCGTCGATCAATTTCGTCAATGATCACACAATTTAGTCATTAGGCACACATGTTCGTCAATTGCAAATCAAATTCGTCGGTCACAGTTGTTGAACACATAAAAGCGAAAGCAATTTCGTCAATTGGCAACCAATTTCGTCAAAACTCTATTCAAATTCGTCCAATGTATATACACTGTAATTTTCTGTTCTATATTGTCTTGATATAACTGCTAATTGTAACATTAATCAATTAGGGGGTAACATACACATGTATACACTCGAAAACAAACTCACACGCACAACACATATGCACACACTTACAAACACACATATATTTGCACACATGCATGTGTGCACACCAACACACACAAAAGCACGTTGACAGCAAATTGCATTAAATTCTTTTTGAAGACAAACATACGGTAGAAATCCCGGGGGGCCACTCAACTATATTGCTGTACACACGCGCGACCACACCCTAAACAAGTTTTATCCATTGGTCAAATTTATACCCTATTCAAGTACTTTCGCGTGCTTTTTTGACAATTTTGCCCCCTAAACAAGTATAACCCCTAAAACATACCCCTAAACAAGGTCTACGGCAAGTGAACAAGTTTGAAGAAAAAGATACCCTAAACGCGTATTTGTTTAACTCCACAAACATACCCTTTTTTTCTGATTTTGGCCTTTTTGACACCCTAAACGCGTCACGCGCGTGACGCGCCATGATCGGCAAAAAGTACCCCTTTTACGCGTTTTTTTGGTCGCGCGTGTGTACAGCAATATAGTTGAGTGCCCCCCCCCCCCCCCCCCGGGTAGAAATATTATTAAACAATATTAAATATTATGTACACACACACACACACACGCACACACACATACATACATACATACCAATCTAACCACCTACACCATCTCCATAGTCATGACACAGACAGGAATATTATACAGATATTGACTGTCTAGAGGGGCAATATAACATTTGAGATCCTCGAGGGAAGTTATATTTGTGTCGAGGGACATTATATTTTTCCGAAGCGCGTAGCGCTGAGGAAAAATATAGTATTCCGAGACAAAAATATAACTCCCCAAGGGAAATGAAATGTTATATGGTTCCCGAAGGAAAAGTCAATATCTGTTATATTATGATGACCTATATAGATACAAATCAAGATAAATATAAATTTGGTGTTGAAATAAAATTATGGACAAGGGAAAATCATTAGATTAAATCGAAATCCTTCCAGTAGAACAGACGTGTTGTTATCGAAATGCTGCGCAAAATGCTTCTTTATTCGACCTTCCTTTCAAATTTACTTTCGGATCGCGCAATCTCCGTAGAAAGCTTGACAACGCTGCGCGTGCCAGGATGCTAATACGCGCAAAATTGTTCATCTTCACACACCCATTGTGACGTAAATTACGTCATACCAGTCAATATAACGGCGTTATAGTTCAAAAACAGAGATACAAACAAACATTGGAGAAGAAGTCTTGATTGCCACAATGAAGAGCAGAAAGCGTGGAGGGTGCAGGTGACCAAGAGTGCCATGTTTTCTCCTGATGGAATTAAAAGCGAATGTTGTCACTAAAATACAACTATATAAAACAAGGAGGAGACATATGAACTATATGGAATGCAATGCAAGGGATCTAGTGTAAAATTTGGGGACTTGCACAGGTCAGCTGATTATGTCAATCCTTTTTCATTTGATGTTTAACCCTAATAAGGCCGGGGGCCATAATGGCCCCCCCCCCCCCCCCCCCCCCCCCCCCCTCCGCGATTTTTGTTATTGCTCCAAAACGCTGTAAGATGACGCGCCGCTGCTTGGTGACTTTTTTCTTTCGGGTCTTGCGCACATTTAAAAACCAAAAATTTGAAAATCGGACCTACCGTTACAAAGTCACGTGACCTTTTGTCTATGCATGTCTATGCATACTATGACGTGGAAAGCAGGTAAGAGCCAAGGTATTCCTGAAAAGGTCCAACTGTCTTGATTTGTCCTAATAGGACTGTGGTAGTCCTTAGTAAATGACTGACTATATTATGTGACCAGCTATAGCAAAAAACCTGGCACTTGTCAGTTATTCATGTTTTGAAGAAATGGGCATTTTAAGCTCACATAATGTGTGTACAAGACCTATCTAGATGATTGTAAAATTGAAACAATCATATCTTCGCCAACTATCGACCAACTACATGTAGTTAGTTCAAAGGATCAAATGAAAGCTACATTTTAATTTTAACAGAGAAGTGCCAGGTGATGCTATATAGCCAGACACATACTTTATATAGTCCTAACAATCACTACATGGTATTCCTGAAAAGCTGGAAGCTGGATAACCTGTTTCTTCTGAAAGTCAAGAACCTCAAGACCACTGATCTTCTGACAGCTTACACGCGTACTCTGGTGCATCGTCGTCAGCATGAGATCCCCCCAAAATAATATCATTTTCAAGTTGGAAAACAAGCACAAGTCTAATGCATGCATCAATGGGTCTGCATGTGCGAGACTCCTTTGTCCAGAGGAAACAAATCGCCCCATTTTATTGTCTCAAAACATCCACATAATTAGCATTGTCATACTCACAATTATTTTGCCCATACGGAACTAGGAAACAGTAGTGGTTCCGTAAGTGGTGGGGTGGAAATCAATTGCTTTGTTAATGAATTACACAACCATTTGCAAAATATTGGGTATCTATTTGATATCAGAAAACAGTACCAAAACATACAATTATGTGTTGGCCTTTGCCTGGTGGTCCCCTTCAAAAAGATTCTTATAAGTATGTGTTGGGATCTGTAAAAAGAACAGTCAAGTCGTGACATTCTACAAACTTTCTAAGCAAACATTGACATTAGCACCCATTTTTCAAATTCGTCAATTCATAACATATTTGGTATCAAATTAAATCTAAAAGATTAAACTATTCAGAATTCTGTTCATAACATTTTTGAAGGATGACACGATAATTAATACTGTTATGTGTCCAGTGAAAGAATGGGGTCATCATGTAAAAGGTCAACAGGTCAAATTATTGTATTTTTTTTAAAATCTCACAAAAGAATGCCATAATTAATGTTAGAAGGAGTACTGTAGGTAAAAAAAAAACATTTTTGAAAATGGTTGGAGCACAGTTCAAAGGTCACTGAAATCATACTACATGAAACAAATCACTTGTAGATATATGCACTGCAGACAGAAAATTAAACATTTGTACGGCTAATTTGAGAAATAAGGTCAGATGTCAAATGTCTAATATTTCCTGTGCTGGCTTCCGGCTTTAACCTTCAAAGGGCTGAATCTCGATCTTAAATAGAGGTATACCTTTGAAAATTTGCAGAATGATAGCATTTTGAAAGCCCTTTCAAATGATACCAAATTTGTTCGATTGTTAAACTATGAAGTAAAAAGCAAACAAAAATCCCCAAAATGTAATGGTGCCAGCCTTTTTTGGAGGCGAGTTCATGACAAACGACCATTCAGGAAACACCAAAATACTAAATCTCATATTTTGATCAAAATTTGACTATTTTAGCTAATAAAAGAGAAACTACCTACCACAGCGACATAACAGTCGTTTTGTAGTGTAAGGTCACATATGAAAAAACACTCATAAGCCAACATATTCATGATTTTTGTCATTGGAGTACCGTAGAACACCGTCGTGAAGCACCCCCAATCACCTATACGCATCTTGCTTTTTAAAGAGCGCTCTCTATGTGTCCAAAAATGGAGACGTTAATCAAGAATGCAAATAATGGTGACGAATATTCATGAGAATAATAATGGAGGTGAATCTCATGGAAACGTCACATAAAAATACAATGGTGATGAATATTCATGTGAAAACGCCGCCTAAAATAGACAACCACTGTGCTGTTATTTGTATGGAGCTGTGTTTGATATGGGGCGTATATATAGGGTCCCACCCCATGCACATTTATTTTAAAACCTCTGTCCCCGTTGTTAGTCAACGTTCAAACAGATGAATCAACTCAAAGGAAAGAACATGACAGGACAATTTTTAATTAAGGATATGTAAAATACAGATAAGTAAAGTAGCTTTCAATGTAGGCCTGCACTTTCAAGGTTCTTGTCCCCCCCCCCCCCCCCCCCTCCTACGTGTGCCAAGTAAACGTTTGTCGCCCTACGCCTTCTGGGTCATCTAAGTGTTCATGGGTTCCTTTTGTTTGGTTTAAAGACTCATGAAATAAGGTAAATTAGGGTATTTGTATCGGTATAAGCTTTTTTTGTACAACACAAATTCGTATTGTTCTATGCAGCCTTTAAATTCGACGTTGCCACTGACAACCTGCCCCTTCGGCAACAGTATCTACCGTGTACATTGTAAGATAATGCACGCCCTGAACAAAAGCTTTCTGCATCAATCAAAGCGCTTGACAACAAACAATGATTGTGCAGGGACGAATGCCCCCTATTTTTGTTTGTACTATTTTATTTTTACCTTTACATGATACTATTTTTTTTAATCCAGTCATACAAGTAAGGGCTAATCGAGATCCTTAATCTCTTCTGATTCTGAATGACACTGGTATATATAATGCATTTATCACACTCCTAAAGCTCCACATGCTGAACTCGCCCTTGCCTCTAATATAAACGAAAATGTACACGGCATCCACGTATATAATAGTAGAAATACCAAATAACAAGGGAAGTTGGTTAGTTAGCTCATCGGTAAAGTACCGTGTCCGATACCTATGAACCTGGTGGGAACTGGTTCAAATCACATTATTTTGTGTATTAATTTAAATGTTCAGATGTTTACGTTGATTTTTACATATCAAATGTAGTAATGATTTCTGTTTTTTCATTTTTTTCTTTTATTTTTTTCTCTTTTATTTGTGTGATTCATTATAACATGACAAGGATGCTATACAGGGTGGCCCAGAAATAACGGAACGGGGTGCTTGCTATAATGAAGACACATGATGCCCGTCATAGCAACTAGTAACGTTCAATGCGTGCGCCATTGTTAGTACCCCTTCTTCTCTCTACACAGCTGAATGCACGCTAACAATGGCACACGGTTGATCGTTACTCGATGCAGTATGGCGGGCATCATGAGTCTTTAGTATGGCAAGTACCCCGTTCCGTTATTACTGGGCCACCCTGTATTCTACTACTATACATGGAAGTCGTGTGTCTTTTTTCATAGAGGCAAGGGGGAGTTCAGCATTAGGAGTTTTAGGGGGTGTGATAAATGCATTATATACATCAGTGTCATTCAGAATCACAATAAATTAAGAATCTCGAATAGCCTCTACTTGTATGACTGGATTAAAAAAGTATAGTACATACACAAATAGGGGGCAATCGTCCCTGCACCTTCCTGGATCTAACCCTGGTAATACCAACCATACGAACAACCTGGCATCCTACCTACACGACACGTAACAGACAATCGAATGATATTTGTTAAGTTTGAAAAAACACATCTACTGGTTCTTGCTTCATCGACAATGCTTTATATGAAAGATCAGACAAGCATTGTTTGTTATCAAGCTCTGATGGATGCAGAAACCTTTTGTTTAGGGCGTGAATTTTCTTACAATGTACATGGTAGATATTGTTACCGAAGGGGCCGGTTGTCAGTGGCAACGTCGAATCTAAAGGCTGCATAGAACAATAATAATTTGTATCGTACAAAAAAGGCTTATGCCGATACAAATACTCTCATGTACCTTCTTTCATGAGTCTTTAAACCAAACAAAAGGAACCCATGAACACTTAAATAACCCAGAAGGCGTAGGGCGGAAAACGTTTACCTGCCACACGTAGGAGGGGGGGGGGGGGGGGGGGGCAAGAACCTTGAAAGTACATACATGTAGACCTTCATTGAAACTTGAACGCTACTTTAATTATCTGTATTTTACATATCCTTAATTAATGACAAATTATCCTGTCATGTTATTTCCTTTGAGTTGATTCATCTGTTTGAAAGTTGACTAACAGCGGCCGGGACAGAGGTTTTAAAATAAATGTGCATGGGGTGGGACCCTGTATACGCCCCATATCAAACACAGCTCCATACAAATAACAGCACAGTGGTTTTCTATTTTAGGCGGCGTTTTCACATGAATATTCATCACCACTGTATTTTTTTGTGACGTTTCCATGAGATTCACCTCCATTATTATTCGCATGAATATTCGTCACCATTATTTGCATTCTTGATTAACGTCTCCATTTTTGGACACATAGAGAGCGCTCTTTAAAAAGCAAGATGCGTATAGGTGATTGGGGGTGCTTCACGATGGTGTTCTACGGTATTGCTCATTTAGTGTGGTCATAATCATGTTTAAAAATTAGGCTAAGATAGCACAAGAGAGCTTCTAGAACCCTAGAGCTGGTCGGTCCCCTGCAGAAAAGGACTTTGTGCTCCGCGCTCGTAATGTGCGATTCGCTCACACGAGAGTAAGATTTTTCATTTTCAAATGTAGGCAGGTATGTCTATAACAAAGAATCAATGTGACAAAATAGCAAAATGTTCCTGTAGTTCACAGAGTTTGCCTAGTGCCTGAGCATGTCCTTTTACCGTCACGCTGTTATCATAGATATATAATTAATTCATTATTTATTGGAATCTCGGGTTTTCTTTTTGTAAATAATTGGTAGGATTGTGATAACATACTTGTATATATGCATATCAAAATTTGGTTCTGGACATTTTTATTTAGTGAGTTATTTAGACTTTTATCGTGAGAAACACACTTTGACCGTTAGCGGTTACCTTGGAATTGCCCTCGTGCCACTTATAGCCTTCCAATCGATTGCATGTCAATATCATCTTACTGTTTGAGAAAAAAATAACCATAGTAACTGAACCTTAATGAAAAAATATTGTTCAGGGTTCAACCTAATTCTTTTTGCCATTACGATGGTGAGGTCAGGTCAGGTCATTCTTACCTGCTACTGGTAAACATGTAGCCCAGTACAATCTGTTCATGGTCGAGTCGTCGGCGACTAAACCGTCAACCCCACCATTTGGTGAGGAGGGTGTGAGGACATCCAGCAGGATTAAAAGTAAGACCTGTCAAAGGGCGGATGAGCTCCATGTGAGCCAACGGCCATTCTCCGTGGAAAAGATCAAAGCCTTACCACGTATTTTCCAATATAGTATGCTATGCACAGAAACCGTCCAAATGAAAGAAGTGATACAGAGGAGCTTGGGACCCTTGCGAGTAATTCTGTTGTAAATAGTGACAAGGAAGAGGAGAGTGCCGCTTCGAATTGTAAGTATCTCGAGAATGATGGGGTCACACCAAAGCCGGAAGGAAATGTGGCACCGGATGATGGCAGGCTGAAAACAAGGGGAACTCTCCTGCGCATTGGCACGTGGAATGTACGTACAATGTATTTAAGCAGGAAAACTGGATAACGCAATCCTAGAGATGTCCCGTATGAGACTTGATATATTAGGAATAAGTGAACTTCGATGGAAAGAGGCAGGGACAGTTGATAAGGATGAGTATGTGATGGTATACTCTGGAGGCGAACGTCATTACAATGGTGTAGGAATACTGATGAAGAGGAAAATTTATAAATCTATGACTGGCTTCTGGTCTATCTCAGAGAGAGTCATTGTAGCTAAATTCAAAGGAAACCCTTTTGATGTAGTAATAGTTCAGGTGTATGCCCCGACATCCGACTATGAAGATGAAGAGGTTGAAAAGTTCTACGATGACGTGGATTTAGCCTGGAAAAGTGCTAAAAGCTCTGATGTCCTCTTCGTATTAGGTGACTGGAATGCTCGAGTGGGCAATGAAAGATATAAAGACATCATAGGTCAATATGGCTTAGATGAGAAGAATGAGAGAGGGGAGAGGTTCATACAGTTTTGTGAACAGCATAGACTGATGGTAGCCAACACATGGTTCAAGCTTCCCAAGTGCAAATTATACACCTGGAAGAAACCAGGAGATACTGCACGTAGACAGATTGACTATATTGCAGTCAGTAAGCGCTTCCGAAGGAGTATAAAGATGGCCAAGACCTATCCTGGTGCAGACATAGGCTCAGACCACAACCCAGTAGTTATCAAGGTCAACATCGCACTGAAGGTACTAAAGAAGGCTCTACCCAAGAAAGCCAGATTGGATGTAGAACTGCTGAAGGACAGAGATTTCCGTGAGAGGTATGCTGCATCAGTACACAACAGATACGAAGGACAGAGTAGAAGAGGTGGAACAGACTCCAGATGAAATGTGGTCAAACCTTAAGGGGTGTATGCAGGATGCAGCCGAGGAATGCCTCCCTAAGAAAAAGCGTGTAGGAAAGCAAGCTTGGATGACAGATGACATTCTGGATCTTATGACAGAGAGAAGAAAGCACAAAAGGAAAGGTGCAAAATATAGAGAACTTGATAAACAAATTAGACTGAAATGTATAGAAGCTAAAGAACAATGCCTTGTTAAAGGATGCGAAGAGATAGAGGAATTAGATCGTCTACACCATACAAGGAATATGCATCAGAAGATTGAGGAGGTTACACACAAGAATAAAAAGGAGACAACAAATGGTGTAATTCAAGATAAAGAGGGAAATGTATTGTTTGAAGGACAACAAATTCAAAGTAGATGGATGGAATATATTAAAGAGCTTTATGAAGATGATAGAAATGAACAAGTGAAAGAAGAAAATGACCAAGGACCAGATATTCTAGTAGAAGAGGTTAAGGCTGCTCTTGAAAAATTGAAGGCAGGGAAAGCTTGTGGATTAGATAGAGTTTCTACAGAGAGGCTTACAAGCTTAGGGGAGTCAGAGGTTAAAGAGCTCACTATGCTATGTAATGTAATTTATACGACAGGCAAATGGCCAGAAGACTTTGTGGTGTCAGAGTTTGTTATGATCCCAAAGAAAACTAAAAGTACAAAATGCACAGACTTTAGAACCATAAGCCTCATAAGCCATGCATCTAAGATTTTGTTAATTATTCTCACAAATAGAATACCGTAAAACTTCGCCTATAGGCGCTACTATCTCACAGTATTAGCAGGTATTAATCAACAGCCCCAGCCGCGTCCACAAGGATCTAGTATAATGAATATGTATCTAGCCCTTTGTCAACGATCTTCGAGCAGGTCTTAATGAATATTCATGATAGCATAATCATGTAAAGTTGAGACAACCCTATTGAACCAGTACCGCCTATAGGCGAAGTTTTACGGTACAGTTAACTATTCTTAAGGAAATTAATGACTGCCAAAGTGGGTTCATACCAGGCAAAGGCACAAGAGAAGGAATCTTCAATCTGCGTATGATTATGGAGCGTTACCTGGAGAAAAAGAAGGATGTCTACATGTGCTTTCTGGACTATCAAAAGGCATTTGACAGAGTTAATCATGAGAAATTGATTAACTGTCTGAACTCACTGGGTCTGGATGGGAAGGATGTACGTCTGATTGCAAGTCTGTACTGGAGTCAGAAGGCAGTGATACGAGGCAGGGAAGAGTTATCGCCAGAGGTTGAAATACAGAAAGGTGTGCGACAGGGTTGTATAATCTCGCCTCTATTGTTCAACATCTATTCCGAGATGATTTTTAGAGTGCTGAATAATGAAAAAGGTGTCACGATTGGAGGTGAAAACATTAACAACCTGAGGTATGCCGACGATTATGTGCTATTAGCGGAATCGGAGGAGGAGTTACAGAGACTTGTAGAAAAGGTGAATGACGAAGGTGAACGTTTTGGTATGGCAATTAACGTCTCTAAGACTAAGACTATGGTGGCATCGCGGAAAAAAGAAGTTCCTAATGTTAGTATTCAAATTAATGACACATTAATAGAACAAGTCAATAAGTTTGTCTACCTTGGGCAGACAGTCACAGAAGATGGGAAGTGTGACAGCGCAATAAAGCAGAGGATAGAGATTGCAAGATCAGTCTTCATGAAAATGGACAAGATATTATGTTGTAGGAAGCTGAACTTTGAGCTGAGATGCAGAATCTGGAAATGCTACATCTGGAGTACTCTGTTGTATGGAGTTGAAACATGGTCTCTATGCAAAGAAACAGAACGAAAGTTGGAATCATTTTAAATGTGGTGCTTCCTGAGAATGCAAAGAATCAGCTGGGTGATGAAAATTAGTAATAAAGAAGTATTGAATAGAGCAAGCAAAGAAAGAGATCTGATGAAGACAGTTCAGAAGAGGAAACTTGTGTATGTTGGTCATGTAATGAGAGGAGGAGGACTGCAGAAGATGTTACTTGAAGGAATGATAGAAGGTAAACGGGAAAGAGGCAGACAGCGAACCACTTGGTTTGATGATGTCAAGAAATGGACAGGACTTAGTTA
This sequence comes from Echinarachnius parma, assembly GCA_037951105.1. Lineage (NCBI taxonomy): Eukaryota > Metazoa > Echinodermata > Echinoidea > Clypeasteroida > Echinarachniidae > Echinarachnius > Echinarachnius parma. The sequence continues at coordinate 98,293 of JBAMJV010000151.1, forward strand.
TGCTGATGTGCGAACAATTGTTTGGGACAGAAGTAGATGGAGGTGCATAGCCGCCAACCCCTTACTAAGGACGGCACTTGATGATGATGATCTTAATAGGTCATATAATATAAGGCTATACCATGCGATGAATTTTAATAGAGTTTTGACGAAATTGGTTGCCAATTGACGAAATTGCGTTCGCTTTTATGTGTTCAGCAACTGTGACCGACGAATTTGATTTGCAATTGACGAAAATGTGTGCCTAATGACTAAATTGTGTGATCTTTGACGAAATTGATCGACGAAAGACGAAATTGAAGTTGGGATTTCCGCTCTGGTGGTTCCTCGGGACGAATTTGAACGACGAATTAATGAAATTGAATGACAATAGTGTTAAAATGAATGGGAAAACCTATATTTAATATTGTTTAACCCTAATAGGGCCGGGGGGGGGGGCATAATGGCCCCCCCCCCTCCGCGATTTTTTTTATTGGTCCAAAATGCTGTACGATGACGCGCCGCGGCTTGGTGGCTTTTTTCTATCGGGTCTTGCGCACATTTTAAAACAAAAATTTCGAAAATCGGACCTACCGTTACAAAGTCACGTGACCTTTTGTCTATGCATGTCAGCCCGAAAATCGCTCAATTTCGTGATTTGTGTACAAAATATATGGAAATATCAATTTTCGTAAAATGAGGTGTATCGTTAGTTATTTGGTGTTTACATGATATATGTTGGTTTGATTCAAAATAGTTAAATTATAGTTAGAAATAAAATAAACAACAAAAACAATAAAATACATAAGTTTAAAAAACAAAGAAATACATAAGAAATTAACAAAACAATAGAAAACATAAGGAAGAACCGGGCTCTTCCAAATTTTTTTGTCGTATTATCGTTACAAATGCTCTAATGAATATATGTAGTGAAAACCAGAGTTTAATTATGAATAATATATGATTTATGGGTAAAAATATGAATTTCATGACTTATTTGCATAAATTACCATAAATATGCAAATTAATGAATTTTTCAAATTTTTTAAAAATTACCATTGTATTCTATACACTTCACTTATCATGCGTGCACAATTTTACGGCGATCGGCCGCTCCGCGGCCGAGATCTTAGGGGGGGGGGGGGGGGGCATAATGGCCCCCCCCCCCCCCCCCCCCGGCCTGCTGAAGACCTCAAATAGCCCGGCCCTTTTAGGGTTAATAATATTTCTACCGTATGTTTGTCTTAAAAAAGAATTTAATGCAATTTGCTGTCAACGTGCTTTTGTGCGTGTTGGTGTGCACACATGCATGTGTGCAAATGTATGTGTGTTTGTAAGTGTGTGCATATGTGTTGTGCGTGTGAGTTTGTTTTCGAGTGTATACATGTGTATGTTACCCTCTAATTGATTAATGTTACAATTAGCAGTTATATCAAGACAATATAGAACAGAACATTACAGTGTATATACATTGGACGAATTTGAATAGAGTTTTGACGAAATTGGTTGCCAATTGACGAAATTGCTTTCGCTTTTATGTGTTCAACAACTGTGACCGACGAATTTGATTTGCAATTGACGAACATGTGTGCCTAATGACTAAATTGTGTGATCTTTGACGAAATTGATCGACGAAAGACGAAATTGAAGTTGGGATTTCCGCTCTGGTGGTTCCTCGGGACGAATTTGAATGACGAATTAATGAAATTGTATGACAATAGTGTTAAAATGAATGGGAAAACCTATATTATAAAATCTGTCATTAAAATTTTAAAAATGACCTAAAATCACAGCAAAAAACATGGATGAGAATAAAAAAAAAAGTTTGCACAAACTTAGTCCGGAAAGATCAGACAATGTTTCGAGGGTTCTTTGACGATTTTTTTTTGTATCACTAGGGGATTGCATGACGTCATAATATTAAAGGACCCCTCCAGAACGAGATGGATTTTTCTGTCTAGCACAAACTATGATCTAATTCCTACTTGTCTATTTATCTTTAGGGACATTATTTCGAGACAATGAGGCGCAATACTGTCATAAAGCTGGGGGTCGCCGCCACTTACGGCGCCGTACTGTACATCCTGGCCATCCTAACGACTCCCTCAGTTGCA
>JBAMJV010000152.1:0-10000 GCA_037951105.1 Echinarachnius parma
CATGTAATCTTTGTGCCTTTTTTTGTTAAACTCAAACAGCTTCGATATTCTCCGAAAAGACTGCTAAACTTGGAATGATTCCTTTTGGACCATTATCTTTTTTTCTTGCATGCTCGGTCTTGGAATGTTTTAATTATACGCAACTAAACACAACTGCTACACAACTAAACACCGTTCTAAATATAAGTATACCTTATGTTATGCTTTGTGGAGAATGACATGAAATAATTATGAGTCAAGTATTTATATAACTCATTCGACACTTTTACTGTAAAAGTTAAACCTACGCAATAAAACCCAATACATAATAACAACAAAAGAAAGGTAAATTAATTATCAGAATACTAATACCAAAGAGACAAAAGGTGCATTTATTCACTTCTAACTGATTTTGAATGGATTTGGGATGGATTTTGGTTCGATCTGATTTCGGTTTGTGTTCCATCTGGTACGATCTTGTTTGTGTGCGATCTGGTACGATCTGCTCGAAGGTATAACTGATTTTGGGCGAATTGACATTACCCCGAATGCCTCCGAATTAGTCGGTTAGGTGTCGGTCTGGGTTCGGCGTGACGGTCTGACTGTGCCATGATCGGCTAGTGTGGTCGCGGATTTGATCGTGCCGCGGCATCAGTCCGGGCAGTGCAATTAAGGGGGATATGTTATTTTTGGCTGCTAACTTCAGTTTTCATAGGTTTAGGCACCAAATCTAGCCACACAATCTTGTCTTTAACCACTAAATCTAACCGTAGCCACCAAATCTAACATATATCCACGACATTTAAGGTTAGGATTAATCTTGTTCTCAGCCATATTTTTTGAAAAATTAAAGTTAGCAACAAAAATATGTCGGCACCTCGGACAAAAGCTGCGCGCGGATCTTGTCAGCCAGGACTTATCCCGCGTTCGGAATATTTCCGCCCCTACACCGGCTTTGTTAAACTTGTTCAAGAGGAAAATATTAAATGCGAAAATCTTTAACCCGAAGCGTAGAGATATCAAAGAGGAAATTTCAAACACGTTGTCATTATGGAGTCCATTCATTCCGAAGTCGTTTGGTGAAGTTGATCACACGTTCAATGCTGAGGGAGAAAGATACATCAATATAATGTATTAAACATGGCAAAACTTCTCCTGTCGTAACAAGGAGATGTTTATAAATAATTCAATACATAATCCTAATGACATTCGTAGCGTATTGGGGTTCAATTGACTGATAGAGGGCAGTATCTATATTTCCACCCTCTTACTTGTGCACTAGGCATGTATAGTAAAATTACTGTTTCCATAATTATATCATGTCCATACCCTTTCTGTATTTTCCACTTATCCAAAATTACTTTTCAAATTATGTATCAATATTAATTTTCTGGAAAATGGAAATACATTATATTAAACATGAATGGGTCAACAATATTTCTAGAAAAGTAGAAAATAAAGGCTTGCATCTACAGTATTACTAGTACGGACAGGTTACACACACACACGCACACACACACACACACACACACACACGCACACATAATACAAACACACACACACATGCATCAACATTTTCGTAATAATAATTAAGTCATATTATTTCGTTACCATGCAAGTACACATGTTTTTTAATTGAGATTAAATAATCTAAATCCACACTAAAAGTTTTTGAGAATGCATCACAAGTCGGCTTTACTAATCCAAGATGCAGCAAATGAAAAAAAAATCGACGCAACAAAATTTTGGAGGTGTTTCGATATAAATGTTATTGTCAAGTTATTTTTTAAATGATGTTTGTGAACCTGTCTCAGAGAGAGTAGCCATAATGCCGTACACCTCACATCGCGTGCACCAGTAATATTGCATGGTTTCAAGAGACAGATCGGTACACACTATAGAGCGATGAGATACGTATATAATATAAATAATCATACAACTACCACTACTACTTTTAATAATAATAATAATAATAATAATAATAATAATAATTATGACAATAATAGTAATAATAATAATAATAATAATAATATTAATAATAATAATAATAATAATAATAATAACAATAATAATACAAAATAATAATAATCATAATAATGATAATAATAAGGAGAAGAATAGTGATAATAGGTTGTGTAATGCTTAGCGCCTAATACGAAACGATATCATCTCTAAGCGTTTTACACTATTATTATCCCGTAAATAGGACGCAATACCCGCCCGCATACCATGTATGCACCTGCCATCTCAACTCCCTGGAGAGCATTCATGGGGTGTTTTATTTTACTTGCCTGCGAGAGAATGTAGCCCTAAAAGCCGTACACTTCAAATCGCATGCATATGAAGTTGTTGAATGTGAGAGGGTAGATGCGGACATATTGGCACAGATACGGGACGTTGAGTTGGTTGAAGACTACGGTGTCCTGGTCACTATTGCCAACGAAGGTCTAGGACGGGAAAACGAGAGGGAGGGTTTCGTTCAACAATATTCCATTCATCATATCATGATTAATAAAGTGATCCATTAACTTCAAATCAACTTTTCCAAACGTGATGCATGAGATTGCCCATCCTATACCGATATTATCGTTTTTTGTAAGATAACAAAAAAATAAAAGGATATAATTAGTATTGTCATTTTCTGGTTTAAATAAATATGTCCTCAAAAGAAATGTTGTTACCATTGAATTGCATCCTCCGCTCTGGCGACTCGACATCTTGTCGAAGTTGACACCGTCCACACTGCAGCCCACCTCATAGCTTGTCACATGTTGAAAGTGCGCCGTGCCAGGTGTCTCCGAGCGGCCCTGCGTTCCCACTCCGGTAACCACAGTTACCCCATTGAGTTCAACCTATTGAATTGAATTGATCATTTATTTCCAATCTCATAAAAAACAATGAGAATAACCTCAGAACACAAGATTGATACAAATGATGAAAATGGGGAAACAAGCATGTAAATGCTGCCAGAGAGTATACTTGTTTGAATATAAAGTTGAATTCAAACAATCGTACTAACATAACATACAACATGAAAAAATGCTAAATGGTTAGTAAAATGTTTATTGTGATCTGATATGTCTATACTGAGAACATTTCACGTTATATTGATATTATGATCAAGTAATGAGCGAAAATGCAAATTGATATTCACCAACTCATTGCACTGACTTTGTACACAGTAATAACTTTCCAGTGGATAATCAAAATGTTGGACACTTCAATCATAACTATCATTTTAACAAAAGGGAAAAAACAGAAACCTGTTCCATGCTTCCATTGCTAATACGAATATAACAAGGTATGAGAGAACCGCTAGAGCTCTAAGTAAGATTTGTGGATTTGGACAATGTTGATATACTAGATCCCTTTAATTATTTAAATCAAAATATCCCGACCAGAAAGGAGAATACACCATTTTAAAACGCAAAATAAATAGTAAACACAGAGGAAACTATAACTGTATTTTCTCCACTAACGAATTGTGGTGATAAATAAGAAGAAACAAAATTCATAGTAGATAACTAGTTGTTTGCATTTACGATTCAAAATAATAACATTAAGCATTACCTAATTTTTGACACGCTTGATTTTAATTTTTGGGCTGTCAATTTCGATGCACTTTGAACATTTGAATAACAAACAAAAGTCCTTCAGGTAATAACATTTAAGTTTCACTACATTCCAGATGATGTTTCACAAAGACTTAAGTTGAACTTAAAATCATGTTAAGGCATTCGTAGCCTTGGAGTGAATGATACTAAGGAGCATTTTATTTGCCACTTCAAATAATTTTCATTTAAGAACTTGAGGTCTCCTTGACAATAGTAAATAGTAAATACTGATGATTTTGATCAAAATATTTTGCCCTTTTTCAAAAACTGTTCCGGCAATTTATTGTCCATAATGTTACGCCCAACTTGGAGTTTAAGTTCGACTTTTTGTGAAACACCACCCCCCCCCCACCCCCAGATGATGTTTCACAAAGACTTAAGTTGAACTTAAAATCATGTTAAGGCATTCGTAGCCTTGGAGTGAATGATACTAAGGAGCATTTTATTTGCCACTTCAAACAATTTTCATTTAAGAACTTGAGGTCTCAGTAAATACTGATGATTTTGATCAAAATATTTTGCCCTTTTTCAAAAACTGTTCCGGCAATTTATTGTCCATAATGTTACGCCCAACTTGGAGTTTAAGTTCGACTTTTTGTGAAACACCCCCCCCCCCCCCCCCCCCCCCCCAGGCCTGCATAACATGCCTAACCTGAATCCATGGATCGGTTTCCCCTCGACCAGAATTACACCATGCTCCTTCCCCTATCCCGGCTTCATAGACACCATTTAGCCTTCCTCGCGGGGGGCCATATCCTGCTCGATTGTTCCACGTACTCGAGGCGCTCAGACTGGCGTCGGGAATGGTCCCGTCCCCAACACCCAACGCTCTCTGCTTCAACCCTTCAAGACAAGATGGGGTAATTGAAACTAGAAATGATACCTTTCATTGGCCTGGCGTGGAATAAGGCAGGGTGGCACCTATTCTATGTATTTCTCTATTTTCTTATTGTTATTATTGTGCTTGTCAACTTGATTGATTTAAGGGTTCATATACCACAAATGCAATATTGCACCTTGAAGGTGCAATCCAGAATAATTCAACTCTGCATCATTACCGAAAGGTACAAATTTTGCACCATTTAATGGGTGCCCAGTGTGGCAACGGTTCGCACCTCAAAAGGTGTAACCATGGCGGCGTTCAGCCATGTTTTCTAAGTGTGTAGGCGAAACTTGAAAAGAGCTATATAATAAACATATTTTGACTATATTGTATTTATATATTAGTGCTCTGCATAGGATTAGGGTTAGAGTATGCATTTGTCCCTGGTTTGTTACCTGATGAAGGTAGACCGAAGACGCTTATAGATCCACCATCATCACACGGCACCTGACTTCGACCTGAAGTACAAGGAAATAATATAAGCCATGTTAGCCAGTAAATCAACGTCATGATTATTGGTTTTCCTCTGGAAGTTGCAGGAAATTTGATATGAATGTCACTTACTAAAATATGACCATTATGAGTTACTACAAATTTGAGTTGTCAGCAGCCAAAACGGAAGACGTTATGATGCAATGTTTAATTGAACTAAATTGAAACATTATATTGTGAGTGTAAATGTAACCAGGGATGTGACCCAAGGAATGAACATTGTGGCACACCACAATTCAACGCATGTACATTAGATGTTAGGAATTGTATTCAACATAATACTTCATATTGTCAAGATAATCTTTCCAGTCCAGTAATGTTGGGCCCAGGATACCATATTTGTAGGTGTCGTATGCCTTCCACAAATCCATACAAATTCCAAATGCTAAAAGTCGGTCGACGGTTTAAGGACAGGCCTTGACAATATTGCATGCTGTATGTTGACATCATTTAGCGAATAAAAACGACATTCGGTGATTATCTAGTCGATGTATTTAATTTATTTATTAACTATCTGCATGTTCATGTTATATTTAATATATTATTAGATTATATTACATTACATTATACCAAAATTATTAGTGTATTAAATTTGAAGCAATTTGTTTACAAAGCTTACTTTTTATCCAAATAATACAGGGAGAAAAATCGTGCAGAATTAATGTTTTGGTCGATATCAAAAGCTGACTTCAAGGTACACTCTTGGTCATAAAGTTGGAATATTTTTTTTCTTAGATCCAACTTCATTCTTTTTCCTGTTTTTTGCGCCTAATGAGTAATTTTATACTTAATATAAAGATTACATAATGTGTCCAAACTACCAAGGTACAATAAATGGTTGCATAAATTTGCATTAATTAATTAAGCCTTTGTAATTGGTTGGCCCCTTTCCCTCTCCAAAGCGTATGTCCAAAAAGTCATCTCTATGGGTCATTTCTCCGAGTTGGCTGTACAATGTTCAACCAATATCGGCACAGAGGCTCTCTAGGCCATACTCTGTCCAACGTCATTGGCTACACGCCATCCAATGCTTGTGCTCCACCAGGAAGAGGTGTCAACAAGCAATGTCCACTATTTTGTTGGAACATCGCAGGTTACGGTCTGTTTAATCCTCAGACGTCATCGAGAGGAGGGTCAATTATAGCCACAGGAATCTCTAGGAAGTCCACGATTGACCACCAGGATAAATTATCGCAAATTGCTTAACCTGTGCCGTAGAAACCGGAAATGCCAAAAAGGAGCCTTCGCCGTCTATGAAGAAGACACTATATAATCAACGCCTTCCGCCAAATTGCACATCAGAGATCGCTCTAACACGGTCATCGAGCAAGATAAACTACCAAGTGTCCACTCAAAACCATGCAACCAAGATTTACCGGACGTCCCTGGACTAGGGAGCCTAGAAGATTGCTGCGTGGACACTAGTGATATGTCATCTTAATGGGTACGAGCCATACCACCATTGTGCTGTCACAACCTCAAGTCGCTTTGTGAATGCATAAATCTTAGAGCTTCTCGCCACGTAGTCGATGAACCCTTGTCTTTCATCTCTTCCGTCAAGGATGTTATTGCTCCTACTCCTTAAAACGGCATATCACTAGTGTCCAGGCAGTAATCTTCTGGGCTCCCTTATCCAGGGACGTCCGGTAAATCTTAGTTGCATGGTTTGGAGTGGACACTTGGTAGTTTGCCTTGCTCGATGACCGTGTTAGAGCGATCTCTGATGTACAATTTGGCGGAAGGCGTTGATTCCATAGTGTCTTCTTCATTGGCGGCGAAGGCTCCTTTTTGGCATTTCCGGTTTCTATGGCACAGGTTAAGCAATTTGCGATAATCTATCCCGGTGGTCAACCGTGGACGTCCTAGAGATTCCTGTGGCTTTAATTTAACCTCCTCTCGATGACGTCTGAGGATATTTACAGACCGTAACCTGCGATGTTTCAACGAAATAGTGGATAATGCTCGTTGACACCCCTTCCTGGTGGAGCACAATCAAAGTTAGGCGTGTAGCCATCGACGTTGGACGGAGTATGGCCTAGAGAGCCTCTGTGCCAATTTTATTTATTTAGTCTCATTTATCAGGCACTGACTTGGTAAAAATTGGCAAAAAAAGGGATCCTGACAAGGTGTTACTCACAGCGCCCTAAAACAAAAACTACACGACCAAAATTACCGTTCTTGGTATCATTTTTCATTGGAAAAGACACCCTATCGTATGAACATAATATTTTGTTTACTTTATTTTGGGAAGTGCCCCGTTCCGTTTTGTTGTGGGCCACCCTGTATAATCTTTATATTTAGTCTAAAATGACTCATTAGGCGCAAAAAAGAGGAAAGATAAAAAAAATATTCCAACTTTATGACCAACAGTGTGTTATAACGTTTAAATAAGATACATTTCACAAGATTGCCCATTATTAAACATTGGCAGTTTTTTTTATATCAGAAAGAACAAATACGAATTCTATTCATGGTACAGATATTGATGTATACCAAACTTTGCTAATTGGAAATTTGTCAAAAATGTTTAAAGGACCTAAAGAATACAACGTACTTTGGCACTTATTCCATAGTTGATGACTTGTAAAATAGGTCTGCCGAAAAAAATCCATGAAAATAAACACAGTAGTGATTTAAGACTAATTTTCTGATGCCAAATCTCATTTAGCAGCCAGTTTACGCCCCACCCACATTTAGGGTCCAGAATCGGCAGCGTGATTGACATGTGATTGACAATTCATTGGCTTACGTCATGACGCGTCATCTACAGAATTTAGTTCATTAGTCCGCACTTTAGATGACGTCACATTTTGGCAATTTAAAAGGGGCGTTCCCAGGACAATTAGATATTTACTAATCACCCCAAAATTGATTGATTTCATGAGAAATGACTGCCAAATTCTTTTTCTTCAGGACAAATTACATATAGAGAGCCGAATTGTGAAAATAAGGCCATCTAGATGCTATAGGTCCTTTAATTTAAGGCTAAAAGGGCTTAAAATGACCGTGTAGCTTATCCTGAAATCCATCATGTGTATAGAGTTATATGTTCGATGATTCATCTAACTTGTACTAATGGTAGATATATGCCAATTACTAATTGTTTGATAAAATGGCTGCATTTTCGACGCCATCTTCGATACGGAAGTGGTCGCAACAAATTTTCCGAGGTACTCCTCTACAAATAATGTATTCCCATTAAACTACTTGCAAATAAAATGTGTGTACATTTGGTGTAAAGATCTGGCTACCATATAATGCTTAAAGGCCCGTTCACATATCACCGGATAGGGTAAATGGATGCCCGACGAATAGAAAATTTGCGAAATGTAATTATCCGGTGGTGAAAGTCGTCAAAACATTCCGCCGGATAAAACAACACGTCGCCTGAAACGGATACGAACGTAGGATTGAAAATGTTACTTACGTCGGGCATCCTTTTACGCTATCCGGTGATATGTGACCGGGCCTTAAGTAACTGCTGATGAATTTGGCCCATCGCTAGAACTTACTTGTTTTCATGAGCACGAATAAGAGGAGGGTACAACGCAACAGTTTGAAGTGCGCCATCGTTACTTACAGCAGTCAACTGTCGGTAAGCTAAAACGAGAAATTATCACACAGTCATGGTAATGGGAATGGTTGGTCGAACAAATTTTAATGATGAGGATTGATGACATCATTTCATATGTTTAAAGGAATAGGTCAGTTTTAGTATAGAGGGCGCTGTACGAAATAATTTTTGTTGTGAGGTAATGCAAAACTGAGTGTAAAATTTGAAAGAATCAACTTTGTTAGATCAAAATCAGAAACAGCTGAAATATCCACACGAATGTATTATTTGAATTAATGTTGGGGACCTACTTTTAATCAATAATATTTTAAAACCCTACACATTTTGTTTAATATTCCAAAATGTTTTTTAAATTGTTTCTGATGATCTCTCTATTGAGTAATTATTTTAATTAAACACCACGTTTACTTTTTTGGTTAATGGTTGAAACTCGAGGTGTCTGGAGGGCGCTCTCTCGTATTAACGGCTGCCTTATGAATGAAAACAGCTCGGTTACTTAACCCTTTATATGTTTAGCTTAAATTCAAGCATCAAGTATATTATAACTGTTAGTTTCTAATGATAACTGACCAGGTTTAGTTCATAAAATGATGGTTTACCAGCCTGGTATGTTGTAATTACCTTTTCCACTCACATACGGGGCCAGGGTTCTTTTTTGCCCTCTGTTTACATACAACCAACCTCGGAATTTGTGCTTGATTATTCAATTATATTCTAACTAAATTCACACTTAGAGGAATCTGACCGAAATATATCTAATATAGCCATAAACATGAGCAAAGAAAAACAGGCTTCGCCGGGAATCGAACCCGAGACCTCCGGATTGCTAGACCGGCGCTCAACCATTGAGCCACAAGCTGCATTATTGCGCGTGATCCCTCGCACTTTCCTTATTCAATTTAATGTCAACGTCTGGTTTCCCTTTAGGTAATTTTTATTTGGGTGTCAGTTGTTTGCAAAGTGCGAATCATGTTTTGCACACTCGAGTATTAAAAAGCAAAATATAGGCCTATATATAGACACAGTAAACATGATCTATAGATAAGAACGACAACTCATTTTACCAAGTTCAGTATACAATGATAAAATGTGACATTACCAGAATTTGCGTCACTGATGTTCTTAAAGTGATCCATTAACTTTGTCAAAATTCATCCCAAATGACTTGGAGCTTTCACACTTTTCTTGTTTGGCTTATGTTAACAGAATAATGAAATGGGTTTTGATTTTTCAAATATCTTCCTAATTATGGAGATATTTAAGATTAAATTTGAAAGCGTCTATAGACGCATATGACCGTAGTCAAGAGCATCCGAGTTCGGATACTTCACACAAACAATCGAGATAAAATCAGACATTGATTTTCTCTGTTTTCACTAAGTAAACATTATTTTTGTTTCTATGAAAATATCACATATCATTCTTAAGAATCTTACAATGAAATCGGTTTATGATTGA
>JBAMJV010000152.1:15000-37500 GCA_037951105.1 Echinarachnius parma
GCATGCACTGTTCACGAAGTCAGCCAAGTCACGTCTAGGTACACGTCGCCTCGAGTAGAACATCATATAATACTCAAAAGCAAATATGGTCATATAATATACGCATATCAATTATATCCATCATCTTGTTATACAACGATGTTCATGAAACTGATACCAGTCACAACCACACCCCCACCGCTGTGATTGCAATATATGTGTTAAGAAGAAAGGATTTCGTACCGTGCAAAGCCCGTTTTCGATTAATACTTCTATTTCTTCTGTACTTCTACTTATCGAACAAAAATATCAACCACTTCTACTACTAATGCTTCTAAACTACTACTACTACTACTACTACTACTACTACTACTACTACTACCAGACTACTACTACTACTACTACTACTACTACTACTACTACTACTACTACTACTACTACTGGGCAATTCCACGGTAACGGAAGGACATTCAGACACAATTTTGGAACTTCAATCAAATAATTCCAGGATCCTGCTTTTGATTTTTTATTCTAAATGGCATGTCTTTGATCCTTGTTGGGACACCTTTGATTTCCACTTTTTCTAAAATTTTGACCGCATTATGTAAATTAGATATTATGGACACTAATGAGGCCGGTAACGGAAGGACGCCAAAATGGACATGGATTTTCAAGTTTTTTAGTTATGACCCAATCTCTGTGAAGTTACGAGGTTTATCATGTTAAGTTGGCTACTAGTCAATTTCCTTATGTTCACAGAGTATAACACCACCTTTTAAGAAAAATATCTACATTGGTATATTAATTATGAGAAATTAATTACTCCAGTGTTCGGTAACGGAAGGACGGTAACGGAAGGACCTCTGAAAAGTCTATTGGAATTGTACAATAAAATTAATTTTGAAATTTAAAGACCATTTATGAGAAGGAAACATCTCTTTTGTGGTCTAAAATGAGTTTGTATCATAAATAGCATATGGACATCACAAGCATTTACATTTCTATTTTTTTCTTACTATATTTCATGCTCCAATGGCTCTTATTCATGGTCAATCCATGGTAACGGAAGGACACTCAGACACAAATTGTCAACTTTAAGAAAGACATTTTTAAATACTTGTGTTGTTAGAACAGTCTATTTTGATAACAATACTTCCAAAACATACAGTTTTAAGGTCCCATAATTTTTTTTTTTTTTAAATCTCCGCACATTATTGAATATGCATACAAATGAGGTCGGTAACGGAAGGACACCAAAATGGACAAGGTTTTGTTATCAAATCGGTTTTAACTAAAATTCTGTGATATTAAATAATACAAAATATTTTAAGGGTACACATTTCATTCTCTGAAGGGTTAAGAAGAATTTACTTGTTCTTTGATTAAAATTTGTCCGCAGATATTTGAGTTATTTCACACAAAGCGGACCAATGTTCGGTAACGGAAGGACATAATGGACTATAATGTATGATATGACACAGTAGGGTCATTCCATGTCAAATCACCTTTAAAAAAATAGAAAATTTTCATCGCAGCCCCCTTCAAATTTGCTAATATTTGGTATGTATGATATTTCAACCTTAAAAAGCGCAAATATTTAAGTTTTAGCCCAATCCGCCCAATGGTTTTGGCGCTATGGTCGATTATTATGGGGGAGTTTTGTAAGAAATGGGCGTGGGCACCATTTTTCAAATGGTCATTGTCCATTAACCGTTGGGTCAATTTATTTTGTAAAGGTGTCATTGGACTGGGGATGTTATGTGCAATCCATTTATGCCATTTGTGTTCATGCATGAGCGAGTTTGGATACGATAACCTTTGACCTTAGATTTTGACCTTCCGTTTTACCTCGTGGATCAAATAATTTTGAGAATTTGTTTTGCTTAAATCTTGGCTTGATATAATTTCTACAACATATGAAAGAATTGGAGATATATTATTTCTTGCTTTTTCTACAGCCTTGTTTTTAGTTTGCAAATTTCATGTAAAATGTAATTATTTTAGACCTACACCCATGTCCAAGAATTCTATAGGGGTGTATTGTTTAAAAAAAAACCTATTCAAAGTCATGATCCGAGCCTATTCACACCCTGGCTCACCACAGTTAAATAAACCTACTAATCCCCATACAATGGAAATCCAGACAAATGGCATCATGGTACAAGGGCCCCGTTGCAGAAAGAGATAAAATCAATTGTGAGCCAGATCAAATGTTCTAAATGCACAAATCTGATTGGTTGAAACACAGAAAATTACTAGTCTGACCACGCTACGCCACTGATAGCTGGCCATTACAGGTATTGTCTCATTATTTTGGGTTTTCATTATATGAGAGACCAATTTTTTAACATAAATGTTGTCATAATATGTAATATGAGGTACCTTGTCCATCTGTTACCATGTGTATGGTAACGGAAGGACACTTTCTTTTGTTATTTATTAATTAACGAAGAAACAATGAGTAATACAATTGTTAGCAATGGGAAGGCCTACTTGAACTTGCTTTGCACTGAAGATCGGTCTGCTCTCTAACAATTATGTGAGTCACAAAATTAAAAATATTGATTTTTCGGTAACGGAAGGACATTTTCATAGGCTGAAAATAAGAAGTCATTGAAGCATAACAAATCAAATAAATCATACAAATTTACTATTTTACGAAATGGTCATATCTCAGGAGTCAGAATAATGGTTTTTAGGCTTAACTGGGGAAATATTAAACAAACACAGGATCAAAACACTTTTTCACCAAAATGTCAAATTTGTGGGGTTCAATTATGGTTATAAAGTTATTATAAAAAAACAACTAAAATTATGTAAAACTAAAATTTTCTCATTGAATTCCAAAAATATAGAATTTAAGCTTTGATTTGATACCAAATTTGTATCATGAAAATGCTTGTAAAATTTTTGGTCAAATGTCCACTTTGGCGTGGAATTGCCCTACTACTACTAGTAGTAGTAGTATTATTACTACTACTACTTCTACCACTACTTCTACTGCTACTACTACTACTACTACTCCTACTCCTACTCCTCCTACCATATGCCACATTTGTATGATCCAACATCATAACTTTCAGCTAAAAATGAGTCCCGAGGGAGCGAAGCGACCGAGGGCTGGGGCAGAGCCAGAGGGGAGGGTTTGGGAGGGGGTATCCCCCTCCCACGGGGAAGAATTTGCATTTCATATTTGAAATGGTGCAATCTGGTGCATACAAACATAAACCATATGCCACATTTGTATGATCCAACATCATAGCTTACAACTAAAAATGAGTCCCGAGGGAGCGAAGCGACCGAGGGCTGGGGCAGAGCCAGAATAGGAGGGTTTGGGAGGGGGTATCCCCCTCCCACGGGGAAGATTTTGCATTTATTTACTTGTAATGGTGCGATTTGGTGCACGACACAGGCACAAACAGCAGAGCAATCACAGCCTACACAGGAAGCACGTGGACTGGTACAGAAAAACCCACCCCAGCCGTACCAAATGCAAGTTACACAACAAACTGAGATAATTTGTTTGCGCGCGAAGCGCGCAGCGAAAATTTTAAATGGATGAATAACTCAGTTTTTAATAAACGTTAGAATTAACAAGTATTGGCTGATACATTAAATTTGTTCTTTTCCTTTTTCTTTCTTTCTTTCTTTCTTTCTTTTTTCTTCCTTTTTTTGAGGGGGGGGGGGGGCTTTTTGGGAGGGCAAAAACGCGTTTTGCCCCCCACTTTTTGGATTGGGGGGGCGGCCGCTTCCGGCGCCTATGATGGTCATATAATATACGCATATCAATTATATCCATCATCTTGTTATACAACGATGTTCATGAAACTAATACCAGTCACAACCACACCTCCACCGCTGTGATTGCAATATATGTGTTAAGAAGAGAGGATTTCGTACCGTGCAAAGCCCGTTTTCGATTAATACTTCTATTTCTACTGTATATACTACTACTTCTCGAACAAAAATATCAACCACTTCTACTACTAATGCTTCTAAACTACTACTACTACTACTACTACTACTACTACTACTACTACTACTACTACTACTACTACTACTACTACTACTCTGCCGTCCCAAGGAAAAAGGCAGTATCTACACGATTCAGCGTTTTCTAGAAACTGAGATAT
This sequence comes from Echinarachnius parma, assembly GCA_037951105.1. NCBI lineage: Eukaryota > Metazoa > Echinodermata > Echinoidea > Clypeasteroida > Echinarachniidae > Echinarachnius > Echinarachnius parma. The sequence continues at coordinate 19,113 of JBAMJV010000152.1, forward strand.
TGACCCTTTTGTGTTTTTGCCACAGCCGCTCGGAAATAATAAACTTGTGAAGATATCTTAAGTGTGTGATTAAAGGCTATATAGGTGTCTATTTTTCTTCATACATGAACAATTGAATTTTCCATTTAATTTTGAGATTTTCATGAAAATGTAGATACTTTGGGAAAATCCATGGTTCGTGACCGATTTCCCCAAGGAAAAAAGCAGTATCTACATAGAAATTCGGAGGGTGTTAAATTATGCCTTATGTTATGGATAAAACAATCGAAAATGTTTCGGATATATTATGTATGTACTATTAACATACTTTAAAGGGAAAAAAGTTTGATTAATTAAAGAGCGCCCTCTCTAGGCGAGTCACACTTTTCTTTAAAAAGGGACTTATTGGCCCATATTTCCGCAATGAAAGAAAATACGAAGCATGAATTGTATTCATTAACCATGCAAAAATTATTGTTTATACATTTGTTATAAAAGTGTATAAGTTAGAGTTAAAACAAAACTTTGAAATGATAAAGAGCGCCCTCTCTTATGAAGTATTAAGTTACTTTAAATATGGAATAATGCATGTTACATGCTCCCAACACGGTGCGTGATCGATTTCCCCAAGCAAAAACGCAGTATCTACATAAAAATTTGAAGGGTGATGAATTATGCCTTATGTTATGGATAAAACAATTCTTACTAATCCATGCTGGCAGTGAAGAGCTTAATTTAGTAGAAGATTAGGACTGCATTACTGTACATACATGACTCAATTGCATGTATGTATGCGTTAAAATCACATGTCATTAACACACTGCATGCACAGCATCATATGCCGTGCGCAGTCAGTCTGTGCATTGTGTGAATGTGGCAGAGGTACACGCACTTTCATGCATACTTGAATAGCCTTTGTCACAAACTCTGCGCTTTATAGAAGAATGTTGGTCGTATTGCAAAATGCACTTATATGTTAAATTTGCTTCAATATTTGGTGCTTCGCAATTCATATAAGTAGTGAAATTTGGTCATACAAGATATAATTATTATAAATGCGCATTATTCATATTGTCTGCTTATAAATAATTGGTTTGTCTTGTGGCGAGACTAGCTGTGTAGATACTGCTTTTTTCCTTGGGGAAAGTGGAGGTTGACTGTAGATACTGCGTTTGAGGGTTGGGAAAAAATGGTGTTTCCAAATTTTTTTCAGAAAACTGAATGTATCACATGAAAGAGTATTTTTCTACAAAAAAGTGAAAATCAACAAAAATGTCAGATACTGCTTTTTTCCTTGGGAGGGCAGTACTACTACTACTACTACTACTACTACTAATACTACTACTACTACTACTACTACTACTACTAATACTACTACTAATACTAATACCACTTCTTATGATACTTGTTCTACAGCTACTCATAATATTACTTCAACATCTACAACCAGGCCCCTGAAAAATGCCAATTCGCCCAAGGCATGCACTGTTCACGAAGTCAGCCAAGTCACGTCTAGGTACACGTCGCCTCGAGTAGAACATCATATAATACTCAAAAGCAAATATGGTCATATAATATACGCATATCAATTATATCCATCATCTTGTTATACAACGATGTTCATGAAACTGATACCAGTCACAACCACACCCCCACCGCTGTGATTGCAATATATGAAGAGCTCAGTTGCAAAAGGTACTACATCCATTTTTCAACAAAATTGACTTTTTGGTCTTAATGTACTCATTTTTAGGACCTCTTTACACTTATACTAACAAAAAGCTGAATTTCCAACTAGAAAGTTTTTAAAAATTACATTAAAAAATCAGTTCGGTTGCAAAAGGTACTACATCCATTTTAGTTCGGTTGCAAAAGGTACTACATCCATTCCAATGCCATCATAGGAAATTGACCAATCAGAGAGCAGTATTGACTTGACCCCTCTACTGACCTAATCTGTAAACACTACGCTTTCTGTTAAAATCACCACGCACGGCGGAACGGCGGAGAAACAGTGGAGAAACTGATTTTGTTTGTGTAGTCCCATGCACTGCGTTTACTGTTAGCTACTGACGGTTTACTGACTGTGCATTACTGTTGAGTTTGACATTGATCATTGAGTTTGAACCATAAGTTGTGCCCAAATTTATGCAAGTACAAGCACTTTGTAGGTATGGACTGGCTTCACAGCTAATAAGTGTGTAATAACTAATCTGAAAGCAATGTTACTTTTTAAAATGTACATGAAATACATGAAATTTATGTGTCCACATCATAATACTCGATTACTCGGTCAAACTTAATATCTTTACAATAATAAACTGCATAATAAAACTGCATGAGGGAATAGTGATAGAGACTGAGACATGAAGAAAGAAAGAAAAAAAAAAGAAAATGAATAGAGTGTTCTAGAGACACGCGAAGAGAGAATTCAGAGAAGAAAAAATAGAAATTAATACAGAAAAACAAAATGAAACAAAGAAATCGAGAGCGTTAAGCCCGTGAGAGAAAAAAAAAGAGAAATTACATGGCGAGAATGAAAGAATAATTAGAAAAAAAAAGTGTGGGTAGATGGAAAATAAGTAAGAAAGCCTGTGTGAGAGAAAGGAGCTGGGGGAAACATGGTGGGTATGTTCAACTGCCCCTGCTTCCTGGTCGGAGAATCCTGTCCCTTTGTGACCCCTCCCCCATTATTACCTTTTATGCATGATGTATCCCCCCATGCAGTGGCGTAGAGTGGTCGGACTGATTGGGGGGGGGGGGGGGGCACAACAATTATTGGGGGGGGGGGCACACCTTATGTATTTCTTTGTTGTTTAAACAAATGGCCTCTTACGTATTCTATTGTTTTTTTCGAAATTATTGGGGGGGGGGGGGGCACACCTTATGTATTTTTTTTTTTTTCAAAAAATGGCCTCTTATGTATTCTATTGTTTTTCGAAATTATTGGGGGGCACGTGCCCCCCCCCCCCCCCGTAGCTACGCCACTGCCCCCATGTACGATGGATCCAGGACATTAAACTAAATCGGGTATAATTTGTTTGAATGCTTACGCAATCATTCATTCAAAATGTTGGTCAGCAAGTGGGAAGGGGGGGGGGGGGGGGGGGGGGGGGGGGGTTAGATGTGACATTTTTGTTATTTTTGCTGCTAAATGGGGCAGGGCATTGTCAATTACCTAGGCCCCCTTGACCTTGCACCCCACCCCCATCAACCCCATAGCCAGACAATATAAATCCACGAAATATCTGATGACATCAAAATGAATCTATCTCTGGTATGTACAATTTCGGTTGCAAAAGGTACTACATCCACTTTCGGTTGCAAAAGGTACTACATCCAACAAAATATAAAAATGATTAATTCATTAAAAATAAATGTATGGACCTGGATATTTTTTAAGAGTGGATTTAGTGTTGTATCATATAACAGTACAATGGGGGAAAATATCATTCCCATCTGACATTGCTAACTATGATAATCAAAAAATCACATTTTTCTCAGAACTTGAAATTATGGATGTAGTACCTTTTGCAACCGAGCTCTTCATATGTGTTAAGAAGAGAGGATTTCGTACCGTGCAAAGCCCGTTTTCGATTAATACTTCTATTTCTACTGTACTACTACTTCTCGAACAAAAATATCAACCACTTCTACTACTAATGCTTCTAAACTATTACTACTACTACTACTACTACTACTACTACTACTACTACTACTACTACTACTACTACTACTACTACTACTAGTAGTAGTAGTAGTATTACTACTACTACTTCTACCACTACTTCTACTGCTACTACTACTACTACTACTCCTACTACTACTAATAATAATAATAATAATAATTATAATAATAATAATACTGCTACTACTACTACTACTACTACTACTACTACTACTACTACTACTACTAATACTACTACTACTACTATTTATACTACCACTACAACTACTACTACTACTACTCCTGCTACTACTACTACTAATAATAATAATAATAATAATAATAATAATAATACTAATACCACTACTTATGCTACTTGTTCTACAGCTACTCATAATATTACTTCAACATCTACAACCAGGCCCCTGAAAAATGCCTATTCGCCCAAGGCATGCACTGTTCACGAAGTCAGCCAAGTCACGTCTAGGTACACGTCGCCTCGAGTAGAACATCATATAATACACAAAAGCAAATATGGTCATATAATATACGCATATCAATTATATCCATCATCTTGTTATACAACGATGTTCATGAAACTGATACCAGTCACAACCACACCCCCACCGCTGTGATTGCAATATATGTGTTAAGAAGAAAGGATTTCGTACCGTGCAAAGCCCGTTTTCGATTAATACTTCTATTTCTACTGTACTTCTACTTATCGAACAAAAATATCAACCACTTCTACTACTAATGCTTCTAAACTACTACTACTACTACTACTACTACTACTACTACTACTACTACTACTACTACTACTACTACTACTACTACTACTACTACTACTACTACTACTAGTAGTAGTAGTATTATTACTACTACTACTTCTACCACTACTTCTACTGCTACTACTACTACTACTACTACTCCTACTACTACTACTACTACTAATAATAATAATACTGCTACTACTACTACTACTACTACTACTACTACTACTACTACTACTACTACTACTACTACTATTTATACTACTACTACAACTACTACTACTGCTACTCCTGCTACTACTACTACTTCTACTACTACTACTACTTTTACTACTACTACTACTACTACTACTACTACTACTACTACTACTACTACTACTACTACTACTACTACTACTACTTCTACTACTACTACTATTGTTACTACTACTACTACTACTACACCTAATACTAATACTACTTCTACTACTACTACTACTACTACTACTACTACTACTACTACTACTACTACTACTACTACTACTATTATTACTTTGCGACTACTACTACTACAAGTACTACTACTACTACTACTACTACTACTACTACTACTACTACTACTACTACTACTACTACTACTACTACTACTAGGCCTACTACTACTACTACTTCTTCTTCTACTAATAGAAGGCCTACTACTATTACTATTACTTCTGCGACTACTACTACTACAATTACTACTACTAATACTACTACTATTGTTACTGCTACTTCTACTACTACTACTACTACTACTACTACTACTACTACTACTACTACTACTACTACTACTACTACTACTACTACTACTACTTCTACTACTACTACTACTACTACTAATATTACGACTATTACTATTAATTCTGCTACTACTACTAGTACTACGCTCGGTAATCGGAATTTCCGTCATTATATCATTGGAATGTCAGTCATTGTATCACTGCAGGAGTTCGTTCCCCGTGAAACGGTTGGGCACGGTCGGGTGATAAAATATTAGTTTACGGAAAAATAAAGTTCCATTTGTTGCTAGGCAATTAATTATATGCGCGTGGTCAGCAGATGCACGGTTTTATGTTACGAACTTGAATAACAATGCAGTTGCATAGGCACACTGATTTAAGCCAATGGTAGGGTGTGGTACGGCCTTGAACGTAACACGTGTCGTTATTTTTGTCATACTGTTGGCATTTCTCAGTACTTAGAGTCTTTTTAGGCAATCTCTACTTTTGCATGCATGTTTATAATAACAATCATACAACTCACCATAAGCATGGTCTCTATAGTAATTTCTGACTTATGCAACTTTCCATATATATGATCTCTGTCTGTGGCACCAGCTACCGCTGCCGCATCCTAAATGCTTGAAGGACGCCACCTACGGGAGATATAGAATTACATGGTAAGGCAAATTATACAATATAAATGATATAAATCTGTAGTCATTGATAAGACCATGACAAATTAATTCAGACACATAATTCATCCCCTCTTCCCAATATTGGTGTAAGCATCAGTTTCCTCATCAAACATTAATATTCACACATCAAAATATTTATGTTAGTGATTTTGGGTACTTAGTACAAATGTAATCAGACCATCGCGCATGAACACACAAACACATAACTGTGCAGTGTGTGCTTCTAAATCATGATGCATAATGTATATCTTATTGTGTGAAATAACGCGTAGTATACTGGAGTCCGTGCCTGACTTCAGTGCTGAAGGTCAAGGTTCAAGCCTGTGTACAAGACTTGTTTTCTCTCTTTTATCTCTCTACAAACTGTATATTTTGTAATCATTTAACTCATCCTACCAACCAACCTTGACACAACACTCTTTAAATTATGTATTCATCTACATTCATTAAACATACAAAACAAACAAACAAACAAACACACACACACACACACACAAATCCACACATACCTAATTGGTGGAAATTGGGGATAGGTGTTGTATACCTTCAAATAGGGAAATGTTCAGGATAGGTCCAATAACAGTATTTTAAGTAGGTTTAGATTATATTTGCTTCGTTCTTTAGGGAATGGACCGAAAATATTGAAATATTTGTTTTTCTTCAATTACAGTATTTCACATTCCAACTGGGGATGCTGAGGACACACAGGTGTGACAGCTATATAAACATTGTACCGCTAAACTGGGGAAATGTGTTTAAAGGGGACCACCAGGCAAAACAAAACACATAATTATATGTGTTGGTACCGTTGTGTGATATCACAAAGATGCCCAACATTTTGCAAAGGGTTGTGTAATTCAAAACAATGCAATTAATTACCGCTACTTACGGAACGGAACCATAATGACATAATGGTTCCGTGTGCGCCAAAAGTTTGCGAGTGCGCCATTTCTATTCACACGCACGATTGAAGACCATAGAATCAGGGACGATGCGTTCGTCTTAGACAAAAGGTAGCCTTCGTACCCATGAACACATGATGCAGTATGCATGGTGATGTTTTTTCCAATTATATAATTTTTCTGAAAATATATTTGTTGAACATGTTGGTGGAATGGACTACTAAACATTGTACTTTTTGTTTATAAGAATATTATTTTGGGGTGATGGTACCCTTTAAATAATAGTTTTCCCAGTGAGAATCGGTTACACGAAGAAGTAAGTCAAAAGCGTACTAGTAATGTGAATTAGGGAATATCACGAAATGGCCGTATACAAAGAGGGGCAAACATCTAATGAATTTTAATCGTTTCCAAAATAAATTTGAAAACGAGGATATCCCCGATTTACAATTTATTCCCGATTAAAGGGGTAGTTCAATGTTGACATCGAGGGCGCTGCACGAAATAATTTTTTTGTGAGATAATGTAAAACTGAGTGTAAAATTTGAAAGAGCATACAATTTTAATGGCAGAATAAACTTTATTTTATCAAAATTGGTTGAGAAACGGCTGAAATATCAATAAATATATCTAATCGTAATAAATCTGGGACCGAGATATATTCGATGATTTAAAAAAAAAAATTAAAAATGCTTACACTTTTTCAAAAATTGTCAAAAGAGGTTATTGTAAAATAGTTGTTGATGATCTCTCTATTTAATCATTATTTCAACAAAACATCACATGCATAATTTTGTATGAAAAATGGTTTTTAATGATAACAAGCTTTTTACTTTAGTCGTGTGTAATTTTCGATACCTTTCAAGCATGGTGGATTTATAACTATTAGTTTGTAATGTTATTGTTCATGTTTTGGTTACTAAAGCTCAGCCTTACCAAAACTGTACTACCCCTTTAAAGGGTGTGAATAGACATTGTTCCCGGTTTACACGCATTGCAAGTGCACAAAAACACACACACACACACAAAATACAAACAGACACACGCACACACACAATCGACACATACCTTATACAATTAAGCACAAACACTAACCCTTGCACGCACACACATTCACACACATACCACGCACAGATAAACAAAATACACACACAACCCACTTACATACACACAAACATACATACACAAAATACATATACGCACATGTACACACTCACACTCACACACACACAAATAAGTAAACATAAACGCACTACCATACACAAACAATGAACACATACATTCAAATGACACGCACAAATAAAATACACACACACACACTCACAAACAACGCACACACACACTACCATACACTCATAATGAACACACACACACTTACGCACGCGCACACGCACAAAAAACGCACAAAAATGCACGCACATACGGCCACACACACAAACATACAAACACAAAACCCACATACGTATACATGTATGAAATTGAAATTTGATACCAATCTGGATAGACAGAGTCGATTTATTGACAAGTATGCAAACACCAAGGCAAATTGATAAGGTAAAATTAGACTCAGTATGATTATTAAAGGGGTAGTTTAGTTTTGGTAGAGAGGGCGCTACACATCACAATTTTTTTGTGAGGTAATGAAAAACTGAGTGTTGAATTTGAGAGAACATGCAATTTCAATGGCAGAATAAACTTTATTTGGTCAAAATCGACCCAGAAATGGCTGAAATATCAAGAAATATATCTGATCTTATAATTATTTGGGGCCCAAATAATTAGACGATTTTTTTCAAAAAATTAAAAAAATGCTTGCACTTTTTCAAAAATGTTCAAAAGCGTTTTTTAAATAGTTGTTGATGATCTCTCTATTTAATCATTATTTCAATAAAACATCACATGCATAATTTTGTATGAAAAATGGTTGAAACCAATGCCTTTTTATAAAGCGCCCTCTTGTGTTTTAATGGCTCTTTTTTAATGATAACGGGCTTTTTACTTAGTAGTTTGTAATTTTGTATACCTTTTGGAGCATGGTGGAGTTATAACTTTTAGTTTATAATGTAACTGTCCAGGTTTGGTTACTAAAGTTCAGCCTTACCAAAACTGTACTACCCCTTTAATGTGCTTATTTTGTCCGTGATTATATCAATCATTCAGACAAACACAATTGTATAGGAACTAAAACAAGCTACTCAGCCAACTAATTATTGTACGATACGCTATTTCCATAGCCTTTAATTTCTCAATTATTGGTAAAAAAGATGATGCATACCAACACGATATTAGATATTAAATGATGTACATGTAATCTTTGTGCCTTTTTTTGTTAAACTCAAACAGCTTCGATATTCTCCGAAAAGACTGCTAAACTTGGAATGATTCCTTTTGGACCATTATCTTTTTTTCTTGCATGCTCGGTCTTGGAATGTTTTAATTATACGCAACTAAACACAACTGCTACACAACTAAACACCGTTCTAAATATAAGTATACCTTATGTTATGCTTTGTGGAGAATGACATGAAATAATTATGAGTCAAGTATTTATATAACTCATTCGACACTTTTACTGTAAAAGTTAAACCTACGCAATAAAACCCAATACATAATAACAACAAAAGAAAGGTAAATTAATTATCAGAATACTAATACCAAAGAGACAAAAGGTGCATTTATTCACTTCTAACTGATTTTGAATGGATTTGGGATGGATTTTGGTTCGATCTGATTTCGGTTTGTGTTCCATCTGGTACGATCTTGTTTGTGTGCGATCTGGTACGATCTGCTCGAAGGTATAACTGATTTTGGGCGAATTGACATTACCCCGAATGCCTCCGAATTAGTCGGTTAGGTGTCGGTCTGGGTTCGGCGTGACGGTCTGACTGTGCCATGATCGGCTAGTGTGGTCGCGGATTTGATCGTGCCGCGGCATCAGTCCGGGCAGTGCAATTAAGGGGGATATGTTATTTTTGGCTGCTAACTTCAGTTTTCATAGGTTTAGGCACCAAATCTAGCCACACAATCTTGTCTTTAACCACTAAATCTAACCGTAGCCACCAAATCTAACATATATCCACGACATTTAAGGTTAGGATTAATCTTGTTCTCAGCCATATTTTTTGAAAAATTAAAGTTAGCAACAAAAATATGTCGGCACCTCGGACAAAAGCTGCGCGCGGATCTTGTCAGCCAGGACTTATCCCGCGTTCGGAATATTTCCGCCCCTACACCGGCTTTGTTAAACTTGTTCAAGAGGAAAATATTAAATGCGAAAATCTTTAACCCGAAGCGTAGAGATATCAAAGAGGAAATTTCAAACACGTTGTCATTATGGAGTCCATTCATTCCGAAGTCGTTTGGTGAAGTTGATCACACGTTCAATGCTGAGGGAGAAAGATACATCAATATAATGTATTAAACATGGCAAAACTTCTCCTGTCGTAACAAGGAGATGTTTATAAATAATTCAATACATAATCCTAATGACATTCGTAGCGTATTGGGGTTCAATTGACTGATAGAGGGCAGTATCTATATTTCCACCCTCTTACTTGTGCACTAGGCATGTATAGTAAAATTACTGTTTCCATAATTATATCATGTCCATACCCTTTCTGTATTTTCCACTTATCCAAAATTACTTTTCAAATTATGTATCAATATTAATTTTCTGGAAAATGGAAATACATTATATTAAACATGAATGGGTCAACAATATTTCTAGAAAAGTAGAAAATAAAGGCTTGCATCTACAGTATTACTAGTACGGACAGGTTACACACACACACGCACACACACACACACACACACACACACGCACACATAATACAAACACACACACACATGCATCAACATTTTCGTAATAATAATTAAGTCATATTATTTCGTTACCATGCAAGTACACATGTTTTTTAATTGAGATTAAATAATCTAAATCCACACTAAAAGTTTTTGAGAATGCATCACAAGTCGGCTTTACTAATCCAAGATGCAGCAAATGAAAAAAAAATCGACGCAACAAAATTTTGGAGGTGTTTCGATATAAATGTTATTGTCAAGTTATTTTTTAAATGATGTTTGTGAACCTGTCTCAGAGAGAGTAGCCATAATGCCGTACACCTCACATCGCGTGCACCAGTAATATTGCATGGTTTCAAGAGACAGATCGGTACACACTATAGAGCGATGAGATACGTATATAATATAAATAATCATACAACTACCACTACTACTTTTAATAATAATAATAATAATAATAATAATAATAATAATTATGACAATAATAGTAATAATAATAATAATAATAATAATATTAATAATAATAATAATAATAATAATAATAACAATAATAATACAAAATAATAATAATCATAATAATGATAATAATAAGGAGAAGAATAGTGATAATAGGTTGTGTAATGCTTAGCGCCTAATACGAAACGATATCATCTCTAAGCGTTTTACACTATTATTATCCCGTAAATAGGACGCAATACCCGCCCGCATACCATGTATGCACCTGCCATCTCAACTCCCTGGAGAGCATTCATGGGGTGTTTTATTTTACTTGCCTGCGAGAGAATGTAGCCCTAAAAGCCGTACACTTCAAATCGCATGCATATGAAGTTGTTGAATGTGAGAGGGTAGATGCGGACATATTGGCACAGATACGGGACGTTGAGTTGGTTGAAGACTACGGTGTCCTGGTCACTATTGCCAACGAAGGTCTAGGACGGGAAAACGAGAGGGAGGGTTTCGTTCAACAATATTCCATTCATCATATCATGATTAATAAAGTGATCCATTAACTTCAAATCAACTTTTCCAAACGTGATGCATGAGATTGCCCATCCTATACCGATATTATCGTTTTTTGTAAGATAACAAAAAAATAAAAGGATATAATTAGTATTGTCATTTTCTGGTTTAAATAAATATGTCCTCAAAAGAAATGTTGTTACCATTGAATTGCATCCTCCGCTCTGGCGACTCGACATCTTGTCGAAGTTGACACCGTCCACACTGCAGCCCACCTCATAGCTTGTCACATGTTGAAAGTGCGCCGTGCCAGGTGTCTCCGAGCGGCCCTGCGTTCCCACTCCGGTAACCACAGTTACCCCATTGAGTTCAACCTATTGAATTGAATTGATCATTTATTTCCAATCTCATAAAAAACAATGAGAATAACCTCAGAACACAAGATTGATACAAATGATGAAAATGGGGAAACAAGCATGTAAATGCTGCCAGAGAGTATACTTGTTTGAATATAAAGTTGAATTCAAACAATCGTACTAACATAACATACAACATGAAAAAATGCTAAATGGTTAGTAAAATGTTTATTGTGATCTGATATGTCTATACTGAGAACATTTCACGTTATATTGATATTATGATCAAGTAATGAGCGAAAATGCAAATTGATATTCACCAACTCATTGCACTGACTTTGTACACAGTAATAACTTTCCAGTGGATAATCAAAATGTTGGACACTTCAATCATAACTATCATTTTAACAAAAGGGAAAAAACAGAAACCTGTTCCATGCTTCCATTGCTAATACGAATATAACAAGGTATGAGAGAACCGCTAGAGCTCTAAGTAAGATTTGTGGATTTGGACAATGTTGATATACTAGATCCCTTTAATTATTTAAATCAAAATATCCCGACCAGAAAGGAGAATACACCATTTTAAAACGCAAAATAAATAGTAAACACAGAGGAAACTATAACTGTATTTTCTCCACTAACGAATTGTGGTGATAAATAAGAAGAAACAAAATTCATAGTAGATAACTAGTTGTTTGCATTTACGATTCAAAATAATAACATTAAGCATTACCTAATTTTTGACACGCTTGATTTTAATTTTTGGGCTGTCAATTTCGATGCACTTTGAACATTTGAATAACAAACAAAAGTCCTTCAGGTAATAACATTTAAGTTTCACTACATTCCAGATGATGTTTCACAAAGACTTAAGTTGAACTTAAAATCATGTTAAGGCATTCGTAGCCTTGGAGTGAATGATACTAAGGAGCATTTTATTTGCCACTTCAAATAATTTTCATTTAAGAACTTGAGGTCTCCTTGACAATAGTAAATAGTAAATACTGATGATTTTGATCAAAATATTTTGCCCTTTTTCAAAAACTGTTCCGGCAATTTATTGTCCATAATGTTACGCCCAACTTGGAGTTTAAGTTCGACTTTTTGTGAAACACCACCCCCCCCCCACCCCCAGATGATGTTTCACAAAGACTTAAGTTGAACTTAAAATCATGTTAAGGCATTCGTAGCCTTGGAGTGAATGATACTAAGGAGCATTTTATTTGCCACTTCAAACAATTTTCATTTAAGAACTTGAGGTCTCAGTAAATACTGATGATTTTGATCAAAATATTTTGCCCTTTTTCAAAAACTGTTCCGGCAATTTATTGTCCATAATGTTACGCCCAACTTGGAGTTTAAGTTCGACTTTTTGTGAAACACCCCCCCCCCCCCCCCCCCCCCCCCAGGCCTGCATAACATGCCTAACCTGAATCCATGGATCGGTTTCCCCTCGACCAGAATTACACCATGCTCCTTCCCCTATCCCGGCTTCATAGACACCATTTAGCCTTCCTCGCGGGGGGCCATATCCTGCTCGATTGTTCCACGTACTCGAGGCGCTCAGACTGGCGTCGGGAATGGTCCCGTCCCCAACACCCAACGCTCTCTGCTTCAACCCTTCAAGACAAGATGGGGTAATTGAAACTAGAAATGATACCTTTCATTGGCCTGGCGTGGAATAAGGCAGGGTGGCACCTATTCTATGTATTTCTCTATTTTCTTATTGTTATTATTGTGCTTGTCAACTTGATTGATTTAAGGGTTCATATACCACAAATGCAATATTGCACCTTGAAGGTGCAATCCAGAATAATTCAACTCTGCATCATTACCGAAAGGTACAAATTTTGCACCATTTAATGGGTGCCCAGTGTGGCAACGGTTCGCACCTCAAAAGGTGTAACCATGGCGGCGTTCAGCCATGTTTTCTAAGTGTGTAGGCGAAACTTGAAAAGAGCTATATAATAAACATATTTTGACTATATTGTATTTATATATTAGTGCTCTGCATAGGATTAGGGTTAGAGTATGCATTTGTCCCTGGTTTGTTACCTGATGAAGGTAGACCGAAGACGCTTATAGATCCACCATCATCACACGGCACCTGACTTCGACCTGAAGTACAAGGAAATAATATAAGCCATGTTAGCCAGTAAATCAACGTCATGATTATTGGTTTTCCTCTGGAAGTTGCAGGAAATTTGATATGAATGTCACTTACTAAAATATGACCATTATGAGTTACTACAAATTTGAGTTGTCAGCAGCCAAAACGGAAGACGTTATGATGCAATGTTTAATTGAACTAAATTGAAACATTATATTGTGAGTGTAAATGTAACCAGGGATGTGACCCAAGGAATGAACATTGTGGCACACCACAATTCAACGCATGTACATTAGATGTTAGGAATTGTATTCAACATAATACTTCATATTGTCAAGATAATCTTTCCAGTCCAGTAATGTTGGGCCCAGGATACCATATTTGTAGGTGTCGTATGCCTTCCACAAATCCATACAAATTCCAAATGCTAAAAGTCGGTCGACGGTTTAAGGACAGGCCTTGACAATATTGCATGCTGTATGTTGACATCATTTAGCGAATAAAAACGACATTCGGTGATTATCTAGTCGATGTATTTAATTTATTTATTAACTATCTGCATGTTCATGTTATATTTAATATATTATTAGATTATATTACATTACATTATACCAAAATTATTAGTGTATTAAATTTGAAGCAATTTGTTTACAAAGCTTACTTTTTATCCAAATAATACAGGGAGAAAAATCGTGCAGAATTAATGTTTTGGTCGATATCAAAAGCTGACTTCAAGGTACACTCTTGGTCATAAAGTTGGAATATTTTTTTTCTTAGATCCAACTTCATTCTTTTTCCTGTTTTTTGCGCCTAATGAGTAATTTTATACTTAATATAAAGATTACATAATGTGTCCAAACTACCAAGGTACAATAAATGGTTGCATAAATTTGCATTAATTAATTAAGCCTTTGTAATTGGTTGGCCCCTTTCCCTCTCCAAAGCGTATGTCCAAAAAGTCATCTCTATGGGTCATTTCTCCGAGTTGGCTGTACAATGTTCAACCAATATCGGCACAGAGGCTCTCTAGGCCATACTCTGTCCAACGTCATTGGCTACACGCCATCCAATGCTTGTGCTCCACCAGGAAGAGGTGTCAACAAGCAATGTCCACTATTTTGTTGGAACATCGCAGGTTACGGTCTGTTTAATCCTCAGACGTCATCGAGAGGAGGGTCAATTATAGCCACAGGAATCTCTAGGAAGTCCACGATTGACCACCAGGATAAATTATCGCAAATTGCTTAACCTGTGCCGTAGAAACCGGAAATGCCAAAAAGGAGCCTTCGCCGTCTATGAAGAAGACACTATATAATCAACGCCTTCCGCCAAATTGCACATCAGAGATCGCTCTAACACGGTCATCGAGCAAGATAAACTACCAAGTGTCCACTCAAAACCATGCAACCAAGATTTACCGGACGTCCCTGGACTAGGGAGCCTAGAAGATTGCTGCGTGGACACTAGTGATATGTCATCTTAATGGGTACGAGCCATACCACCATTGTGCTGTCACAACCTCAAGTCGCTTTGTGAATGCATAAATCTTAGAGCTTCTCGCCACGTAGTCGATGAACCCTTGTCTTTCATCTCTTCCGTCAAGGATGTTATTGCTCCTACTCCTTAAAACGGCATATCACTAGTGTCCAGGCAGTAATCTTCTGGGCTCCCTTATCCAGGGACGTCCGGTAAATCTTAGTTGCATGGTTTGGAGTGGACACTTGGTAGTTTGCCTTGCTCGATGACCGTGTTAGAGCGATCTCTGATGTACAATTTGGCGGAAGGCGTTGATTCCATAGTGTCTTCTTCATTGGCGGCGAAGGCTCCTTTTTGGCATTTCCGGTTTCTATGGCACAGGTTAAGCAATTTGCGATAATCTATCCCGGTGGTCAACCGTGGACGTCCTAGAGATTCCTGTGGCTTTAATTTAACCTCCTCTCGATGACGTCTGAGGATATTTACAGACCGTAACCTGCGATGTTTCAACGAAATAGTGGATAATGCTCGTTGACACCCCTTCCTGGTGGAGCACAATCATAGTTAGGCGTGTAGCCATCGACGTTGGACGGAGTATGGCCTAGAGAGCCTCTGTGCCAATTTTATTTATTTAGTCTCATTTATCAGGCACTGACTTGGTAAAAATTGGCAAAAAAAGGGATCCTGACAAGGTGTTACTCACAGCGCCCTAAAACAAAAACTACACGACCAAAATTACCGTTCTTGGTATCATTTTTCATTGGAAAAGACACCCTATCGTATGAACATAATATTTTGTTTACTTTATTTTGGGAAGTGCCCCGTTCCGTTTTGTTGTGGGCCACCCTGTATAATCTTTATATTTAGTCTAAAATGACTCATTAGGCGCAAAAAAGAGGAAAGATAAAAAAAATATTCCAACTTTATGACCAACAGTGTGTTATAACGTTTAAATAAGATACATTTCACAAGATTGCCCATTATTAAACATTGGCAGTTTTTTTTATATCAGAAAGAACAAATACGAATTCTATTCATGGTACAGATATTGATGTATACCAAACTTTGCTAATTGGAAATTTGTCAAAAATGTTTAAAGGACCTAAAGAATACAACGTACTTTGGCACTTATTCCATAGTTGATGACTTGTAAAATAGGTCTGCCGAAAAAAATCCATGAAAATAAACACAGTAGTGATTTAAGACTAATTTTCTGATGCCAAATCTCATTTAGCAGCCAGTTTACGCCCCACCCACATTTAGGGTCCAGAATCGGCAGCGTGATTGACATGTGATTGACAATTCATTGGCTTACGTCATGACGCGTCATCTACAGAATTTAGTTCATTAGTCCGCACTTTAGATGACGTCACATTTTGGCAATTTAAAAGGGGCGTTCCCAGGACAATTAGATATTTACTAATCACCCCAAAATTGATTGATTTCATGAGAAATGACTGCCAAATTCTTTTTCTTCAGGACAAATTACATATAGAGAGCCGAATTGTGAAAATAAGGCCATCTAGATGCTATAGGTCCTTTAATTTAAGGCTAAAAGGGCTTAAAATGACCGTGTAGCTTATCCTGAAATCCATCATGTGTATAGAGTTATATGTTCGATGATTCATCTAACTTGTACTAATGGTAGATATATGCCAATTACTAATTGTTTGATAAAATGGCTGCATTTTCGACGCCATCTTCGATACGGAAGTGGTCGCAACAAATTTTCCGAGGTACTCCTCTACAAATAATGTATTCCCATTAAACTACTTGCAAATAAAATGTGTGTACATTTGGTGTAAAGATCTGGCTACCATATAATGCTTAAAGGCCCGTTCACATATCACCGGATAGGGTAAATGGATGCCCGACGAATAGAAAATTTGCGAAATGTAATTATCCGGTGGTGAAAGTCGTCAAAACATTCCGCCGGATAAAACAACACGTCGCCTGAAACGGATACGAACGTAGGATTGAAAATGTTACTTACGTCGGGCATCCTTTTACGCTATCCGGTGATATGTGACCGGGCCTTAAGTAACTGCTGATGAATTTGGCCCATCGCTAGAACTTACTTGTTTTCATGAGCACGAATAAGAGGAGGGTACAACGCAACAGTTTGAAGTGCGCCATCGTTACTTACAGCAGTCAACTGTCGGTAAGCTAAAACGAGAAATTATCACACAGTCATGGTAATGGGAATGGTTGGTCGAACAAATTTTAATGATGAGGATTGATGACATCATTTCATATGTTTAAAGGAATAGGTCAGTTTTAGTATAGAGGGCGCTGTACGAAATAATTTTTGTTGTGAGGTAATGCAAAACTGAGTGTAAAATTTGAAAGAATCAACTTTGTTAGATCAAAATCAGAAACAGCTGAAATATCCACACGAATGTATTATTTGAATTAATGTTGGGGACCTACTTTTAATCAATAATATTTTAAAACCCTACACATTTTGTTTAATATTCCAAAATGTTTTTTAAATTGTTTCTGATGATCTCTCTATTGAGTAATTATTTTAATTAAACACCACGTTTACTTTTTTGGTTAATGGTTGAAACTCGAGGTGTCTGGAGGGCGCTCTCTCGTATTAACGGCTGCCTTATGAATGAAAACAGCTCGGTTACTTAACCCTTTATATGTTTAGCTTAAATTCAAGCATCAAGTATATTATAACTGTTAGTTTCTAATGATAACTGACCAGGTTTAGTTCATAAAATGATGGTTTACCAGCCTGGTATGTTGTAATTACCTTTTCCACTCACATACGGGGCCAGGGTTCTTTTTTGCCCTCTGTTTACATACAACCAACCTCGGAATTTGTGCTTGATTATTCAATTATATTCTAACTAAATTCACACTTAGAGGAATCTGACCGAAATATATCTAATATAGCCATAAACATGAGCAAAGAAAA
>JBAMJV010000152.1:42500-83460 GCA_037951105.1 Echinarachnius parma
GCATACAAACATAAACCATATGCCACATTTGTATGATCCAACATCATAGCTTACAACTAAAAATGAGTCCCGAGGGAGCGAAGCGACCGAGGGCTGGGGCAGAGCCAGAATAGGAGGGTTTGGGAGGGGGTATCCCCCTCCCACGGGGAAGATTTTGCATTTATTTACTTGTAATGGTGCGATTTGGTGCACGACACAGGCACAAACAGCAGAGCAATCACAGCCGACACAGGAAGCACGTGGACTGGTACAGAAAAACCCACCCCAGCCGTACCAAATGCAAGTTACACAACAAACTGAGATAATTTGTTTGCGCGCGAAGCGCGCAGCGAAAATTTTAAATGGATGAATAACTCAGTTTTTAATAAACGTTAGAATTAACAAGTATTGGCTGATACATTAAATTTGTTCTTTTCCTTTTTCTTTCTTTCTTTCTTTCTTTTTTCTTCCTTTTTTTGAGGGGGGGGGGGGGCTTTTTGGGAGGGCAAAAACGCGTTTTGCCCCCCACTTTTTGGATTGGGGGGGCGGCCGCCCCCCCTGCACCCCCCCCCCCCCCCCCCCCCCACTTCCGGCGCCTATGATGGTCATATAATATACGCATATCAATTATATCCATCATCTTGTTATACAACGATGTTCATGAAACTAATACCAGTCACAACCACACCTCCACCGCTGTGATTGCAATATATGTGTTAAGAAGAGAGGATTTCGTACCGTGCAAAGCCCGTTTTCGATTAATACTTCTATTTCTACTGTATATACTACTACTTCTCGAACAAAAATATCAACCACTTCTACTACTAATGCTTCTAAACTACTACTACTACTACTACTACTACTACTACTACTACTACTACTACTACTACTACTACTACTACTACTACTACTACTACTACTACTACTACTACAACTACTACTACTACTACTACTAACTAATAATAATAATAATAATAATAATAATACTAATACCACTACTTATGCTACTTGTGTCACAGAGTGACTTCGTTTTAAGAGATTTGGGCATCCACACTTGACCATAAATTCAGTCATGTGTGAATGCTTCTTTTTATTTAATGTGTGAGCATGTGTTTTAGGCTATAAGGCCCCGGATTTGTATATATTTAGTGTACACACAAGCTCACTGTTAAGGGTTATTGTATATGGTTTAGCTTGAGATGGAACCAGGGATATCCCTGATTTAATAATAGGGAGTGTGTTCATGCAAAGTGAGAATTGTATAGAGATAGTGTGTACAGAAGCTGAATGTTTATTGTACACGTGAGAAGTTTAGACAGGACAATTGTGAAAGTTGTTCATTCAAAGAGATGTTTGAATAGTTTTGGTATGTAATGCCTAGTACCTATCCAGGGTAGTAAATAAGCAGGGAACTGGTATCGACTAGTTTTGTGTGATTGGGTCACCTCCAGTAAGTTGCATTTACTATGATTTTGGGCGGGAACATTCTTTTGTTCATGTGCGTTGGATTTGGGTACTGTAAGTTATAGTGGATGTGAGAGAATAGTCAAGTGACACAGATAGCATCAGTCATTGAGTATGGAAGGTCGTGAATTTGAGCAGGTGATACACCAGATACCAGCCTGATGTTGGGCTAGAGTATTAGTTCATTTTATGCCGGAAAGCACCCAGCAATCCATCCACCATGATGCTGGGTAAAGCCTCCTCCACCTTGCCGTCACCATACCTCTTCATAGGCATCTGTCACCATAAACCTGTAAGTTTTGTTGAATGATTTAATTGTGTAGAAGTTTAGTAATACATGTACATGTATGTTATATTTATATATAGCTCATACACTCAATACTGTACCAGCTTAATTATATGATTTGACAATTCTATATATATTTGAGATGAGTTAATATTTATGCATACGGTTATTAGTTTATGTTAAGAAAATATGCAACTAAATAGCATGAATGAATTAAATTCTCTGTATTTATGTGAGGCTTTTTGATTCAATATATATATAACTCCTTGATATAAAAAAGTCTTATGCAATGAAATAGCATGGACATATTGCATATTTCCTAATTATTTATGCGAGGCATTTGGATGTAATGATTGTAGAAATTGTGCCTTTTGTATGTGATATATGTGAAGATTAGATGAGTTCACAAATTACCTTTGCATTATATTATGTGTTAAATTGTATACATGTGTTTCATGTTTATGGTTATGGCTATACAATACACATATTCATTGTCATAATCAGTATGTGATAGCTGGTGTTTAATTGTAAACGGAGGAAGCAAATGTTATGAACTATTGGCTTTAACCTTCCCCCATTAGGAACCAGCTGGGCTCTACTAATGTCTAACTTCAAGCTTCAATGAGGGCTCTACGACTATCGTCAACTCTGACGAGCATTTTCAGCTCTACGACTATCGTCAACTCTAACTTCGGCTCTACGACTATCGTCAACTCAAACTTCGGCTCTAACGAGCATCTTCAACTCCACCGAGTATCTCTAACTCCGGGCTATGTCACGCCAAGCTACAACGGAGATCTCCAATCCGCCGTTCATCCGACCCGAGCTCCGATGATCCAACCGTCATACTGGCTTCCATCCGGCTCCGCGTTGGCACCACTGGGTCTTCGAACCGGCTCCGGCACGACTCCGCAACTCCAGTCATCTCGACTACGGGCCTAGATGTCCTCAGTATCGCGGTGCAGTCGATCATCCTCCACGACGCCCGTCATGGGGAATTCAACCACCGCGCGCTTCACATCATTGCAGACTGGGTCTGCAACTTCAACGCGATGAACTCTCGCGAGAGCTACTACAGCCGACGCCCGTACCTCCATGTTTTTTCTACGCAGACTGGGTCTGCAACCTCTCCAGAACTCTTAAGGTGCTATTCACCCAGTAATTTATCGCCATAAGGCATAACATAAATAATAATGTAACTCAACTACCCCTGATTATTATTATTTTGTGATTACTGGCGCCAGGTAAATTATGTTTTGTTTAGTTCGTTAATTGGATCCAATTACTTTTGTTTTGTTTGATGCAGCTTGTAAAACGATTGCCAAGTATGTGCTTTCATATTGATTTATATATTATAGTATGTGTTAATTTCAAACCAATGATGGTTTCATGTTAATAAACAAAATATCTTAAATTATATCTTCCGCATGTCATGCCTTATTTCTTTGCATAGTAATCTCATATTTATAACAGAACCACATCTATCAAATCAGACTTGGTAATTTCAGTATCAAGATCTGACAATTGGCGACCACGAAGGGACTCCTTCTTTTTGATAGATCGGGTTAAACTATAAAGTGATTACTATGACAAGATATATATGGCTTCTTAAACAAACTATTATTTGTGTGTATTAATGTTACATTGTTCTTCTTTGTTCTAAGTATTGAAGGTTCAATAGATGGTTGACTGGCGCAGATCAAGGCACAGAGGCTTTACCCAGCTTGGTGTTCCAAGTTCTGCAGGGGCCGGTAAGAGCACACCGCGGCATAGTTAGATGCAGCGCGGTAAGTGCGAAAATTTGTTTTCTGGTGTATCCTTCAGTATGGAGAGAGACAGGTACATTGCACAAGGAGAGAAGTTTGGTTTGAGTGGTTTAGATTTAAAGGCATACGTGGATGAATGTTTGGAAGAGGCGAGATGTGAAAGAGCAGAGCAATTTGAGCAAGTAAGGTTAGAAATTCATTTAGTCGCCCAAAGGAAAAAGTTAGATGATTTAGTCTCCCAACGGAAAAGGTTAGAGAAACTTAGAAAAGAAAATGAAATTGAGGTGCTACCTCAACAAATTAGGTTAGAGGAACTAAGACGAGAAAATGAAATAAATGGAGCCCAGCAGTTCAGTAATAAGAAAGATACTAACGTAACTAAACAAGATGCATGTCAAAAACATAACCAGTCTAAAAAGTCAGTAACATGTTTTCTTTGTAATAGCGAAGGTCATCTCTCGTGGCAGTGTTCGGGCAAGCAGAGTCGACGTGAGATGGGCACCAGTCTTACCCAGGGTAGGGATGCAAATGTTGCACCAAAGGCTGAACAGGTTTCAGGTACAGCCGACCCTCCAGACCCACGGGAGGAAGCTCATCAGGAGGGACTCTGTCGAGTTGTCCAGGTGTCACCGCTTGTAGAGGAGAACCTCACTAATATTGGAACGGCAGTTAAGTTAGCATCGGGAGATAGTCTTCCAGTACTTTCCGCAGAGGCATGTGATGTGCGTCGGGACGACGTGTTGCCAGTCTGCAATGGGATAGTAGGCGGGAAGCTTGTGCAGGTGCTACGAAACACTGGCTGTTCAATTGTGGTAGTGAGGTGTGACCTTGTACGAGATGAACAGTTTACTGGAGAGCAGCGGACTTGCGTGTTTGTAGACGGGACAGCCAAGGTCTTTCCAGTGGCAAGCATCGAGATTGATACTCCTTTCTTCAAGGGTAAGATTGATGCTCTTTGTATGCTTTCCCCTGTGTATGATCTTATTCTTGGTAATGTGACCGATGTCCGGGGACCAGACGACCCAGATGTGAACTGGAAGCCAGAGAATCATCAAGCAACTACAGCGGAAGTAAGGGAGCAGACGAGGCAGGTACTTTCCAGGCCGCCCCAACAGGTACCCAAACCACTGTATGACGTTGTGTCAGTTGATGAGGTATTTCCAGTGCATCGAGAGGTTGGTTCGCTAGCATCTTCCCAGGGAGCAGCGGAAACTCAAGATGGGTGTGATGTGTGTCCCCTTGATGTGTCGCATGTGGAAGCGGCAGATTTTGATTCATTGGAATCGGGTGAGAGTTCTAATGGAATTTTGGAATCTCTAAATGGGTGTGATGTGTTTCCCCTTCATGTGACGCAGGTGGAAGCGGCATATTTTGATTCGTTGGAATCAGGTCATAGTTCTTTTTCAGATGGACTAGTGGAATCTCAAGATGGGAGTGATGCATTTCCCCTCGATGTGTCACAAGTGGAGGTGGCATATTTCGATTCGTTGGAATCGTGTTGCAGTTCTTTTTCTGAAGGACTTTTGGAATCTTCCCAGGGAAGTATTCAGGAGATTAGGTCTCCGTCTGAAGGTGTGGAAGTGCAGTCTACACTGGGTTCTACCAAGATCATTGCGAGTGAGTCTGTGGTAGAGTGTGAAGAGTTGTCTTCACAAGTTTCTGGATGTGAAGAGTTGTCTTCACAAATTTCAGGTTGTGAAGAGCTGTCTTCACAAGTTTCTTGTGGTGCAGAGGTGTCTTCACAAGGTTTTTGTTGTTTAGAGTTGTCTTTACAATGTTCTGGTTGTGAAGAATTGTCTTCACAAAGTTCTGTAGGGTTTTCTTCTACAGGTGATGGTTCAACTTCTTGGATGAAGTCAGAACTAGTTCGATTGGTGGACGCTCCAGAGGATGGTGTGGAATTTCAGTCTACACGGACGATTCAGACCAAGTCTAATGCAGATGAGTCTGATGTGATGTCTAGGGAGTTGTCTCGATCAGTTGGTGTGTATATTACACAGGATGTTTGTCAGGTCAGCGACAGAAGTTTCTGTGGTGATCAGGATGCTGACAAGATGGATACAACCAGCTTCACAGGTTGGGTTGTAGATGGGAGAGGGAGTGATGTTGGTGAAGTGAATCCTGACATCGTTGTGTTCTCAGATGAAGTGAGAGGTGATGTATGGGAGGATTGCCTCTCCTCTGTTGTTGGCACGTTGTTCATGGTGCACTTGGGAGTGCAGGTGACCACTTTTGGTCATGAAGGATGTGACCTCGTTAGCTCTAGAGGCATGTGGCGCTTTTGGATCTTTCTCCTCCTGCTCAGATGTGACTTTTGGAAGTGTCACAGAAGTGATGACTTAAAGACATTTCTTGTGAGGTGGGGCAGAAGGGTTAAGGAAAGGTGAAATCTATTAATTAAACACTAACTTTGATTTATAATTGCAGGTTTCATAGATTTTCTGACTTTGGAAGGGAACGGACAACGGATTTTGTATTTCCCCTTTTCATATATGTTTTATGATTGACAGATTTTTGGAATTTGGGAAGAGAGCGGATTATTAATAACGGATTCAGTTATTTCTCTTTCAGATATAAATTTATTGCGATTGACAAGATGGCCGACCCTTGGAATAGAATTGACTACGGATTAGTTTATTTTTCTCTTTTGTTTTGCAGGTTGATTCAATTTGTTTTTAGATTTTGTTTTGGTTTTGAAAAAAAAAAACAAGTACAAATTTGGAAACGAAGAAAGTAATGTTTTGACTGTCTATAATTTTCTTGAAGATATATAGGGAGAGACATGTACTGTCCGAAGGACTGCAAGACGAATTGAAAGTACAATTTTATTTTTTATGTTGAACCTTTATTTTTGTAGGTTGTTGTTTTGGGACAAATTACCCCAGTTTACTTTTTTTTGAAATTATAGAAATTTCTTGAAGGTGGGGGATATTGTCACAGAGTGACTTCGTTTTAAGAGATTTGGGCATCCACCCTTGACCATAAATTCAGTCATGTGTGAATGCTTCTTTTTATTTAATGTGTGAGCATGTGTTTTAGGCTATAAGGCCCCGGATTTGTATATATTTAGTGTACACACAAGCTCACTGTTAAGGGTTATTGTATATGGTTTAGCTTGAGATGGAACCAGGGATATCCCTGATTTAATAATAGGGAGTGTGTTCATGCAAAGTGAGAATTGTATAGAGATAGTGTGTACAGAAGCTGAATGTTTATTGTACACGTGAGAAGTTTAGACAGGACAATTGTGAAAGTTGTTCATTCAAAGAGATGTTTGAATAGTTTTGGTATGTAATGCCTAGTACCTATCCAGGGTAGTAAATAAGCAGGGAACTGGTATCGACTAGTTTTGTGTGATTGGGTCACCTCCAGTAAGTTGCATTTACTATGATTTTGGGCGGGAACATTCTTTTGTTCATGTGCGTTGGATTTGGGTACTGTAAGTTATAGTGGATGTGAGAGAATAGTCAAGTGACACAGATAGCATCAGTCATTGAGTATGGAAGGTCGTGAATTTGAGCAGGTGATACACCAGATACCAGCCTGATGTTGGGCTAGAGTATTAGTTCATTTTATGCCGGAAAGCACCCAGCAATCCATCCACCATGATGCTGGGTAAAGCCTCCTCCACCTTGCCGTCACCATACCTCTTCATAGGCATCTGTCACCATAAACCTGTAAGTTTTGTTGAATGATTTAATTGTGTAGAAGTTTAGTAATACATGTACATGTATGTTATATTTATATATAGCTCATACACTCAATACTGTACCAGCTTAATTATATGATTTGACAATTCTATATATATTTGAGATGAGTTAATATTTATGCATACGGTTATTAGTTTATGTTAAGAAAATATGCAACTAAATAGCATGAATGAATTAAATTCTCTGTATTTATGTGAGGCTTTTTGATTCAATATATATATAACTCCTTGATATAAAAAAGTCTTATGCAATGAAATAGCATGGACATATTGCATATTTCCTAATTATTTATGCGAGGCATTTGGATGTAATGATTGTAGAAATTGTGCCTTTTGTATGTGATATATGTGAAGATTAGATGAGTTCACAAATTACCTTTGCATTATATTATGTGTTAAATTGTATACATGTGTTTCATGTTTATGGTTATGGCTATACAATACACATATTCATTGTCATAATCAGTATGTGATAGCTGGTGTTTAATTGTAAACGGAGGAAGCAAATGTTATGAACTATTGGCTTTAACCTTCCCCCATTAGGAACCAGCTGGGCTCTACTAATGTCTAACTTCAAGCTTCAATGAGGGCTCTACGACTATCGTCAACTCTGACGAGCATTTTCAGCTCTACGACTATCGTCAACTCTAACTTCGGCTCTACGACTATCGTCAACTCAAACTTCGGCTCTAACGAGCATCTTCAACTCCACCGAGTATCTCCAACTCCGGGCTATGTCACGCCAAGCTACAACGGAGATCTCCAATCCGCCGTTCATCCGACCCGAGCTCCGATGATCCAACCGTCATACTGGCTTCCATCCGGCTCCGCGTTGGCACCACTGGGTCTTCGAACCGGCTCCGGCACGACTCCGCAACTCCAGTCATCTCGACTACGGGCCTAGATGTCCTCAGTATCGCGGTGCAGTCGATCATCCTCCACGACGCCCGTCATGGGGAATTCAACCACCGCGCGCTTCACATCATTGCAGACTGGGTCTGCAACTTCAACGCGATGAACTCTCGCGAGAGCTACTACAGCCGACGCCCGTACCTCCATGTTTTTTCTACGCAGACTGGGTCTGCAACCTCTCCAGAACTCTTAAGGTGCTATTCACCCAGTAATTTATCGCCATAAGGCATAACATAAATAATAATGTAACTCAACTACCCCTGATTATTATTATTTTGTGATTAATGGCGCCAGGTAAATTATGTTTTGTTTAGTTCGTTAATTGGATCCAATTACTTTTGTTTTGTTTGATGCAGCTTGTAAAACGATTGCCAAGTATGTGCTTTCATATTGATTTATATATTATAGTATGTGTTAATTTCAAACCAATGATGGTTTCATGTTAATAAACAAAATATCTTAAATTATATCTTCCGCATGTCATGCCTTATTTCTTTGCATAGTAATCTCATATTTATAACAGAACCACATCTATCAAATCAGACTTGGTAATTTCAGTATCAAGATCTGACAACTTGTTCTACAGCTACTCATAATATTACTTCAACATCTACAACCAGGCCCCTGAAAAATGCCTATTCGCCCAAGGCATGCACTGTTCACGAAGTCAGCCAAGTCACGTCTAGGTACACGTCGCCTCGAGTAGAACATCATATAATACTCAAAAGCAAATATGGTCATATAATATACGCATATCAATTATATCCATCATCTTGTTATACAACGATGTTCATGAAACTGATACCAGTCACAACCACACCCCCACCGCTGTGATTGCAATATATGTGTTAAGAAGAAAGGATTTCGTACCGTGCAAAGCCCGTTTTCGATTAATACTTCTATTTCTTCTGTACTTCTACTTATCGAACAAAAATATCAACCACTTCTACTACTAATGCTTCTAAACTACTACTACTACTACTACTACTACTACTACTACTACTACTACTACTACTACTACTACTACCAGACTACTACTACTACTACTACTACTACTACTACTACTACTACTACTACTACTACTACTACTACTACTACTACTGGGCAATTCCACGGTAACGGAAGGACATTCAGACACAATTTTGGAACTTCAATCAAATAATTCCAGGATCCTGCTTTTGATTTTTTATTCTAAATGGCATGTCTTTGATCCTTGTTGGGACACCTTTGATTTCCACTTTTTCTAAAATTTTGACCGCATTATGTAAATTAGATATGGACACTAATGAGGCCGGTAACGGAAGGACGCCAAAATGGACATGGATTTTCAAGTTTTTTAGTTATGACCCAATCTCTGTGAAGTTACGAGGTTTATCATGTTAAGTTGGCTACTAGTCAATTTCCTTATGTTCACAGAGTATAACACCACCTTTTAAGAAAAATATCTACATTGGTATATTAATTATGAGAAATTAATTACTCCAGTGTTCGGTAACGGAAGGACGGTAACGGAAGGACCTCTGAAAAGTCTATTGGAATTGTACAATAAAATTAATTTTGAAATTTAAAGACCATTTATGAGAAGGAAACATCTCTTTTGTGGTCTAAAATGAGTTTGTATCATAAATAGCATATGGACATCACAAGCATTTACATTTCTATTTTTTTCTTACTATATTTCATGCTCCAATGGCTCTTATTCATGGTCAATCCATGGTAACGGAAGGACACTCAGACACAAATTGTCAACTTTAAGAAAGACATTTTTAAATACTTGTGTTGTTAGAACAGTCTATTTTGATAACAATACTTCCAAAACATACAGTTTTAAGGTCCCATAATTTTATTTTTTTTTAAATCTCCGCACATTATTGAATATGCATACAAATGAGGTCGGTAACGGAAGGACACCAAAATGGACAAGGTTTTGTTATCAAATCGGTTTTAACTAAAATTCTGTGATATTAAATAATACAAAATATTTTAAGGGTACACATTTCATTCTCTGAAGGGTTAAGAAGAATTTACTTGTTCTTTGATTAAAATTTGTCCGCAGATATTTGAGTTATTTCACACAAAGCGGACCAATGTTCGGTAACGGAAGGACATAATGGACTATAATGTATGATATGACACAGTAGGGTCATTCCATGTCAAATCACCTTTAAAAAAATAGAAAATTTTCATCGCAGCCCCCTTCAAATTTGCTAATATTTGGTATGTATGATATTTCAACCTTAAAAAGCGCAAATATTTAAGTTTTAGCCCAATCCGCCCAATGGTTTTGGCGCTATGGTCGATTATTATGGGGGAGTTTTGTAAGAAATGGGCGTGGGCACCATTTTTCAAATGGTCATTGTCCATTAACCGTTGGGTCAATTTATTTTGTAAAGGTGTCATTGGACTGGGGATGTTATGTGCAATCCATTTATGCCATTTGTGTTCATGCATGAGCGAGTTTGGATACGATAACCTTTGACCTTAGATTTTGACCTTCCGTTTTACCTCGTGGATCAAATAATTTTGAGAATTTGTTTTGCTTAAATCTTGGCTTGATATAATTTCTACAACATATGAAAGAATTGGAGATATATTATTTCTTGCTTTTTCTACAGCCTTGTTTTTAGTTTGCAAATTTCATGTAAAATGTAATTATTTTAGACCTACACCCATGTCCAAGAATTCTATAGGGGTGTATTGTATAAAAAAAAACCTATTCAAAGTCATGATCCGAGCCTATTCACACCCTGGCTCACCACAGTTAAATAAACCTACTAATCCCCATACAATGGAAATCCAGACAAATGGCATCATGGTACAAGGGCCCCGTTGCAGAAAGAGATAAAATCAATTGTGAGCCAGATCAAATGTTCTAAATGCACAAATCTGATTGGTTGAAACACAGAAAATTACTAGTCTGACCACGCTACGCCACTGATAGCTGGCCATTACAGGTATTGTCTCATTATTTTGGGTTTTCATTATATGAGAGACCAATTTTTTAACATAAATGTTGTCATAATATGTAATATGAGGTACCTTGTCCATCTGTTACCATGTGTATGGTAACGGAAGGACACTTTCTTTTGTTATTTATTAATTAACGAAGAAACAATGAGTAATACAATTGTTAGCAATGGGAAGGCCTACTTGAACTTGCTTTGCACTGAAGATCGGTCTGCTCTCTAACAATTATGTGAGTCACAAAATTAAAAATATTGATTTTTCGGTAACGGAAGGACATTTTCATAGGCTGAAAATAAGAAGTCATTGAAGCATAACAAATCAAATAAATCATACAAATTTACTATTTTACGAAATGGTCATATCTCAGGAGTCAGAATAATGGTTTTTAGGCTTAACTGGGGAAATATTAAACAAACACAGGATCAAAACACTTTTTCACCAAAATGTCAAATTTGTGGGGTTCAATTATGGTTATAAAGTTATTATAAAAAAACAACTAAAATTATGTAAAACTAAAATTTTCTCATTGAATTCCAAAAATATAGAATTTAAGCTTTGATTTGATACCAAATTTGTATCATGAAAATGCTTGTAAAATTTTTGGTCAAATGTCCACTTTGGCGTGGAATTGCCCTACTACTACTAGTAGTAGTAGTATTATTACTACTACTACTTCTACCACTACTTCTACTGCTACTACTACTACTACTACTCCTACTCCTACTCCTCCTACCATATGCCACATTTGTATGATCCAACATCATAACTTTCAGCTAAAAATGAGTCCCGAGGGAGCGAAGCGACCGAGGGCTGGGGCAGAGCCAGAGGGGAGGGTTTGGGAGGGGGTATCCCCCTCCCACGGGGAAGAATTTGCATTTCATATTTGAAATGGTGCAATCTGGTGCATACAAACATAAACCATATGCCACATTTGTATGATCCAACATCATAGCTTACAACTAAAAATGAGTCCCGAGGGAGCGAAGCGACCGAGGGCTGGGGCAGAGCCAGAATAGGAGGGTTTGGGAGGGGGTATCCCCCTCCCACGGGGAAGATTTTGCATTTATTTACTTGTAATGGTGCGATTTGGTGCACGACACAGGCACAAACAGCAGAGCAATCACAGCCTACACAGGAAGCACGTGGACTGGTACAGAAAAACCCACCCCAGCCGTACCAAATGCAAGTTACACAACAAACTGAGATAATTTGTTTGCGCGCGAAGCGCGCAGCGAAAATTTTAAATGGATGAATAACTCAGTTTTTAATAAACGTTAGAATTAACAAGTATTGGCTGATACATTAAATTTGTTCTTTTCCTTTTTCTTTCTTTCTTTCTTTCTTTCTTTTTTCTTCCTTTTTTTGAGGGGGGGGGGGGGCTTTTTGGGAGGGCAAAAACGCGTTTTGCCCCCCACTTTTTGGATTGGGGGGGCGGCCGCTTCCGGCGCCTATGATGGTCATATAATATACGCATATCAATTATATCCATCATCTTGTTATACAACGATGTTCATGAAACTAATACCAGTCACAACCACACCTCCACCGCTGTGATTGCAATATATGTGTTAAGAAGAGAGGATTTCGTACCGTGCAAAGCCCGTTTTCGATTAATACTTCTATTTCTACTGTATATACTACTACTTCTCGAACAAAAATATCAACCACTTCTACTACTAATGCTTCTAAACTACTACTACTACTACTACTACTACTACTACTACTACTACTACTACTACTACTACTACTACTACTACTACTCTGCCGTCCCAAGGAAAAAGGCAGTATCTACACGATTCAGCGTTTTCTAGAAACTGAGATATTGACCCTTTTGTGTTTTTGCCACAGCCGCTCGGAAATAATAAACTTGTGAAGATATCTTAAGTGTGTGATTAAAGGCTATATAGGTGTCTATTTTTCTTCATACATGAACAATTGAATTTTCCATTTAATTTTGAGATTTTCATGAAAATGTAGATACTTTGGGAAAATCCATGGTTCGTGACCGATTTCCCCAAGGAAAAAAGCAGTATCTACATAGAAATTCGGAGGGTGTTAAATTATGCCTTATGTTATGGATAAAACAATCGAAAATGTTTCGGATATATTATGTATGTACTATTAACATACTTTAAAGGGAAAAAAGTTTGATTAATTAAAGAGCGCCCTCTCTAGGCGAGTCACACTTTTCTTTAAAAAGGGACTTATTGGCCCATATTTCCGCAATGAAAGAAAATACGAAGCATGAATTGTATTCATTAACCATGCAAAAATTATTGTTTATACATTTGTTATAAAAGTGTATAAGTTAGAGTTAAAACAAAACTTTGAAATGATAAAGAGCGCCCTCTCTTATGAAGTATTAAGTTACTTTAAATATGGAATAATGCATGTTACATGCTCCCAACACGGTGCGTGATCGATTTCCCCAAGCAAAAACGCAGTATCTACATAAAAATTTGAAGGGTGATGAATTATGCCTTATGTTATGGATAAAACAATTCTTACTAATCCATGCTGGCAGTGAAGAGCTTAATTTAGTAGAAGATTAGGACTGCATTACTGTACATACATGACTCAATTGCATGTATGTATGCGTTAAAATCACATGTCATTAACACACTGCATGCACAGCATCATATGCCGTGCGCAGTCAGTCTGTGCATTGTGTGAATGTGGCAGAGGTACACGCACTTTCATGCATACTTGAATAGCCTTTGTCACAAACTCTGCGCTTTATAGAAGAATGTTGGTCGTATTGCAAAATGCACTTATATGTTAAATTTGCTTCAATATTTGGTGCTTCGCAATTCATATAAGTAGTGAAATTTGGTCATACAAGATATAATTATTATAAATGCGCATTATTCATATTGTCTGCTTATAAATAATTGGTTTGTCTTGTGGCGAGACTAGCTGTGTAGATACTGCTTTTTTCCTTGGGGAAAGTGGAGGTTGACTGTAGATACTGCGTTTGAGGGTTGGGAAAAAATGGTGTTTCCAAATTTTTTTCAGAAAACTGAATGTATCACATGAAAGAGTATTTTTCTACAAAAAAGTGAAAATCAACAAAAATGTCAGATACTGCTTTTTTCCTTGGGAGGGCAGTACTACTACTACTACTACTACTACTACTAATACTACTACTACTACTACTACTACTACTACTAATACTACTACTAATACTAATACCACTTCTTATGATACTTGTTCTACAGCTACTCATAATATTACTTCAACATCTACAACCAGGCCCCTGAAAAATGCCAATTCGCCCAAGGCATGCACTGTTCACGAAGTCAGCCAAGTCACGTCTAGGTACACGTCGCCTCGAGTAGAACATCATATAATACTCAAAAGCAAATATGGTCATATAATATACGCATATCAATTATATCCATCATCTTGTTATACAACGATGTTCATGAAACTGATACCAGTCACAACCACACCCCCACCGCTGTGATTGCAATATATGAAGAGCTCAGTTGCAAAAGGTACTACATCCATTTTTCAACAAAATTGACTTTTTGGTCTTAATGTACTCATTTTTAGGACCTCTTTACACTTATACTAACAAAAAGCTGAATTTCCAACTAGAAAGTTTTTAAAAATTACATTAAAAAATCAGTTCGGTTGCAAAAGGTACTACATCCATTTTAGTTCGGTTGCAAAAGGTACTACATCCATTCCAATGCCATCATAGGAAATTGACCAATCAGAGAGCAGTATTGACTTGACCCCTCTACTGACCTAATCTGTAAACACTACGCTTTCTGTTAAAATCACCACGCACGGCGGAACGGCGGAGAAACAGTGGAGAAACTGATTTTGTTTGTGTAGTCCCATGCACTGCGTTTACTGTTAGCTACTGACGGTTTACTGACTGTGCATTACTGTTGAGTTTGACATTGATCATTGAGTTTGAACCATAAGTTGTGCCCAAATTTATGCAAGTACAAGCACTTTGTAGGTATGGACTGGCTTCACAGCTAATAAGTGTGTAATAACTAATCTGAAAGCAATGTTACTTTTTAAAATGTACATGAAATACATGAAATTTATGTGTCCACATCATAATACTCGATTACTCGGTCAAACTTAATATCTTTACAATAATAAACTGCATAATAAAACTGCATGAGGGAATAGTGATAGAGACTGAGACATGAAGAAAGAAAGAAAAAAAAAAAGAAAATGAATAGAGTGTTCTAGAGACACGCGAAGAGAGAATTCAGAGAAGAAAAAATAGAAATTAATACAGAAAAACAAAATGAAACAAAGAAATCGAGAGCGTTAAGCCCGTGAGAGAAAAAAAAAGAGAAATTACATGGCGAGAATGAAAGAATAATTAGAAAAAAAAAGTGTGGGTAGATGGAAAATAAGTAAGAAAGCCTGTGTGAGAGAAAGGAGCTGGGGGAAACATGGTGGGTATGTTCAACTGCCCCTGCTTCCTGGTCGGAGAATCCTGTCCCTTTGTGACCCCTCCCCCATTATTACCTTTTATGCATGATGTATCCCCCCATGCAGTGGCGTAGAGTGGTCGGACTGATTGGGGGGGGGGGGGGGGGCACAACAATTATTGGGGGGGGGGGGCACACCTTATGTATTTCTTTGTTGTTTAAACAAATGGCCTCTTACGTATTCTATTGTTTTTTTCGAAATTATTGGGGGGGGGGCACACCTTATGTATTTCTTTGTTTTTTCAAAAAATGGCCTCTTATGTATTCTATTGTTTTTCGAAATTATTGGGGGGCACGTGCCCCCCCCCCCCCCCCCCGTAGCTACGCCACTGCCCCCACCCAGATAACAATGCTACGTTGGCCCAACGTAGTCTATAGTCGGCACCGTCGCGGTTGGCAAAACAACGTTGAGCCAACGTTGGCCTAAGGTAAATATGCAACCAAATTTTTGCAGTCGGAGAGCTGACGTTAAGACAACGTTACGCCAACGTTTTCTGTTGACTTTTGGCAAACTGGTCGGCAAATGTACGTTGAAACAACGTTGGGTGATAGTTGGACGAACAATCATAATTCTTTGGTCGAAAAACAAACGTTGGGCCAACGTTTCGCCTACTGCGACATTTTGTTGATGAGTGGCGTTGGATATTCGTTGGCTAGTTGACGTCGTACTAACGTTTGGCAAACAACCACATGTCGACGGTGGGCAGGCTAACGTTTAACCAACGTTTCGCCTACTACGACACTGTGTCAATGACTTGCGTTGGATATTGGTTGGCTCGTTAACGTCAGACCAACGTTTAATACATAACCACATTTCGACGGTAGGATAGTCAACGTTCGGCCAACGTTTCGCCGACTACAACGTTCTGTTAATGAGCGACGTTGGATATTGGTTGGCTAGCTGACGTCAAGCCAACCTTTAACAAACAACCACATTTCGACGGTGGGGAAGCCAACGTTAGGCCAACGTTTCGCCGACTACAACATTCTGTAAATGAGCGACGTTGGATATTGGTTGGCTAGCTGACGTCAAACCAACCTTTAACAAACAACCACATTTCGACGTCGGGCAAGCCAACGTTGGGCCAACGTTTCGCCTACTACAACATTCGGTCAATGAGCGACGTTGGAAATTGGTTGGCTAGCTGACGTCAAACCAACCTTTAACAAACAACCATATTTCGACGGTAGGATAGTCAACGTTGGGCCAACGTTTCGCCGACAACAACATTCTGTAAATGAGCGACGTTGGATTTTGGTTGGCTAGCTGACGTCAAACCAACGTTTGACAAACAACCACATTTCAACAGAAGACAAGCCAACGTTAGGCCAACGTTTGGCCTACGAAAATATTCGGTCAATGAGCGACGTTGAAAATTGGTTGGCTAGCTGACGTCAAACCAACCTTTAACAAACAACCACATTTCGACGGTAGGCAAGCCAACGTTAGGCCAACGTTTCGCCTGCATAAACATTCTGTAAATGAGCGACGTTGGATATTGGTTGGCTAGCTGACGTTAAACCAACCTTTAACAAACAACCACATTTCGACGGTGGGCAAGTCAACGTTAGGCCAACGTTTCGCCTACTACAACATTCTGTAAATGAGCGACGTTGGATATTGGTTGGCTAGCTGACGTCAAACCAACCTTTAACAAACAACCACATTTCGACGTCGGGCAAGCCAACGTTGGGCCAACGTTTCGCCTACTACAACATTCTGTTAATGAGCGACGTTGGATATTGGTTGGCTAGCTGACGTCAAACCAACCTTTAACAAACAACCACATTTCGACGGTGGGCAAGCCAACGTTAGGCGAACGTTTGCCTACTATACATTCGGACAATGAGCGACGTTGGATATTGGTTGGCTAGCTGACGTCAAACCAACCTTTAACAAACAACCACATTTTGACGGTGGGCCAGCCAACGTTAGGCCAACGTTTCGCCTACCTATTCGGTCAATGAGCGGCGTTGGATAGTGGTTGGCTAGTTGACGTCAAACCAACATTTGACAAACAACCACATTTCGACACTGTAGGCAAGCCAACGTTGGGCCACCGTTGGGAAATTGGTTGGCTAATTGACGTCAGACTTATTATTATACTTATTATTCATTATAACATTTTCTCTCAATTTTACACTTTTTAAATCGAAATTATTCAAATTTACACATTGCCGTGTAATCGCTGGAATCGGTCTTTCAAACTCCTAATTAAAGGCGTAGTTGAGTTTTGGTAGAGAGGGCGCTAGACTACTTATTTTTTTGGTGAAATAATGAAAAACTGAGTGTAAAATTTGAAAGAGCATACTATCTAAATAATACAATCATCTTTGTTTGATCAAAATCGGTTCAGAAACGGCTGAAATATCCATAAACGTAACATTTTGTAATAAAGCTGGGGCCCCCGGTTTATTAGAGAATTTTGAACCAGCCGTTAAAAATTTAAAAAAAATGCTTCCTCTTTTCAAAAAGTTACAAAAAAGGTATGTTGATAGTTGTTGGTTATTTCTCTATCTAATTCTATCTAATCACTATTTCAACAAAACATCACATGCACACTATTTTATTCAAAATGGTTGAAACCGATGAGTTTTTAGAAGGCGCCCTCTTACGTTTTAACGGCTCTTTTTGAATGATAACATGGTCTTTTACTACGTCATTTGGAATGTTGTGTTCCTTTCTAGTTATAACTATTAGTTTGCAATGTAATGATGTAGGTTTTGGTTACTAAAATTCAGTTTCACCCAAACTGTACTCTCCTTACCAGAAATCAACTATCCCTTTAAGTTCATAAATATACGCATAAGCTTTCGTGAATAGTCTCCCGAGTACATTCATTACGGGCACTACCCAGCAAACACAAAACTTTACAAAACGTTTTAATTAGGTCACGTATTCATCTTTAATCAACGTTTACAAAACGTTTTTTTTTTATTAGGTCACGTAGGTCTTTTAAAAAACGTTCTTAGAACGTTTCCAGCGTCCGACAGGCTATATGCTGGTACTTGCAGTTGAAATCATATACATGAAAGGTTTTTTTTCTTTTTTCTAACGTTTAAACAATTTAAAAACGTCCATTTGGACGCAACACTGCAACACAGCAACACAGCAACATTGTTCCCTACAATTAGTTCATGAAATTCGCATACATCCCACTCGGTGCTCGTGGTCAAGGCATATTTATCCGTTTTATCCGATTACATGTGAAGTTTCAAAATGATCTGTAGTGGAACCAGCGTTTTTCCTCATATTTTATACAAAAGATTTCCAAACCTACTGTATTATTTGCATTTGGGATTGTTTGCAGATGATTCTAGCCGGTTTCGCACTTTTTAGAGAGGATTTACACATATATTTAAATGTAATGAGGTCAAATATTGGGATATTGACGCGTTATAGGTGTAAAGAAAATATATTAGACCGAATTCATATTGTCTATATAGAAATCGTTACCGAGAAAATAGTTTTTTGGTATCAAGGTATTAAAGGATAGTTGCGTTGGGTTTTGGTATAGAGGGTGCTACATACAATATGTGTGTGATATAATCAAACACGGAGTACTGTATCAAATTTGAAAGAGCATACAATTGTAGTGACAGAATAAACTATAATTTGATCAAAATTGGTTCAGAAATGCCTGAGATATCCATTAACATAACATTTTAAAAATTGTAGGGAACACAAAATATAACTTTGAACCGGCCGCTAACAAATTAAAAAATTGCTTCTCCTTTTTAAAAAGGTACTATAGTAAAGATGTTTTTAAATAATCGTTGATTATCTCTCTATCTAATCACTATTTCAACAAATCATGACATGCACAACATTTTATTTGTAAATGTTAAGACCAATAGGTTTTTAAAGAGCGTCCTCTTGAGTTTTAATGTCTCTTTTTTTAATGGGAACATGCTTTTTACTTAGTAATGTGTTGTTATTCCTTTCGAACATGGTGAAGTAAGTTATAACTGTTAGTTTGTAATGTAATGATGCAGGTTTTAGTTACCAAAACTCGGGTTAACCAATGCTGAACTCTCTTTACCAGAAGTGGACTGTACTTCATTTGTAGTAATATAGATACGAATATGACGAACAAATGATTGAACCACTGCTATATATTTCACTGGGAAATTGATTAACAAAATGCAAGATAGCTAAATCAAGACAGGTATAGGGAAACAGTCCATTTCATACATTGGGGGAGTAATTTTAGATGAACCTCCATGCGACTTAAAATGTACAATGTCACGATACGGATTTCGTAAATTGTATAATATATTATATAATACTTAAAATATATTTTAATTATGTGCTACCAACAATGTATGAAAACCTTTTTGGAACATTTTGGATTGTTGTAATATTATCGATAATATAATGTACATTATATACTTGTATTGTTTATAGTTGTTCAAGGGCTAGTTTTGACTAACATACTATGCAATGTCTGTCCTTTTTAATAAATGAGGGGAAATTGTGAAATATTGTACCTTACATGTATATTATGATTTTGTTAAATTTGTAAATTGCTATCGGGGTTCATGATCGATTATAAACGATCATAATAGTGAACAGAAAAATTCCTATTTTTGCTATTATTTGAATTGAAAACAGTGTTATCATGTCTTTGTTTTCTATATAATTTGTTGTAATATTATCGATAATATAATGTGCGGTATACACTTGTATTGCTTATATATATAGTTGTTGAAGGGCTAGTTTTGAATAATATATCTATGCAATATGTCTATCCTTTTTGATAAATGACGGGAAATATTGTACATTATATGATGCTGTTGCATTGGTAAATTAATACAATTAAATTAAATGTTATTAACAAAATATTCGCGGTGCAAAGCCCCTCTGCACAGCCCCCTCTTTATTAACTTTGATACACCTATTAATTAGTGATTTATGATCGGTAAAGGTTCGTTCCGCAATCGATCCCAATGCGTCGTAAGTGGGCCGACAATGGGTGATTTCAAGTATGGTCTTTAAGGCCGGTGTTAGTGTTTATTACACACAAACGCCAGTTTGATAAACACTAACACCAGCCCTAAACACCATACTTGAAATCACCCATTGGGCCAACGCAGAATTGCTATCGGGGTTCATGATCGATTATAAACGATCATAATTTAGTGAACAGAAAAATTCCTATGTTTGCTATTATTTGTATTGAAAACAGTGTTATCATGTCCTTGTTTTTCTATATAATTTATAAAACTATAAATGACACCTGAATAATAGTCTTATGAATAATGATTCAAAGGCTGATTATTTTATAATCTACTCTCGGCAATTACTAACTACAACAAATGTACATAGTATGTATGAGGATATATATACTAAGTCGGTTGCATTATATATTGTTAAGACGATAGGATAGGATAGGGTATGATACGTTTAGGATTAGGTTTAAGATTTAAGATATAGGATATAGGATATAGGATATATAGGACTTAGCGTTTGAATGACGGAAGGGTAGAATATGTAACACCATACAGCCTACTAATCTTTTTTTTTTTAAGTGTTCGTATTGTTGGTTGGCTCACGGTTGGCTCACGGTTGGCTCACGGTTGGTTCAATGTTGGCCCAAGGTTGGCTAACAGTTGGCCCAAGGTTGGGTAAACGTTGGCCCGATGTCATAATTAGCCAACTGAAAGGTTGGGCAAGGGTTGGGAAAATGTTGGCCCAACACTTGTACGACGTTGGCTTGTTGGGTTGGGCCAACGAGGGCCCAGCGGCAAGAATGACGTGGGCAAAACGTCACGTTTTAACGTTGGCCCGACATTGACTTATATAGTCGTATTAACGTTGGGGTTTAGTCGGCTCAATGTTGGCTTGACGTCAGAAATAGCAAAATAAATGGTTGGGCAAACGTTGGCTCAACGTTGGCAATTGACGTTGGCGTATGGGGGTTGGGCCAACGAGGGCCCAGCGGCAAGAATGACGTGGGCTAGACGTCACGTTTTGACGTTGGCCCAACATGACCGCCTACATTGGGCCAACGATGGGCCAACGTAGCATTGTTATCTGGGCATGTACGATGGATCCAGGACATTAAACTAAATCGGGCATAATTTGTTTGAATGCTTACGCAATCATTCATTCAAAATGTTGGTCAGCAAGTGGGAAGGGGGGGGGGGGGTTAGATGTGACATTTTTGTTATTTTTGCTGCTAAATGGGGCAGGGCATTGTCAATTACCTAGGCCCCCTTGACCTTGCACCCCACCCCCATCAACCCCATAGCCAGACAATATAAATCCACGAAATATCTGATGACATCAAAATGAATCTATCTCTGGTATGTACAATTTCGGTTGCAAAAGGTACTACATCCACTTTCGGTTGCAAAAGGTACTACATCCAACAAAATATAAAAATGATTAATTCATTAAAAATAAATGTATGGACCTGGATTTTTTTTAAGAGTGGATTTAGTGTTGTATCATATAACAGTACAATGGGGGAAAATATCATTCCCATCTGACATTGCTAACTATGATAATCAAAAAATCACATTTTTCTCAGAACTTGAAATTATGGATGTAGTACCTTTTGCAACCGAGCTCTTCATATGTGTTAAGAAGAGAGGATTTCGTACCGTGCAAAGCCCGTTTTCGATTAATACTTCTATTTCTACTGTACTACTACTTCTCGAACAAAAATATCAACCACTTCTACTACTAATGCTTCTAAACTATTACTACTACTACTACTACTACTACTACTACTACTACTACTACTACTACTACTACTACTACTACTACTACTACTACTACTAGTAGTAGTAGTAGTATTATTACTACTACTACTTCTACCACTACTTCTACTGCTACTACTACTACTACTACTCCTACTACTACTACTAATAATAATAATAATAATTATAATAATAATAATACTGCTACTACTACTACTACTACTACTACTACTACTACTACTACTACTAATACTACTACTACTACTATTTATACTACTACTACAACTACTACTACTACTACTCCTGCTACTACTACTACTACTACTAATAATAATAATAATAATAATAATAATACTAATACCACTACTTATGCTACTTGTTCTACAGCTACTCATAATATTACTTCAACATCTACAACCAGGCCCCTGAAAAATGCCTATTCGCCCAAGGCATGCACTGTTCACGAAGTCAGCCAAGTCACGTCTAGGTACACGTCGCCTCGAGTAGAACATCATATAATACACAAAAGCAAATATGGTCATATACTATACGCATATCAATTATATCCATCATCTTGTTATACAACGATGTTCATGAAACTGATACCAGTCACAACCACACCCCCACCGCTGTGATTGCAATATATGTGTTAAGAAGAAAGGATTTCGTACCGTGCAAAGCCCGTTTTCGATTAATACTTCTATTTCTACTGTACTTCTACTTATCGAACAAAAATATCAACCACTTCTACTACTAATGCTTCTAAACTACTACTACTACTACTACTACTACTACTACTACTACTACTACTACTACTACTACTACTACTACTACTACTACTACTACTACTACTAGTAGTAGTAGTATTATTACTACTACTACTTCTACCACTACTTCTACTGCTACTACTACTACTACTACTACTCCTACTACTACTACTACTAATAATAATAATAATACTGCTACTACTACTACTACTACTACTACTACTACTACTACTACTACTACTACTACTACTACTACTATTTATACTACTACTACAACTACTACTACTACTACTCCTGCTACTACTACTACTTCTACTACTACTACTACTTTTACTACTACTACTACTACTACTACTACTACTACTACTACTACTACTACTACTACTTCTACTACTACTACTATTGTTACTACTACTACTACTACTACACCTAATACTAATACTACTTCTACTACTACTACTACTACTACTACTACTACTACTACTACTACTACTACTACTA
This sequence comes from Echinarachnius parma, assembly GCA_037951105.1. NCBI lineage: Eukaryota > Metazoa > Echinodermata > Echinoidea > Clypeasteroida > Echinarachniidae > Echinarachnius > Echinarachnius parma. Next base: position 66,023 of record JBAMJV010000152.1, read on the forward strand.
CTACTACTACTACTACTATTATTACTTTGCGACTACTACTACTACAAGTACTACTACTACTACTACTACTACTACTACTACTACTACTACTACTACTACTACTACTACTACTACTAGGCCTACTACTACTACTACTTCTTCTTCTACTAATAGAAGGCCTACTACTATTACTATTACTTCTGCGACTACTACTACTACAATTACTACTACTAATACTACTACTATTGTTACTGCTACTTCTACTACTACTACTACTACTACTACTACTACTACTACTACTACTACTACTACTACTACTACTACTACTACTACTACTACTACTTCTACTACTACTACTACTGCTACTACTAATATTACGACTATTACTATTAATTCTGCTACTACTACTAGTACTACGCTCGGTAATCGGAATTTCCGTCATTATATCATTGGAATGTCAGTCATTGTATCACTGCAGGAGTTCGTTCCCCGTGAAACGGTTGGGCACGGTCGGGTGATAAAATATTAGTTTACGGAAAAATAAAGTTCCATTTGTTGCTAGGCAATTAATTATATGCGCGTGGTCAGCAGATGCACGGTTTTATGTTACGAACTTGAATAACAATGCAGTTGCATAGGCACACTGATTTAAGCCAATGGTAGGGTGTGGTACGGCCTTGAACGTAACACGTGTCGTTATTTTTGTCATACTGTTGGCATTTCTCAGTACTTAGAGTCTTTTTAGGCAATCTCTACTTTTGCATGCATGTTTATAATAACAATCATACAACTCACCATAAGCATGGTCTCTATAGTAATTTCTGACTTATGCAACTTTCCATATATATGATCTCTGTCTGTGGCACCAGCTACCGCTGCCGCATCCTAAATGCTTGAAGGACGCCACCTACGGGAGATATAGAATTACATGGTAAGGCAAATTATACAATATAAATGATATAAATCTGTAGTCATTGATAAGACCATGACAAATTAATTCAGACACATAATTCATCCCCTCTTCCCAATATTGGTGTAAGCATCAGTTTCCTCATCAAACATTAATATTCACACATCAAAATATTTATGTTAGTGATTTTGGGTACTTAGTACAAATGTAATCAGACCATCGCGCATGAACACACAAACACATAACTGTGCAGTGTGTGCTTCTAAATCATGATGCATAATGTATATCTTATTGTGTGAAATAACGCGTAGTATACTGGAGTCCGTGCCTGACTTCAGTGCTGAAGGTCAAGGTTCAAGCCTGTGTACAAGACTTGTTTTCTCTCTTTTATCTCTCTACAAACTGTATATTTTGTAATCATTTAACTCATCCTACCAACCAACCTTGACACAACACTCTTTAAATTATGTATTCATCTACATTCATTAAACATACAAAACAAACAAACAAACAAACACACACACACACACACACAAATCCACACATACCTAATTGGTGGAAATTGGGGATAGGTGTTGTATACCTTCAAATAGGGAAATGTTCAGGATAGGTCCAATAACAGTATTTTAAGTAGGTTTAGATTATATTTGCTTCGTTCTTTAGGGAATGGACCGAAAATATTGAAATATTTGTTTTTCTTCAATTACAGTATTTCACATTCCAACTGGGGATGCTGAGGACACACAGGTGTGACAGCTATATAAACATTGTACCGCTAAACTGGGGAAATGTGTTTAAAGGGGACCACCAGGCAAAACAAAACACATAATTATATGTGTTGGTACCGTTGTGTGATATCACAAAGATGCCCAACATTTTGCAAAGGGTTGTGTAATTCAAAACAATGCAATTAATTACCGCTACTTACGGAACGGAACCATAATGACATAATGGTTCCGTGTGCGCCAAAAGTTTGCGAGTGCGCCATTTCTATTCACACGCACGATTGAAGACCATAGAATCAGGGACGATGCGTTCGTCTTAGACAAAAGGTAGCCTTCGTACCCATGAACACATGATGCAGTATGCATGGTGATGTTTTTTCCAATTATATAATTTTTCTGAAAATATATTTGTTGAACATGTTGGTGGAATGGACTACTAAACATTGTACTTTTTGTTTATAAGAATATTATTTTGGGGTGATGGTACCCTTTAAATAATAATTTTCCCAGTGAGAATCGGTTACACGAAGAAGTAAGTCAAAAGCGTACTAGTAATGTGAATTAGGGAATATCACGAAATGGCCGTATACAAAGAGGGGCAAACATCTAATGAATTTTAATCGTTTCCAAAATAAATTTGAAAACGAGGATATCCCCGATTTACAATTTATTCCCGATTAAAGGGGTAGTTCAATTTTGACATCGAGGGCGCTGCACGAAATAATTTTTTTGTGAGATAATGTAAAACTGAGTGTAAAATTTGAAAGAGCATACAATTTTAATGGCAGAATAAACTTTATTTTATCAAAATTGGTTGAGAAACGGCTGAAATATCAATAAATATATCTAATCGTAATAAATCTGGGACCGAGATATATTCGATGATTTAAAAAAAAAAAAAAAAAATGCTTACACTTTTTCAAAAATTGTCAAAAGAGGTTATTGTAAAATAGTTGTTGATGATCTCTCTATTTAATCATTATTTCAACAAAACATCACATGCATAATTTTGTATGAAAAATGGTTTTTAATGATAACAAGCTTTTTACTTTCGTGTGTAATTTTCGATACCTTTCAAGCATGGTGGATTTATAACTATTAGTTTGTAATGTTATTGTTCATGTTTTGGTTACTAAAGCTCAGCCTTACCAAAACTGTACTACCCCTTTAAAGGGTGTGAATAGACATTGTTCCCGGTTTACACGCATTGCAAGTGCACAAACACACACACACACACACACACAAAATACAAACAGACACACGCACACACACAATCGCACACATACCTTATACAATTAAGCACAAACACTAACCCTTGCACGCACACACATTCACACACATACCACGCACAGATAAACAAAATACACACACAACCCACTTACATACACACAAACATACATACACAAAATACATATACGCACATGTACACACTCACACTCACACACACACAAATAAGTAAACATAAACGCACTACCATACACAAACAATGAACACATACATTCAAATGACACGCACAAATAAAATACACACACACACACTCACAAACAACGCACACACACACTACCATACACTCATAATGAACACACACACACTTACGCACGCGCACACGCACAAAAAACGCACAAAAATGCACACACATACGGCCACACACACAAACATACAAACACAAAACCCACATACGTATACATGTATGAAATTGAAATTTGATACCAATCTGGATAGACAGAGTCGATTTATTGACAAGTATGCAAACACCAAGGCAAATTGATAAGGTAAAATTAGACTCAGTATGATTATTAAAGGGGTAGTTTAGTTTTGGTAGAGAGGGCGCTACACATCACAATTTTTTTGTGAGGTAATGAAAAACTGAGTGTTGAATTTGAGAGAACATGCAATTTCAATGGCAGAATAAACTTTATTTGGTCAAAATCGACCCAGAAATGGCTGAAATATCAAGAAATATATCTGATCTTATAATTATTTGGGGCCCAAATAATTAGACGATTTTTTTCAAAAAATTAAAAAAATGCTTGCACTTTTTCAAAAATGTTCAAAAGCGTTTTTTAAATAGTTGTTGATGATCTCTCTATTTAATCATTATTTCAATAAAACATCACATGCATAATTTTGTATGAAAAATGGTTGAAACCAATGCCTTTTTATAAAGCGCCCTCTTGTGTTTTAATGGCTCTTTTTTTAATGATAACGGGCTTTTTACTTAGTAGTTTGTAATTTTGTATACCTTTTGGAGCATGGTGGAGTTATAACTTTTAGTTTATAATGTAACTGTCCAGGTTTGGTTACTAAAGTTCAGCCTTACCAAAACTGTACTACCCCTTTAATGTACTTATTTTGTCCGTGATTATATCAATCATTCAGACAAACACAATTGTATAGGAACTAAAACAAGCTACTCAGCCAACTAATTATTGTACGATACGCTATTTCCATAGACTTTAATTTCTCAATTATTGGTAAAAAAGATGATGCATACCAACACGATATTAGATATTAAATGATGTACATGTAATCTTTGTGCCTTTTTTTGTTAAACTCAAACAGCTTCGATATTCTCCGAAAAGACTGCTAAACTTGGAATGATTCCTTTTGGACCATTATCTTTTTTTCTTGCATGCTCGGTCTTGGAATGTTTTAATTATACGCAACTAAACACAACTGCTACACAACTAAACACCGTTCTAAATATAAGTATACCTTATGTTATGCTTTGTGGAGAATGACATGAAATAATTATGAGTCAAGTATTTATACAACTCATTCGACACTTTTACTGTAAAAGTTAAACCTACGCAATAAAACCCAATACATAATAACAACAAAAGAAAGGTAAATTAATTATCAGAATACTAATACCAAAGAGACAAAAGGTGCATTTATTCACTTCTAACTGATTTTGAATGGATTTGGGATGGATTTTGGTTCGATCTGATTTCGGTTTGTGTTCCATCTGGTACGATCTTGTTTGTGTGCGATCTGGTACGATCTGCTCGAAGGTATAACTGATTTTGGGCGAATTGACATTACCCCGAATGCCTCCGAATTAGTCGGTTAGGTGTCGGTCTGGGTTCGGCGTGACGGTCTGACTGTGCCATGATCGGCTAGTGTGGTCGCGGATGTGATCGTGCCGCGGCATCAGTCCGGGCAGTGCAATTAAGGGGGATATGTTATTTTTGGCTGCTAACTTCAGTTTTCATAGGTTTAGGCACCAAATCTAGCCACACAATCTTGTCTTTAACCACTAAATCTAACCGTAGCCACCAAATCTAACATATATCCACGACATTTAAGGTTAGGATTAATCTTGTTCTCAGCCATATTTTTTGAAAAATTAAAGTTAGCAACAAAAATATGTCGGCACCTCGGACAAAAGCTGCGCGCGGATCTTGTCAGCCAGGACTTATCCCGCGTTCGGAATATTTCCGCCCCTACACCGGCTTTGTTAAACTTGTTCAAGAGGAAAATATTAAATGCGAAAATCTTTAACCCGAAGCGTAGAGATATCAAAGAGGAAATTTCAAACACGTTGTCATTATGGAGTCCATTCATTCCGAAGTCGTTTGGTGAAGTTGATCACACGTTCAATGCTGAGGGAGAAAGATACATCAATATAATGTATTAAACATGGCAAAACTTCTCCTGTCGTAACAAGGAGATGTTTATAAATAATTCAATACATAATCCTAATGACATTCGTAGCGTATTGGGGTTCAATTGACTGATAGAGGGCAGTATCTATATTTCCACCCTCTTACTTGTGCACTAGGCATGTATAGTAAAATTACTGTTTCCATAATTATATCATGTCCATACCCTTTCTGTATTTTCCACTTATCCAAAATTACTTTTCAAATTATGTATCAATATTAATTTTCTGGAAAATGGAAATACATTATATTAAACATGAATGGGTCAACAATATTTCTAGAAAAGTAGAAAATAAAGGCTTGCATCTACAGTATTACTAGTACGGACAGGTTACACACACACACGCACACACACACACACACACACACACGCACACGCACACATAGTACAAACACACACACACATGCATCAACATTTTCGTAATAATAATTAAGTAATATTATTTCGTTACCATACAAGTACATATGTTTTTTAATTGAGATTAAATAATCTAAATCCACACTAAAAGTTTTTTGAGAATGCATCACAAGTCGGCTTTAATAATCCAAGATGCAGCAAATGAAAACAAAAATCGACGCAACAATATCTGGGAGGTGTTTCAATATAAATGTTATTGTCAAGTTATTTTTTTAATGATGTTTGTGAACCTGTCTCAGAGAGAGTGGCCCTATATATGCCGTACACCTCACATCGCGTGCACCAGTAATATTGCATGGTTTCAAGAGACAGATCGGTACACACTATAGAGCGATGAGATACGTATATAATATTAATAATCATACAACTACTACTACTACTTATAATAATAATAATAATAATAATGATAATAATAATAATAATAATAATAATAATAATAATAATAATGATAATAATAATTATGACAATAATAGTAATAATAATGATAATAATAATAATAATAGTAATAATAATAATAATAATAATAATAATAATGATAACAATAATAATAAAAAATAATAATAATCATAATAATAATAATAATAAGGAGAAGAATAGTGATAATGGGTTGTGTAATGCTTAGCGCCTAATACGAAACGATATCATCTCTAAGCGTTTTACACTATTATTATCCCGTAAATAGGACGCAATACCCGCCCGCATACCATGTATGCACCTGCCATCTCAACTCCCTGGAGAGCATTCATGGGGTGTTTTATTGTACTTGCCTGCGAGAGAATGTAGCCCTAGTAGCCGTACACTTCAAATCGCATGCATACGAAATTGTTGTATGTGAGAGGGTAGATCCGCACATAACGGCACATATACGGGTCGTTGAGTTGGTTGATGACCACGGTGTCCTGGTCACTATTGCCGACGAAGCTCTAGGATAGGAAACGAGAAGGAGGGTTTCGTTCAAAAATTTTCCATTCACCATCTAGCATGATTAATAAACTGATCCGTTAAATTCATATTATTTTTCCAAACGTGATGTTTGAGAGGCCAATCCGTTACCGGTATTATCGTTTTTTGTAAGATAACAAACAAATAAAATGATACAATAATTATTGTAATTTACTGGTTTAAATAAGTATGTCCCCGAAAGTAACTTTGTTACCGTTGAAATGCATTCTCCGCTCTGGCGACTGATCTTGTCGTAGTTGACGCCGTCCACACTGCATCCCACCTCATAGCTTGTCACATGCTGCAAGCGGTCTGTGTCAGGCGACTCCGAGCGGCCCTGCGTTCCCACTCCGGTAACCATAGTTACCCCATCGAGTGCAACCTATTGAATTAAATTAATCATTACGTATTGTAACATTTACGTTTTTACTAGGTACCATTGAACTAGTTAAAGGGAAGGTTTCGGTATAGAGGGCGGTTCAAGAAATATTTGTTTGTGAGGTAATGAAAAACTATATAACACTTGAATGAGCCAGCACACAATTCTAAAGACGGAATTAACTTTATTATATCAAAATCGGTTCAGGACCAGCTGAAATAATTATATTGGAATTAATGTGGGGGACTTACTTTTATTCAATAATTAACATTTTAACATGCTACATAATTTTGAAAATCTACCAAAATTGTTTTTTTGTAATGTTTTTTATGACGCCTCTATTGAATAATTATTAAAACCAATCAAATTCACTTTTTTTTAAATACAAAAAACAAATGGTTGAAACTTGACGTGTCTGGAGGGTGCCCTCTTGTGTTAACTGCTGCTTTTTTAATGAAAATAACCCTGTAACTTCACCGCTTACAGTTTTACTACCGTCATTCAATCATCATTGAATTAATACTATTAGTTTTTAATGATAATGTGCAAGTTTTAATGACTAAAAGTGTGTTTGACTAAAACGGTACTTTGCTTTTAATGTGAAGTGTTCACACACATTACTCAGTGGACATATCACCTTACAAACATACAAATTATTTTATAAATTAACCATTCATTACTTTTGCACATGTGACAAAAAAAATTACTAGATCCCTTTAATTTCAAGTTAGGATCGTTGTAAAACACCCTAGGCCTGCCATACCTGAATCCATGGATCGGATTCCAGTGGACCCGAATTACACCATGCTCCTATCCCGTCAGAGTCGGCGACCGCATTCAGCCTTCCTCGCTGGGCGCCGTGATCAGCTTGGTCATTCCACGAACTCGAGGCGCTCAGACTGTCGTCGGAAATGTTCCCGTTCCCAACACCCAACGCTCTCTGTTTCAACCCAAGGAAGCCTGAACAGATAGAGTGATCGAAACTAGAAATGACACCGGTCAGTGGCGTGGTGTGGAAACATACATTGGGTTGGGAGGGCACGTATATCATGTTTATCTTTTGTCTTCATTTTAATAATTTTGTTTGCCACCTTGTGTCACCACAATCTTTCCAAAAAGATGCAATATTGCATCTTGAAGGTGCAACGCGGAATAACGCAACTCTGCACCATTACCGGAAGGTACAACTTTTCACTATTTAAGTGGTGCCAAGAAAACATACTTTAAAGGGGTAGTACATTTTGGTAAGGCTGAGCTTTAGTAACCAAAATCTGCACAATAACATTGCAAACTAATAGTTCTAACTTCACCATGCTCAAAATGTATAGAAACTTACAAACGACTAAGTAAAAAACCTGTTATTATTCAAAAAGAGTCATTAAAACACAAGAGGGCGCTCTCTAAAAGAGCATTGGTTTCAACAATTTTTCATACAAAAGTATGCATGTGATGTTTTATTGAAATAGGAATTAAATAGAGAGATCATCAACAACTATTTAAAAACCTCTTTTGAAAAAATTTAAAAAAATGTATTCCGATCGGATATATTTATTGATATTTCAGCCATTTCTGAACCGATTTTGATCAAATAAAGTTTATTCTGCCATTAAAATTGTATGCTCTTTCAAATCTTACACTCAAATTTTCATTATCTCACAAAAAATATTTTGTACCAAAACTGAACTACGTACCCCTTTAACATGTTTAAGAAAACACATTTTGACTGTATTATTGTGTTTAGATATCAGTGATTGGCATATGGTTAGGTTATAGGGCAAGGTTTAGGGTATGCATGTTTCCCTTTGAATAATAGACATGTCTTATAATTCGACTTGCGAGACGAACATTAAAAGTGGCACACTGTTACCTGGTGAAGGTAGACCGAAGACGCGTTTGGATCCACCACCAGCACACGGCACCTGACCTCGACCTAATAAAGAACAACAGAATCTTATTAGTCATGGTAGCCAGAAAATCAACGTAATCATGGGCGTAGATACTTACGCAATACCTATTCATCAGGGGGAATGAATGAATAGATCACCCCCCCCTTTCTATATGTTGGAAATTTGTCAACACTTTCTTAAATTGAGGCAAAGAAATTACCGTGTTACTTTTGACGATCCGTCACGTATTGAGTTATCTGTTCGATGATTGAATATTTTTCGACAGCATGCATGTACTATTGGTAGAATTTTGCTAATTAATAATTGTTTTGTATAAAATGGCTGCATTATGGAAGTGTTCGCAACAAGTTTTCCGAGTTACTCCTCCACAAAATGTGAATTCACATCAAAATACTTGGAAATAGAATTGTTGCACGTTTGGCGTAAAGATATGGCTACCATACAATACTTAAAGGCCCGGTCACATATCACCGGATAGCGTAAACGGATGCCCGGCGAATAGAAAATTCGGGAAATCAAATTATTCGGTTGTGAAAGTCGTCTCCGTTGCTTCGTGCACACAACATTCCACCGGATAGAACAATTAAGTCGCCTGACAATGAACGGACAAGAAACGTACACGAACGGAGACGAAAGGTTTGAAAAGGATTTTTCCGTCGGGCATCCGTTTACGCTATCCGGTGATATGTGACCGGGCCTTAAGTTTGGCCCATCGGTTTAACTTACTTGTTTTCATGAGCACGAATAAGAGGAGGGTACAACGCAACAGTTTGAAGAGCGCCATCGTTACTTAGTTACAGCTATCAACTATCAGTAACCTACAACGAGAAAAGTATCACATAATAAAGAGAATTGTTGGTCAACATTTGTTTAATGATGGCTTAATGGCTTAATTTCATTTGTTTATTCCTTTTTTTTTGGCCCGTCTGTTTACTGAATATGTAGATTTAATTTAATGATAGTGGCTTTCGAGGTGATGATGACTTTAATTGAGTTGATGATCGCTACTTTGTAGTTAATTTTGACTACTTTTTAATCCATGATATATATGACGAACCATCTTCAACTTCAAACACGATCTTCATCAACTCTGCTCTAGAATGTACGCTTATTGGAAAATACGAATTGAACACGAAAATGGCAAATGAGAGATTTCGATCGTAGTTGAAAAGAAATTTCATTATTTAGGGATTCCCATAAAATATAATATATGTACTACGAAATGAGGTGAATAAGAGGAATCAAGAGGAAATTGGAGCAAAAACGATGGAGCAACAAAATATTAATGACAGTTTGAACTTTATAAAGAACTAGAGGGTCCTGTGCCTCAACATGCACACATCACACTTTATGCATACGGGTACGGTATGTGTACATCACGTACCATACTAATTGTGTATGCACGTATGAACACATTCTGGCAGCTAGGCAGTACCGCTTAGCCATATGGAATTTACCGGGGCTACATTCGCCCCCAAAAAGAATTTTTGTTGGCTCAAAACATCACTTCCGTTTGATGTAATTTGATACCCTTTCAACATTACCTCCTTGAAGGTAGTAGCAAGCATCACCTGAACGGTGAGGATCATACCTCAAGGCATGGCGATATGCATAGCCGGACAGACAAACAGACAGAGAGAACCTCCTCTTTTAGTAGTACAGATTGGGAGTGCCGTTCGTCATTAATACCAATTGTGACAACATTTCCGAGCTGCTGTCATTGTGATGTGTACATGAAAATTCGACAAAACTAACATTTCTTTAATTAGAAAGAAATTATATATTCTTGAACATACACAACTATTTGGCCCATCGAGAATCCTTCACATTTTTGTTAAAACAAAGACCTTAAAGGGATAGTTGAGTTTTGGTATAGAGGGCGCCACACAAAATCGTTTTGTTGAGAGATAATGAAAAACTGACTGTCCAATTCCAAAGAGCATACAATTTTAATGACAGAATAAACTTTACTTGATCAAAATCGGTTCAGAAATGGCTGAAATATCCAAAAACATAAGCATTTGTAATCATTGTGGGGCCCCACAATTATTCGATAATTTTGAAGCAGCCGTTACTTTTTTTTTTATAAATGCTTCCTCTTTTCAAAAATTGACAAAAGAGATTTTTAAATAGTTGTTGATTATCTCTCTATCTAATCACTATTTCAACAAATCATCACATGCACAATATTGTATTTAAAATGGCTGAAACCGATGATTGTTTAAAAGCGCCCTCTTGAGTTTGAACAGCTCTTTTTGAATGAGAACAGGCTTTTTACTTAGTCATTTGTAATGTTGTATTCCTTTCGAGCATGGTAGAGTTATAACTAATAGTTTGTAATTTAATGGTGCTAAAAAAAAATGGTTACTAAAATTCAGTAACTGTACTCTCTTTACCAGAACTCAACTATCCCTTAGTAAGAGTATGTAAAATGCCAACGTTTGGTTGCCCGTCAGCATGTTAGGGTATAGAGTTTTAATGTTATTTGTTTATAGAGTGCGAGTCATGTTTTGTACACTCGAGTAAAACCACAATGTACACACAATGTACACCTTCAATTACAAACAATCAACAAACAATTACAAATTACAAACAATCAACATGATCTGTGTTGTGGCACGATCGGATAGGCGCTAGACTGCCAAGCACGGGAGCCGGGTTCGAACCCAGATCGATGCCGCCAATACAGCACTAGTGTCCTTCAGCAAGGCACTTTATCCACATTGCTGCTCCCCGCCCAGGTGCAATATTATGGGTACTTGGCATGCATGAGAGTATCAAAAGCATGAGTGCACTATAAAGTAGCACCTGCTGGAATGATCCCCAGGGAGTGGAGAAAGTGCACAATATAGTGCGGAAGTGTATCAAATGGCCGAGTTGTACATAGTAATATTGGATGCAGGTCCCTCTGGGAGAACAGAGCAAAAAGAGCACTGAAGAGGCTAACCTGGATAAAGAAGACTACATAAAAAAAAAATAAAAAAAATAAAAAAAAGGATGAACTCGTTTTACCAAGTTCAATACAATGATAAAAAGTGACATTTCCAGGATTTGGCTCACTCATGCTGTTCTTAAAGTGATCCATTAACTTTGTCAAAATTCATCCCAAATGACTTGGAGCTTTCAAACTTCTCTTGTAACTTATTGTTTGGCTTATGTTAACAGAATAATAAAATGGGTTTTAATTTTTCGAATATCTCCCTAATTATGTAGATATTTAAGATAAAATTTAGAAAGCGTCTATAGACGCATATGACCGTAGTGAAGAGCATCCGAGTTCGGATACTTCACGCGAACGATCGAGAACAAATCAGACATTTATTTTTTCTGTTTGTACACAAATTTCACATATATCATTCTCAAGAATCTTACAATGACATCGGTATGTATAATTGAAGTCTCAACTACAGAGTGAGTCAGAAAAAATGTCCCATCTTTTAAAAGTTGTCTTGTTTGAAGTATGAACATTTAATCATGGGTTTTATGATATGTCTTGGTAAAGTTATCCTCCCAGCATATTTCGGTACCCTTTTCATTTAAATCTCTGCACGCATGACTGAACAAAAGAAAATATTTAAAAGACTGCAAAATCTCACTTGCGCCAAGTGGTTTGGCGATGAATAAAACAGTGTTTTGAACAAAGACAGTCAGACAGACAAAAACACACACACACACATACGCACAGTAAAAATTGTTTCATAATGCAGCGTTAACACTTTCCCTTTTCTGATTAAGCATTGATTTTTAACAAGATCGCTGAATATTTAAACGGCCAATCCCTGACAATCTATCCCCTTACACATTCACCACCGCCACCACCAGTCACCACCATCATCATCATCAAGTGCACATAAATCCAATGTGCTATCTCAATACGTTGGTACAATAACAATACAAAATTATCTCGTTTATGGCTTTTGTTGGTTAACAATGGCAATTTACAATGGATATCTGTGCTTTTGTTGTTCTTGCCACCAAAGAGCTTGCTTGATTTGGCAGCAGTTAATTATGTTGAGCCCTGTTTGAGTAGGACAAGTACTGGAATTATGGTTCGTCCTTAGTTCACCCCGCAACAGAGATCATTTTTGGTCACCAAGTATGCAAGAACTTGGAGTGTAACATAATTTGTGCAAGGGTTATATGCCGCCGTTATCCCAATGTTCGGTGTCCCAGCAGTAAAAGTTATAAATTCTTTCAAAATTTGTTTTATTCCTACTTGGCGCAAGTGTGAGTTTGCAGTCTTCTAAAGATTGTCTGATGTTCAGTCATGCGTGCAGAGATTCAAATGAAAAGTGTACCGAAATATGCTGGGAGGATAACTCTACCAAGACATATAATAAAACCCATGATTAAATGTTCATACTTCAGACAAGACAACTTTCAAAAGATCGGACATTTGTTCTGACTCACTCTGTATAACTTCCTTCTTTTTTGGGGGGGGGGGGGGGGGAAATATGAAGTTAATGGATCCCTTTATAAAATAAAATAGCAACAAATTCCTTACATGTAAACATGGTAACAAGTTTTAAATAATAAGGGATTAAACTTGCCTGATGTGTAGATCGGAGTGAACTGTGAGTGTCGCGCAAGACAAATTGTGAGGCGGGTGATTAGTGTCGATAGTCTCAGATGATGTGAGGTTTAGCTCTGATCACAATACTATATACCAACCCAAGAACTTTCTACTCTATCAGACTGTCAGCGAATCAAGTTGGACGTACCTCGGAAAAGGGAAAGGATTTTCCATAATATGCCACACCTCATAATGCTTACCAATCACAAGCACGTATAGATTCGTGACATCTTGATTGGTTAATCGTTCAGCCAATCAGATCGAAGCGTTCTAGCAATTATTTCAAGAGCACTACAAGACCATTTCAGAAGCGTATACATAATTATATTATTACTTTTTTCTGATTAGAAAAAACTGTAAAACCTTAGGCCATACATTATCTCAACTATTCTTTTGAGAAAATAGCAAAAACACAGACCTGATTGGCAGGATCGAGGTAAGATATATTACAAATAGGATAACAAAATTGTTTTGATAAATTAAAATGATCAAAGAAAATAGGCTTGGTTACAATATTAATGTTTGAAATGTTGACTCGTTTCAACTCGCACTAATCTCGTGATAATTCGTAATAACTCGTAACGCACTTGCGTTTACTCGCTATAAACTCTTAATGCACTCGTATTAACTCACATAAACACGCCGTCTCAACATGATGAAGAGCACCTTTCGAGTTAGCTCGAGTGTAGCCGAGTATTATACGAGTATCGTACGACTTATGCCGAGTTAATGACGAGTTTTCAAGATTTTGGTATGAGTAGTAATTGTCTGGTGAGTTATCAGGAGCCGTTGCTGCAGGTAAAAACAAGAGTTCAATACGAGTATGGCGAGTGACAGCGAATTGCTTTGATCATGTATTGTGAAAATGGCTGTTCAAACTGCTCGGTTGACAAAACGGCTTAATTTGTTGTGTTCCTTGGATCGAATATTAATTATGATTTCAAGATAAGCCCGAGCTGTATTTTATCAAATCAAAGATGGCTTCCTATTGAAAAAAAAAAGAAGAAATTGGCGGATTTACATGTAGGTTTTTCATATTTCTGACCTGTGTGTTGACCAACGCAGAAGATTTAGGCATGTTGGGGGTCAACAAAATGCTCTGTAATAAAATTAAAATCCAAGATGGCTACCGATTTTGATTTAAAGGGTTCTAAAAACATTGTCCAAAGAAAAACAAAACTTAGTTAGAACTATTATAATGGTTCTCTTATATCGTGTTGTATTTGTTTTACTAACAGAGGCATGGAACTGGTTTCGGTTTTTCGAATTTCCCTTTCGTGAACAAATATATTTACGATTGAAGTGTTCGGATTTGTAATTATCTACTGGAAAGTTATAATTGTGAAAAAAGTCAGTGCAATGAGTTAGCGAATATCACTTTGCATTTTCGCGGGCATATACACGGGCATATATCATCCGTTTAACGTGAATGTTCAAACTATACTATAAGTGGACATCATTTTATCAGATCACAAAAAACACATTTTGAACAATTCATCACTGTTTGCACATGTCAACAAAGTTACTATACATCCCTTTAAGGATACTTCATGAACTAAAAACTCGATATGATTATATTTCGATTCATACATGTCTTTATGTCAAACATGCATTGTTCTTTCAGTTTCCTGAGGCGATCTCATTTCCAGTTTTGTATTATATGCTGACTATACATATTTTTACTATTAATGTCAAATTTGAACTCAACCGGATCTTTTCAGGAACCTGACCACCTTCCTGTTATGTGTCATACGTGTAATCTCGGATGTTCCTGGGTAGTGCTCGAAAAACAATCTAGTAATCCACATGATATCAGATTATACCATAATATAAAGATATAGATATAATATTGATAATAATAAACTGTAATATATAGCGCTCTATATGATTGATAATCATCTCTAACCACTTTACATTATTAGTATTACCCCGGTCATCGGATGCATACTGCAATCAATCCAGCACACAAAGTGCACGTTTTCCATAAAGTATAAGGCACTTCAATCCAGGAAATTCTAATCGGCGGATATCTTCGCAAATGTATGTTTTATTCCTGCCCTGGGAACTTAGAGCGATAATGTAAACTCTTCGACATTGCAATCGATTTCTCACATTAACTAAATATATATAAAATACAATGACGACGATGAAGAGAAAATATCGTAGATATATTTTCTTCATGTTATTGTTTCATAATCATCAATAAACTAATGATATGAAACAAATAACAAAAACAAGTTTGTGATTATCACTCGCGGGGAAGGGGGAGGGAAAGGAGGTAATTGCAATGACTGGGCAACTTTATGGCGAAGGGGTGGCCGCTCTTAGTCTCCTCGTTTCTATAGTGACATATCATCCAAACCCACAAAACTTGCTTTGAACTCTAGGGTCATGTCATACATTCAGTGGCGTAGACAGGTTCTTACACCTGGGGGGATGATTTGCCGTTCACCGAAGCGGCGAGGCGATTTTTGTTGTTGCTATTTTGCTAAGGGGGGATTTGACCCAATGACGATGCGGAGCATCGTCCACGAGCCGCGTTGCGGCGAGGCGATTTTTTGTTTGCTATTTTGCTAAGGGGGGGGTTTGACCCAATGACGATGCGGAGCATCGTCCACGAGCCGCGTAGCGGCGAGGCGATTTTTTTTGTGGCTATTTTGCTAAGGGGGGGTTTGACCCAATGACGATGCGGAGCATCGTCCACGAGCCGCGTAGCGGCGAGGCGATTTTTTTTGGCTATTTTGCTAAGGGGGGGGGGGGGGGGTTTGACCCAATGACGATACGGATACTGTGTGGGTCTGGACACAATGATGGCGTTTTTCTATGCACATCACATTTTCACTTGGCAGCCCAAGGGGGGGGGGGGGGGGTTAAACCCCCTAACCCCCCCCCCCCCCCCGTAGATCCGCCGTAGATCTGGGGGGGGGGGGGGGGGTGGGTGTAGGAAGCTTTTGCATTTTGGGGCTTGAAATTGTGCAATCTGGAGCATACCTAAGGCATCAATTTCACGTTTTATAAACTTGTTTCTGAGTTGCCGTGTTATAGATAAACACAATTAATGAAATCAAGTTTGCAGAAAACCAAAGGGCGGATCGCACTTCTTGTTTTGCTTATGGTAGCCTCTTCCACAATTACATGCGCCAGTATACTTTTTTTTGTTTTGTTTACCCTCCCAAATATTGGGGGGATGATAATACAGGCCATCCCCCCACCTCAAATATTGGGGGGGATATATCCCCCCCCCCCCCCCCATCCCCCTCGTGAACGACGCCCCTGGTGTAGGGGCTCATGCCCAACCACACTCACAGTGCTGCCAACCTTGAGCCAGATGTGAGAGTGAGACATTGCAAGGAGCGAAGCGACCAAGCCCGAGGGAGCGAAGTGACTGAGCGCGGGGAGGGTGTGGGAGGGGGTGTCCCCCTCCCAAGGTAGGGAGATTTTGCATTTTTGGACTTGAAATTGTGCAATTTGGTGCTTACCTAGATAGGAAATTCGGGCATAACATTGACTGTATCTGGGTAAGCGTGTTATGATTTGATCGACCAGAAATTTTAAATATGGCTGAGGCAGAGCCAAATAAGGAGGGTTTGGGAAGGGGTATCCCCCTCCCACGGAGAAGATTTTGCATTTATATAATATACTTGAAATGGTGCAATTTGGTGCACGTCACACAAGCAGCCAGAGCAATGCCAGCCTACACTGGAACTACGTGATCCGGTATAAAGAAAATAAATAGGCCTACTCACCCCAGACCATACGCAAGTTACACAACAAACTGAGATAATCAGTTCGCGCGAAGCGCGCAGCGAAAATTGAAAATGGATGTATAAATTACTTTGTTAACGTTAGAATTAGCAAGTCTTAGCTCATACAACTAATGTTTTCTTTCCCACTCGTATACAGATACACACAAACAAAAATATATCCTTCCCTAAAACCC
>JBAMJV010000153.1:0-39901 GCA_037951105.1 Echinarachnius parma
ACAAGGAAGTCTAAGTTTTACCCATAACACGTACTAAATTGTGTCCGCATTACTAACGGAGTAAAGTATAAACTATAATTACAAGTTATATCCGTAACAAAATAAGAATCGTAAAATGTCTTTACAGTATGATATCACATGTCATATTAACAAATTTACATATTTGTAGTCCAATTCTCGTTTGTACATTTATATATGATGTATCATAATGCATAAAACATTACGTCTTCCAGTACTATTGTCTAATTCAAATAAAACGTTTATATGATAACAATTGTCAACATGTCATTATTTGACATGGTTTTGTGACTGGTTTTGTGCATGTGAGATTAGCTCTTGAGCACGTGGGTAAATAGTGAAATTTGTAGCACTTAGATATACTGTAACAGCTCATGGAGCGGGATTTCCTTGTAAATGTAACGACAAATAAAACAATTAAATGTCGTCAATGTGACTTTGTCTAAACGAAACTAATAGCTGTGTTGAGTGTTAATTTATTTCACGCAAACTTTTGAGACCTATATATGACCTCTTGGTCGTCCAATTACTCAAGTTTCAAGTTTCAATTTATTTTTCCATATTCAGATAAAAACAACAAACACAAAGTATACTCATTGAGTAAAATGTCAAATAACATTTAGAAGAAATAACATAAGTAAGACATAGAAGGAAATAAGGATGATTGTATTTTTGTATAGCGTATGGAAGGTATCGCGGCGATATATCATAAGTAAGACATAGAAGGAAATAACGATGATTGTATTTTTATATAGCGTATGGAAGGTATCGTGGCAGGAAATCTTTGACTTATAAAATGCCGATACCTAAACATATTATGTTTATGTATTGAAAATATCAATACAAAAGCTGATACATTTAAACGTGTTTATGCGAATATTTTCCCCTTATAAAATTATGATTATAACTAGACTTTCCTGTTAAATTTACGACTCTCGTACCACCTAAAAAATAAAGCATCGAGCTTCATTCCAGTTCATATTCATACTTCACCATGCTCACTAAAGGCTAGTACCTTTCAGTAAAGTTGCTATCGTGTTCGTATTTATCAACTAGTTTGAGTTCAGTTTTTCCTCCGATTAAATAATTTTACTTACAAAATTGCACATCAGTCATGTTCTCGTTAGTCACATTATTGGTGTGTTAATAATAATAATAATAATAGTCCTTTCTTATAAAGCGCAATCTTACAATTATGTCTCAGTGCGCAAATGAAAAAGAGAGAGAAAATAGAAGCGTATTTGAGCAAAGATAAAATAATTAAAACTTACAATTCATTAACAAACAAAAAAGTCTTTAAATTGGCTCGAAATTGATGCTCTGTATCAGATTGTCTAATATGGTAAGGAAGTTTGTTCCAAAGCATAGGTGCAGAAAGACCGCTGACCGTATGTCTTGGTTTTAACAGAATACTGAACTAAAATATTCTTTGAACTTGAACGAAGGACCCTATATGATTTATACAAACTAATACGTGCTTGAATATAATCAGGTGCATTTCCATGTATGCATTTGAACGTAATAACTAAAATCTTAAACATAATTCGTTTATGTACAGGTAACCAATGTAAATTATACAAAAATAGAATTATGGATTCACATCGTTTAGTTCGTGTTATCAAGCGAGCAGCGGAATGTTGTATGTCTTGTACTTTACTTAATAACACCTCAGGTAAACCAAATAAAATGCTATTTTTTAGTGTTGTTTCTGTATAGCTTTATGTGTGTCGATATGACCAGGGAAGTGAATAAATTGTATTTGAACTAGCAATGGCTACATTTCCCTTTTAGAATATGACCAAATAATTTACCCAACAATGCCTATCCTACCTCCCACATAATTATATTAACACCCATTTATGAAAAATATACATGCATTGATATGTTATGTGTTATGTGTTATGTGTTATGATGTGTTATGAAAAAAAGCATGTTTACTTTGTATAACTCATACATAATATATTTTCCTTACATCTATATAAATATGAGCCACATTGATTGTTAGAATCA
The DNA here is from genome assembly GCA_037951105.1 of Echinarachnius parma. NCBI lineage: Eukaryota > Metazoa > Echinodermata > Echinoidea > Clypeasteroida > Echinarachniidae > Echinarachnius > Echinarachnius parma. The sequence continues at coordinate 2,029 of JBAMJV010000153.1, forward strand.
TTCTTTAAAGGGTACCACCACCCAAAAATAATATTCTTATTAAAGAAAGGTAACATCTTTAGTATTCAATTCCATCAACAAGTTCACAAAAATATGTTTCCAGAAAAGAAAAAAAAATAATTGGAAAACGCCTCACCATTCTAAAGCATGGGTTCATGCGGTCTGAATTGCGAAGACTAATGTGTGCAGAGCGAACGAGTCGCCCGGGATTCTATTGTCTACAAACATACGCGTGAATAACATTGACGCACTCGGAAATGTTTGGCCCGTTCGGAACCAGGAAATAGTAGTGGTTCCGTAAGTGGTGGAAATGAATTGCTTTGTTTATGAATTACACAACATTTTGCAAAATGTTGGGTATCTATTTGATATCACAAAATGGTACCAAAACATATAATAATGTGTTGTTCTTTGCCTGGGATCCCCTTTAACTTATTCCTTTTAAAGTTGTCTATCCTCTTTGTTCAATAGGCTCACTTTGGCTACCAAGGTTATTATTTAATATGCAACTTTGCTTTATTCGATGGAGCGGTAAAACTAATGTCCCATGTCTTTATTACCGCGAAACATGTATACAGTGCATGTTTTCTTTGTATAACTTATATTTTCCGTATATCCATATAAGTATGAGCCACAATAATTGATATAATCATTTCATCAATGCATTCTCTATTATATGTGGTTAAAGTGATCCGTGTAAAGTGTCAGAAATTGCATAAACTGACATTTGAGACTTTAATCCTATATCAATATCATTGTAAAATAGAATTGAAAGATTTGTGAAAGTTTGAAAGAAAACGAACACTGTTTACCTAGTGAAAAAAAGAATATTGAGTTCATATTTTATCACCGAATACTGATGGTCTGTTGTAGATTTGTTGCAGTGATAATCATCCGTTTGATCTTGACGATATCCGCATCCGTGTATACAGCTACAGACGTACGGAATTCAAGGAATTTGCGCACGCTAGGCTCAAAGTTCAGTGGGTCGGGACAAATTTCACACGCGCGCTGGCAGGACGTATTCAGCGACGTCAATTGTACTTTTTATCAATACCGTTAGCTAACGCTTTTGAAATAATGATTTTCAATGATAATTATCTTCATACTAAAGGGACATTTGAAAAAACCGAACCCTATGTTATTCTTCTCTTACCATAAGCTAAACAACACGACAGAAGAGAAACGAAGAAGCTCCAAGTATTTGTCGTGGAGTTAGACACTTTACCTGTGTCACTTTAAGATAATTTAGCTAAATTTGGACGTTGATATATCTTCGTATACGTTTATTCATTGTTATTTGTGTTCCGTAATGCTGCATCTTCTGGAGCCAGTGTGTGAGGGTTCACATGCCCTAGGGAAACAGTAATGTACTTTACTTTTGTGAACCCTGGCCCACACACTGCTCCTCAATATTTTCTTTTGTCTATTGTCTTCAGTCTTGTAACTTGTATTTTTTGTATTATGTGCATATACAGGGTGTCTCAGAAAGAACGCAACACCTACGATCGTTAATTTCATCAACATCATCGACCAAATGTCATTGTTTTTGTTTAATTGGGTAGAACATTCTTTTTCCAACAAAATGATACCATAAGCATTGATTTTGGGTACCACCCTTCAAAACATGTGAGCTGACATGACAACATCGTGATCTTATATCAGTACAGTACACGCGCGATACGTTGATATGATTCAGTCGAAGAATACCAGCTTTCGCCATGTCTTCAGACAATGCACTCGCAAGTAACGATCGTAATTTCTTATCCCCTGAAACAGTTTTCAAGAGTAGATTCAACATAATTTGAACTAGAAAGAAGGAATAACATTAAGGTACAGTTTTTTTTAAAATCTCCGTTCTGATTGTTTTATTGGTGAAATCTTCGTTTTGTTGTCTAACGTTTTATGTAGTCCCATGTGTACTGATCCGTGTGGCAAATTCAACAGAAGTTATAGATTCTTCTGCTGTGAAGAAGGCCTGATAATTTTCTTTATTTACTTCGGAGGCTTCAGTAAATAAAACAAAATTCATAGGCAAAAATTCTCTGATAGATAAGCTATTTTTGGTACCTTTCCTAAGAAAATGCTGACCATCTAAAGACTAAAAATCAAGAATTATACTATCAAATTTTTTTTTCATGGAAAAACGGCCAAAGTTGGGGGTGCGGTTAATACATCGGAGCGGGTAATACACCGACAAATACGGTAAGGCGTTTGGATCCTAGGACCATTTTTCTGAGGCAATGTCGTTTCCTAAATTTGCTACTTTTTCGTCTCCAGCGATCCTCTGAACACTGAGACATTCTCGCCCCACAGTCTCCCATAGACAGAAGAACCGCATGACTGCTCTCCCTTTGATAAAGAAGACAATGTTGCGTAATCGAGTACCCCGTACGGTATGGCACGCATTGTCTTCCGTATCAAAGGGAGGGCAGTCATGCGGTTCTTCTGTACAGCTAATTCTATGGGAGGCCGTGGGTCGAGAATGCCTCAGTGTTCCGAGGATCGCTGGAGACGAAAAAGTAGCAAATTTAGGAAACGACATTGCCTCAGAAGAACGGCCCTAGGATCCAAACGCCTTACCCAAACTCAATGCTATGGTATCATTTTGGTGGAAAAAGAATGTTCTACCCAATCAAACAAAAATTTGATTATGATTATGATTATTGATGATTGGTGATGATGATGATGATGGCGATGGCGATGGCGATGGCAATGGCTATGGCGATGACAATGGCAATGGCAATGGCGATGGAAATGGCAATGGCGATGGCCATGGCGATGATGATTGTGATGATAATTGATGATGAAGATGGTAATAATGATGATGATCATTGTAGATACAAAACAATTTTTGTTTTTGTTAAACTTAAAATGCAGATCAAAGTGAATCTTAATATTATTTGTTTCCTGGACCTACTGTTATTAATGTAAATTGTAAACAAATTATGTTGTTTCTGTGTCACCTGACAAGATGGTTTTGTGCTTCATTGTAGATAAAGATTTTCCTTTTTTCCTAAAAACATGCAGATCAAAGTAAGTTTGTGTCCAAAATTCACCATTATTTCATTTATTTTGCTCCATTATCAGAGTCGCCGGACTTCAGCAAGATGAGTCTGACGCAGACCAAGCGGTTGGAGATGGAGGCCCAATTGAAAGTCCTGGAGCATGAATCCAAGCTGGAGAAGGAGCGAGTCTTGCTGGCGGAGCTTCGCAAGCAGCACTACCAGCTGGCTGGGGCATCAGAAGGGTGGGGAGATGAGGTAAAACAAAACATTTAAAAAACATGCAAAGTGTCTGATGATTTTCAAAAAAAGTTTATTTTGCTTGCATTATGTTGTTTTTTTAGTAAGCAGACACTTTCAAGGGATTTGTGGATGGGAAATTATTATCTGGTACAGAAAATAAAATATTTAATTTTGCAAGTCTAAATCGAAAGTTAGATAGGAGTTGATTAACTGATGAACATCTCAGAGCCCTTTCTCCTTTTGCATGCACTTTCGTTTTCTTCTTTCTTTTTGGTCCTACAAACTCTTTGAAGCGATTGGAATACTTTCCATGCACAACTGTTTTTATAACAATTTACAAAGAGAAATTAGTCACTTTAGATTTGGTGGATGTGGGGAAATGAATACTAACACCTTGTTATAGTGTTTTTATATAGTTGGTGAAATTTTGTGATGTCTTGAGGGAAGGTGGAAATGTGCCACTAAAAAGTTTGTAGTAAATTTGTAATAACTTTTTAGCACATATACACAGTTTTTCAGCAATATTTTTCTTCATTCACTAAAAAGTTTGAGCATAATCACAGAGAAACATAAACATGTATTTCAATTGTCACTCATAGATTAGAACTACATACAAGCAACTTACACATCTGACTAGTTAGCATATTCTTCTGTGAACTCTCTAAAACAGCTGTTTGAATTTTGAAGAGAGCATAACTATTACCTTATTTGTTAATAAGGTCATATTTCTTTCAAGTTTCCAAAGCAATGGCCAAACATATTGTTGTGATTTAAATTTAGACCTCCAAAACAATAATCCAGTATTTAATTATAAATCTATTAATTCCATACATTCTATTTTTTTTAAAGGAATGACAAAAACATTTTCCTCCAAAATATTGACGTAATTATATTTCTAGAACGGTAAACTTCCGAATTGCATTGCTGCAAAACTTTGCAAAATATAAAGATTGTTTTTTCTTCTTCAAAGTTCACTTTAGATGCATGATTGTTTTAATAACACATGTAGAGTAGAGACAACATATCAGTTTGGTAATGTATTCAAATGTTCTGTACAGACGTAAAATGGATAACCTATATGTATTCCAGCTTGTTAAAATAGATTGCAATGCACTCTTCAAGGATTAATTGTGGCTGTTTCGAGCAAACTCTTTTAAGCTGTGTTGTTTTGTTAGTGGCATTTAAAGGGTACCACCACCCAAAACAAATTCTGTAAATAAAAGGTAATACTTTTAGTAGTCCATTCCAACAAAAAAAAAAGAAAAATATGTTTCTGAAAAATTGTATAATTGGAAAAAAGGAATTGTTTATCACCATACTACAACATGTGTTTATGGGTCTGCATACAAAGACTACCTTCTGTATAGGACGAATGCATCGTTGGTAATTCTATTGTCTCCAAACTGGCAAACGTTTGCCGTGTACGGAACCATGAGGCCATATTGGTTCCGTAAATGTTGGTACCGTAAACCGGGGTGACTTTGGACGCCGGGGTGACTTTTGCCACTTTTTGAGAAGGATGTATTTTCATCAAGTATCGCCCTTTAGAACTAATTTCTGTTTCTATGTATTACATTACACAACCCTTAGCAAATTGTTGAGCATCTATTTCATATTACACAGCAGTACCAAAACATTTGCCTGGTGGTCCCCTTTATTTTTTAATTTTGTTTTATCCATGAGTGCATTACAATTTGAATACATTACAAACTCTACTTCTAGTCGTATATTAACCACTTTAACAATGTTTTCTTTCATATGTCTTGTGCATGATGCTTGGTTTGGGCAGGATGGTAAATAACTCAGGTACGTGGTTCATCAAAAAAGAAAAAAAGAAAAAAGAAAGAAAGACTGTGCAAGCATAACCATATAACCCTTTCATTCATTTACCTTTCCACGGAAACTATATTTATATATTTATCCTTGCATTTGTTGTTTTATAGTGTCAGTAATGAATGTCAGTAAATAATTTTCATGCTACATGATTTATGTGGGTCTCATATCATTACGATTTACATGTAGGACTGATCGTCTAATCAATTCATGTATTGTACAATCAATCAATATGGCATATTAAATGATTGTAAATCTTTATGTTACAGGACCCTGACCTGGGCCCCATTGCAGAAAGAGTTGCCATCGATTGTAAAACTGAAATGAATTGCAAGTCGTATCATGTGACAGAACACACAAATATGATTGGTTCAAATATGCAAATTATCTGATTACCAATGAATTGCTACTCTACAATAATTTTTTTCAAATGCCCGTTTAGTATGACGTTATCTATCATTCAGCTCAAGAGCGTTAATGAACGGTCATAAACCTCATACACGTCATACAGTAATTTGTTGTAAAAGCTGACGCATATTTTCTTGTTTTTTAAACCAGGAAAGCAGTGTTCTTTTTCAATGAAACTTTCACACATCATTCAGACATATCTTACAATGATTTGGTATAAGATTGTAGTCTCAAATGTCATTTTGGGCAATATCTGACACTTTACAGGTGCACCTTTAAGCACAATTTTCCATTTCATTAAGAGCGTTCAATTGCAAGTTGCAAATCAAATGCCACGTTTTGCTTATAAATGGGTCAATATGTAGCACCCAGATTTTACCCCTCTTCTGAACTCATGATGCCTTGCAGCTATTAACATGTCATCTATTCTGTTGGGTCTGTTGTGCATTACACTTTGAGTTGTGATCAATTGAAACATCGCAATTATACATAACTTTCCATTGCATAAATAAAGTTCCGTTCCAATTGCAAGTTGCAAATCAAATGCCACTTATTGCTTTGATAATCAATATTGCTTTAATATTGCTTTAATAATCAGGTCAATATGTAGCACTCTGATTTTACCCCTCTTCTGAACTCATGATGCCTTGCTTTTACCCTGTTATTCATTCACTGGGGCATGTTGCATAAAACTTTGATTTGAAATCAATTTATTGGAACATTGTGATTAAACACAGCTTTCCACTGCATAAAGAGAGTTGCTTTTAATCACAAGTTGCAAATCAGACGCAACTTTTTGCTTTAATCAGGTCAATATGTAGCACCCCGATTTTACCCCTCTTCTGAGCTAATGAAGCCTTGCTTTATCCTGTCATTAATGGGGTGTATTCTGAAAACGATTTTAAGTTAAAATTTATTGTTTCTTCGTCATATCTATGTCAGTAAAATATATTTTAGCAAATCGCTATTTCTTAACTACAGTTTCATATTTTAGTGACGTAGATGTGACGTAGATACAATACATTTTAGCTTAAAATCGTTATCAGAATATACCCCCTGGGCCCACATTGTGTATTTGTTCACAGTACCTATGGGAAATAAATCATGATAGGCCCATCATTTCAATTCATCTTCCAGCTCACATTTAATCGGCTTGTAGAATTTTATGAAACTCAAGAATAATCAAATTATTAGATGCTGCAGACCATAACACCCTTTGCTCTATTTCAGCCACCGATTCTAAAGGACACATCTTGATTTTGAAAATATCAATATAATTTGATTTTTAAAAAAATGGTAAAAAAGGGGGGAAAATAAAGAAGTACAAAGAGTGTGACCGACCCCCCCCCCCCCCAAAAAAAAAAAAAATAAATAAATAAAAAAAAAAAAAAAAAAAAAAATAATTGTCAGACCATGCTACCTTCAATATGTCACAATGATCCCCTTTACCCATGCCATCTACTGCTTGTTCTTGCTGGACATCCCCCAACTATACCGTTTCATAATCTTACCCATTTATTGTTTTTGGTCCAATTATTGTAACTGCAATTTACTATGTCATCACCAATCGGCATAGAGCATTATTATAGCTATTGGACGCTAACAGCCATTGGAAATGCAGGGCCCATGACCTTGTTTCATAACAGATTAAAAAACTATTTACGAATAAAATTAACAAAAGTACAGTGTACTTAATTATGTTTTATATACTGTGTTTAATGGTCATATTTGTGTTATTGTATGATGTTTGATAACGTAGCTCTTTATGTATAGCACATAAGCACTATTTGTATGCACATACTGTAGGTGTAACTATCTGTGATAATGTGCCTCCCCGATTAACATTCAATCCTCCAACCTACCCTCTAACTACTGTCACATAACAGTGGTGTATGAATCAATGTTATGTGAGGTTTAGTTCTGTTACATATGTGGTTTATTCCAAGTCTGAAAAAGAAATATAAAGTGATATTTTGCTATTTAAGCTGTTCTCTATTAATCATTGGAACCTGTACCGTGTTTGTTTTGTTTTCAGTATTTAGTATTTTGATGTTGAACCATCTCATATCTTGTCCATGTACATGTGGATGTAAACATTTGTTTCATCATTTGTTAATTATACTTTTTGCAATTCTTTCTATTTCTCTTTTCCTTATTTCCTTAATTCTATGAACATTTATGCCATTGCATGATTGCAATGCTAACATTATGTTTATCATTAAGTGATTCTGTATATTTACTATCAGTATAAGTCATCTGCTAACTATAATTATTTTTTCTTCAATTCTCTCCAGGAGGATGGCGAGTTTTCCGACCTTGTCTGAGATCATCTGGCATAGCAACAGAGTCATCTGGCAACCAAAAGAACAAGAGCTACAATGTACTGCAGGCAAAAAAACAATGCTGCTAGGCCCTGGACCAACCCTTTCCACTTCAGCGAATGCCATCCATGTGTAAACCCCTAGACGTGAGTCTATCGTCAAGGGATCATTGTCTAGCATAGCACCAAAGACATCTGGCAACACACAGAAGAGCAACTGTCGAAGAAGAACAACAATTATATAATATTCGTTATCCTGGAGTGACTCTTTTAATTTAGATCCATGCACTGATATGCGAACCCCTCAAGCTCCAACGTCACTAGAAAAACTACACGGTGGCTGTCTTCTTGGCATACAAGTCATCTCGTAACCTATACAACAACAGCTGTCTGACATTTGTCATTTGGTCATCATGAACAATCCTTTTTTAACCATTGAATACCATTGATATGTATCCCCATGGAAGTGGCTTCAGCATCAATAAGTCATCTACTTTAGCAGCAAAGTTGTCTGGCTACAGACAGAACACAAGCCACTGTATGAAGAGAGCAAGACTTCTTTAACATTCTACATCCTGCTACTGATCAATTATGTCAGTTGATATTATTTGCTGGTAAGAATTTCTTAAATGTATGTCTAGGGCCCCGTTGCAGAAAGAGATACAATCGATTGTAAGTTAGGATTGATCGTAAGTCAGAAAATGTACGCGATTCAACCAATCAGATTTGCGCATCTAGAACACATGATCCGACTTACGATTAATTGTAACTTACAATCGATTGTATCTCTTTCTGCAACGGGGCCCTGGTCTAGCATTCTATGAATATGAATTTTCATGATATTTAATTTGATATCAAGAACAACATTTGTGTCATTATTCCAATTGTGCTTGTTTTGCTGAAGCAATAATTCATATTATTCATTGTATCTTTTGTATTATGAATTATTATGAGTGGTGATTGAACTGTTATGATAATTGTAAATGACAAAGCCAGTTTTGAAATTAATTGTTTCTTTTTGTTACAAATCGTTTTGGGGTCCTTGATGTGTATGATATATGCATCCCTATGTACCACCATTTCAACCAACACTATGTATTTATCTAAATTTCTATTATATTTTTGTATTTTAGTCATGTATATAGAAAGGGCATAAGGGTCTTTGCATCAAATATATATTTTTTTAATTTATGGCGTTGTTAGATGCACAGAAACATATTCCATCTTATTATGTTTAAAGCCAGATGTTTGAGGTGTCTGAATGATAAAAAGGGTTTGAAGTAACATTGCATTATTTAAAGAGGTTTAAAGCTATATATATTACCTCATTTGTTGTCCTGAACTAGTCTAGCACAACAGACTCGCTTAATTTATTTATGAAAATGCGCAAAGAAAATAAGGCCTCGCTGGGAATTGAACCCGATGGTTGAGCACCGGTCTAGCAATCCGGAAGGTCTTGGGTTCGATTTTCGGGCAAAGCCTATTTTCTTTTGCTCATACCATTTATTTAGAATATTTCTGGTCAGTTTCCTTTATGTTTGAGTTTCATTCATTTATCTCAAAAAGTACCACCCCAACATTTGGAGAGGTGGCTCGTAATAATTATCTTTCTCATTAACTCTGGAAAGAAATTGTACATTGATCACTTGTAATAATGAAGCTTCTTTCCCCTAAAAAAATATGTTAGTTTTGTTCAGGTAGAATAATTATGTAGGATAGAGCAGTGAAATGTTTCCGCTTACTTGGATACTCCTCTTAAAGGGGTGAAATGCTCTGCAAAAGTCTACCCACTTAAACATGGTATTTCATTAGATTTTGTTGAAACATATTGTATTTACCAGTCCCAAAACTATCTTTAACATTCATGCCAGAAGTTATGCCCATGCATAAATATCCAATGGTGCATACCATTGTTACAGTTAAGCGTTAATTACTATGACGTTTATGTTAATAATTTAAAGTAAAACCTAAAAGGACCAAATAAGTTTATGAATATTTAATATTCGGTTTCCCTCTTATAAGTTATTTAATTGATATTATTGATTTTGCATATCATTGTCAATGTAATTATTCAAAAACAATGAAAATGCACAATCTAGATTAATGAGAAATATGTATGCACGGCTTAAACATCAAGGGAACATACTATTATGAATAGTTGAATGTGCTATGCTCTGCTTGAAACTGATGCATATTGATTAATTTAAGAGCCAAAAATAGCTCTGGTAAAGATAAGATCGTTTTTGTCCCAAAAGCAGGAATTTAAGATTGGCAAATGTGTTGTTTCTATAAATATGGCTGTAATGTTTCTCAAACTTTGCAAACATGATTTAAATTAAATTAATCCAGTTACATTTTTGGTCGGATCAGTCCAATAAACGGATCAATAATATGAGATTTAATTATTTTTGAACAATTATGAAAAGTAACCGGTCCTTGACAAGTAAATATCATGTTACACGTACGCAGTATGTAGCCATATTGAATGAAAGCTTGAACATGTGGGTTTGTAAGACCATCTGAAATGGCCTTGTATGAAAATAGATTTATATCATACAATAAATCATTGAAATGTAAATAGTAAACATAATAATTTGCTTTATTTGTATTTATTAAAGTGCTTTACCGTAATTGTGTGGGTGTATGCATTTTTCATATACATGCTAACAATTATGCTAGAACAAACAATCATTGAATAACAAGGTAATTAAGAAGAGTAAATACTAACTCCGTGCAATGAGATTACAATAATCAATACACATGATATGATCATAGATTGTAATGTTCAATGTTTTAGGGGCAGAACTTAATTTTTAGATAACGGCCCTATCATAATCATTATGACAGTTGTATTAGTGTATTGTTATTATTTCCAGAAAAATAATTCCAATGAAAAAAAAAACCGACAACATTTTACTTAATTTACCATTCAACCTCATCCCTAATTGCCCCAATTTAATTGACAACATGACATTTTACGAAACAGCGTGCCTGTGTGTATGCATGTTTTTTCTTGCCAGAGCTAATAGTATGTATAGCCCTACAAGCGCACTTTGAAGCAAATCTTGATGTTTGGTTTTGTTGTGTGTTTATCTTGTCAAACTGGGGCAAAATATATGCATTCAATCTAAATGCACACACATAATATACCCGCTCGCACACACACACATACGCACACACACACACACACACACACACATACACACACTTTTCATGCACGCACGCACAAGCATGCACAAACACACACATGCACATACACATGCACATGCACCGACGCACACACAGGCACTCACATGCACACGCACACACCAGAGCATGTTCATCCACTAAACAGCATAATTTATGAATAAATTATTACATACAAGCGCACCACTGACTGTTACGCACACCCTTTCTGATACACATGCCATCTTACCCTAACGGAAAGAACACTGTGTGACCCACAGTGTTAAATTGGATTTTTTTCACAGTGTGAAAACCAAATCGCACTATGACCACAATGTGAGCGCACTGTCGCCACAGTGTGAAGTTGCCAGCGTTCACAGTATGTACAATTGTACGCTCAGAAATTTCACTGTGTTCACACTGTGTTCCTTCCGGTAGGGAAAACGGCATTAAAGTGAATACGATGTTCAAATCATATACATTTTCAAATATGTATTTAGGACCTATGCGCACAATTCGTGAATTAATCTGAAAATCATACAATTATGCTGAATGATTCAGTTATTGAAATATATAACAATAAGATTGGTATTGGTGATAACTAATTGTGTTTTTTCGGCTCTGATTCGTATGATTGAGTACAGATATGCAACAGCTTTTCTTAGATGTAATTCTAAATTCAGGATGAAAAAATTAAAATAGAATGCAAACATTGGTCTACATGGTAATTAAACACTAACACCCCTCGCGTATAGAACTTACACGTCTTATCGAATATATACAAACAAGCGTGACTCTGCATTTATTTAAAGAGTACTGAAATTGAATTCCATTTTACTTCAAGTTTCGAATCCTAACTATTTTCACTGTATTATCTACATGGTCGACTACAGTTCTGTCATGTCAGTAATACAATATTATAAAATGGGTAGAAGAATCCCTGCATTCTGATTGGTCAATTAGCATGTAAAAGTTTTTTACTGATGCATGGCTCACTTTAGTTTGATTTTCACATTTTTTGGCGCTCATTTTTAAAACAAATGCTGCACAGGCATATTTCTTTTTTTTTAATTTTAAAATTTATATAAAAAAATATATATCATTAAAACAAAAACAAAATTAAAATTAAAATGTGAAAATCAAAATTTTCCCCAGCCATGGGTCGGTACTTTTGCAGCCATGGGTCGGTACTTTTGAAGCCATGGGTCGGTACTTTTTAGCCATGGGTCGGTACTTTTGAAGCCATGGGTCGGTAAATTTAGCCAATTTAGCCATAACTGGGAAAAAGTCTGATTTTCACATTTTTTCGCGCCCATTTTATAAAACAAATGCTGCACAGGCATATTTCGTGGATCGGTAAGAATTGTATGCACTCGTTTAACTTTGGAAATGGTCTAAAACCCACTCGCTGCGCTCGTGGGTTTAAACCATACCAAAGTTAAACTTGTGCATCCAATTCTTACCGATCCACTCATGCCTGTGCATCATTTGTATACTGGACGATAGGAAACATAAGATAGGAAAAAACGATAGGAAACATAAGGGGACATTTTTGTTTTAAACAAGGAAATACATAAGGTGTGCCCCCAATAATTGTGCTTGCCCCCCCCCCCCCCCCCCCCAATCAGTCCGACCACGCTACGCCACTGCATATTGATGCTCTCTTCCCAAATGTATAAATATGGACCCGGTAGGAGGAGAAAGCCTTCGTGAGAAGGATCTTCTCAATGCCCATGAGCCGCTTGGAAGAAATGCTCCCCAGGGAGTGGAGATGATGCACACAATGTGTGCTGGTTTGCATTGTATCATATGACCGGGGTAATAATATCATTGTTAAGCGCTTAAATATGATTATTAGGCGCTATATAAATCGAGTACATGATTAAAGTGCACAATTGTTGAAGTGCCCTCTCGAGCCGAACTGAAACATCCCTTTACATTATGTGTTTAAAATCATGTGTTAATGAAATGGAATCCACCTTGGTACGAGATTTCTCGTATACTGTACACGATTATAACATATAAACACTTCATAATGTATTATATAACTACACGTCAAGCAACGATAATAATAAAGACAACACAGTACCATGAGGAAAACCAAAAGCCCAATATACTAACGGAAATAACTAATTCAAAACAAAGTGACATTTTCATACTGTAGGCATCATTTAACTACACCATTATAATTATCCAACATCAACCAAATGCGCAATATATTCTAGGATAATTACTAGATGTATCATGAAACGACATAAGCGACATCATAATCATTTTCCAACAACAATCAAAAGTGTTCCATAATTTGAAGGATTATAACTAATTACATGTAGGCGCATCGTGAACGCGGGGTTATTATCTATTTGAGCATCGTATGGAAATAATTTACTTTGTACAATAGTATTTTCTTAATTCATTGTACAATAGTTCTTGAGTTTCTAAGATGCATCTTTAACAAGTTATTATTATTTACATTATTATGGAAACTTCAAAAGCGTGAAAGACAATGTAGACACAATGTATGTCTTCTATTGTGGTATATTATTAAACCTTCGTTAATGGCACTGACTGTAGTGCTGCACCTATAATTATACGCGTTGGTCATGCAACCACTAATTATACAAACACTATACAAAACAATGTCAACATACTGATAAAATATGACATGCGATGCATACGTGATGCGCATGGTCATGTGCGTTACAATATATAATACGTCGGTATTATCTAGGAATGTTGACCAGTATTATACATTTCTAATCCATTCATTGACATTATTTGGTCAATTTAAACAGAGTATATCTCATAGATCACAAAATACTCTCAGATAGTCAATGGGCAAAAAGTGGAATACCCCATCAACGTTCAATCTCGGACAGTCTTAGGAAGTTTGTAGAAACGATCGATGTAGAAAACCCATCGATAAAACACATTGCAGGAACCACGGGGTTATAATGATCGCCAAATTTATGTAATTCCGAGTCAGAAATACTAGAAAACGAAAGCCTAACTCAAAGCAATGCTTTAACATATCATGTGATTGTATAGAATTAAATGACTGAATGGACATGTCCGTAACATTATGTGTTGAGCGTCTACAAATTAATCTTGATAATGTACTTTACATTTATAAGATACACGTTTTGTCTTCTCGATGTGCACTTAATAGTGTTGAATAATATGTAAACGTGAATAGTATTCCTTCAAAGAGTTGTCCATTGATGTGGAATCGAAATATTTTTGTTTTCATTTTTTTTAATCAGGGTCTATACTCTCATACCGTCTGATCATCATCAATATATGCTTAGTACTTTATTCAATTCATTTATGTAAATAATGCAAGTTTCTAATAACAATAATAATGCAAATAACACTTATAACCCAATTGTTTGCAAAAAATATTGTATTAGTTACGTTAAAATGTAATTTAATTTTTTTCGAAATGTCAACTGTACAGTGTTTTCATATTAAACGGTTCTTGTAACAAGTATATGTTTTTGATTGATAAATACGACATTATCTGTCATGTAATTTATAATACGTGCCATTCCTGGGGGAATACAAATCATTCACTGCCCATGTCCCAGTCTACTGCCCAGTCTACGTACTGACTTCCACTATGTGTATTCAAACACCGACCGGTGTTACTGATTAAGAGAAGATGTAAAGCCTGTCAGTGGTGCAGAAGGCTATCTCCCCTGATGTGAACTCTTGGATGTAACACCATCCCCTCTCTGGTTTCTGTATCACGTGATCAGTGATGAGAGTCGCCACGTGTTGCAGCTCGCTCGTGTAACGCTCGATGGTGACTCTGTCCTTCTCCTTGTTCCTGGTGGCTACGAGGATTGTATCATCCTTGCATACTGCATGAAATACGAACATATCTTCACTTTTGATTAGTGCGTGTTGCTTAACGCCCGTCTCGTTTATCACCCATGCAGAATTATTAAAGTATCTCACGACCATATTCTCACTAGACTGCATCGCAAATATCTGCGCAGGTTCACCCCCATCACATGCTATTTCCCTGACCGGCTTCCCACCTGCTGGAGTGAATACATGGATCTTCTTGGCTTTCATGTAACCTACATAGATGTGATCATTGCTGTCGACAGTGAGATTACCATACCCTCCTTCATCCCAACTCAGAGTCTCAAACCTCGCATCAACCTTCTCCCACCCTTGTGTGTACAGGGATACATTGAGTATGACCTTGTTTATAGTATTACCTGTGTCTCGTACAGCACACCGGCTATCAGACAAGAAGCCTATCCCGCGGACTTTGACTCCCTTGAGCACTCTCTGCAGCCGCAGCTGCCCGTCAGCAGAGTATATCTCGATACCACGCTCTCCTTCGTAACATCCTACAGCCATTCTACCGTCCGTGTGGCAGCCACGCACGCCATGGTATCAGCTGCGGAGAACGCCACATCAGCTTTCAGTTTCCACTCGTTGTTTTGCAGTTCCTCTAGCTTTACTCCTGTTGGCTCCTGAATCTGTGCCAAATATAATGCAAATAAATGATTTCTACGAAAAAAACAGCACTAAAGAGAGAAATAAAGAAAAACAAAGACAAATACGATTATCTTCATTATTAATTTCAATATGCATATACATGTACATTTATAGGTACTTTTTAAACTGTGTTTTTCATTCTTCATTCGTTTTTTTTGTCATATAAGTTGGGTAATAAATTGTGTATCATATTTTTGAGTGAGTTTCTTGTAAAACTGTGAAAATAATTAATTTGTTATTTGTGCATTGTCTATCTTTAAAGATATTTAGTTTTGTGTATATCAATAAAGTCACTAACATCATTTTAATTTATTTGTTAAACACCGTCAAAGTTTGACGTTTTATGTAGACTCATAATTTCAATAAGTTAGTAAGTGAAACAACAACTATTTTCAGCATTATTTGTTAGATTTAACTATGATAAGGTTAAACCGATAGATTTGGACCACGGATTTGATATCGTAAGCCCGGCGCAGACAGAGCCGACTCGACCCGATCAGACTGTTTTCTAGTTAGATCGACTCTGTGTGCATTGCCTCATGACTGCGATTTTGCCATTCGGTAGCGAATCGGCCGCGACTGAATCAAACCAACAGTACTGTTGCTTTCTGCCGGGTCGGGTCGGATCGGATTGAGTCGGCTGTGTCTGCGCCGGGCTTAAAGATAGGTGTCTACGCTCGTAGTGTTTACAGCTATAAATATCAGACAACTTGTTTTTTAATACGTATTATAAATACAATAAGACCCTGATTTGATTTTGGCAAGGAACTAATCACCGTTAGTTAGGGTTCAAGCCCTTTCATGCAGCAGCAACATTCATGCATTTTGCTTTATGTCTGAGAGAATCCGGGGTTTTCTATTGTACAAATACAACAACACAATATTGAAGGAGATTCATTTGCTTACCCCCTCATCCCTTTTGAATTCGTTTTTATTCTTTTTGGACAGGACAATAATTTAATAACCGGATTTAATAAGATTAGAGAATATCTTCATTTTAAGAATGGGCTCTTCATGAATGGAAAGACCGTTTGATACAAGGTAAACAAACCATTGTGGATAGGGATGACATGAAGACTACTTTCCATCGGCAAAGAACACCCGTCCTGTCTAGTATACCCACATACCGGAGTGGTGAAATCTTAGCAATTTATTGAATAGCATCACGTATATAGTTCATGACCGATTCAATGAGTGATTGATAACTAACCTTGTCACCACTTTCAATATTAACAATTTCCACAGAATTGCTTGATTACGAGTATACGATATACTAATGAGTATATTTTTGGTGTGGTTTCGTTGCGTAAATCACTTGCTGTGCACAATTCAGTAAGTTTGATTTGGCGGGTCTCAGTCTGTGGATATTGCGGATAGGTATTAATGAGACTACTTTCCCTACTTGAAACACACTTTCACACACTACTCGAATGTTCGCATTTCCCCAATGTAATACAGCATGATTTAGGGGATACAATAATGTACATGTAAGCGTGTTTTAAAACTTTTAAAAACAGTCTTGTATTGGGGGGGGGGGGGGGGGGGCAAATACCTAAGGGGGCTCACGATTTGTTTGTGTAGGGGCTCATGCCCAACCACACTTACAGGGTTGCCAGAGGTGATAGTGAGACATTGCGAGGGAGCGAAGTGACCGAGAGGGGGGAGGGTGTGGGGGGGGGGGGGGGGGGGAGGGGGGGGGGGGGGGGGGAGTCCCCCTCCCAGGGTAGGGAGCTTTTGCATTTTGGACTTGAAATTGTGCAATCTGGTGCATACCTAGATAAGAAAATTCGGGCTTAAGATGAACTGTATCTGGGGAAAGCGTGTTATGATTTGATTGACCAGAAATTTTTAATATATTTTTTACGAAGAAAACAAATAATTGACACACTAATAATCATGCCACATTATGTACGATCCAACAACATAGCCTACAGCCAAGAATTAATCCCGAGGGAGCAAAGCGACGAAGGCTGGGGCAGAGCCAGAGGGGGAGGGTTTGAGAGGGGTATCCCCGTCCCACAGGGAAGATTTGCATTTATATACTTGAAATTGTGCAATCTGGTGCATACCTACACTGTTGGTCATAATGTTGGAATTTTTGTTTTTTTAGATCCAACTTTATTATTTTCCCTGTTTTTTGCGCCTAATGAATCATTTTAGACTAAAAATAATCATTACATTATGTTTCCAAACTACCAATGCACAATACATGGTAGCATGAATTTGCATTAATTAATAAATCCTTTTGTTTTGAGCTTGAAAGGCAGGACCTTTGATGATTGGCCCTTTCCTTCTCCAAAGCGTATGTCCAACGAGTCATCGTTATGGGTCATTTCTCAAAGTTGGCCGTGAGATTTTCAACCAAAATTGGCACAGAGGCTCTCGAGGCCATACCCGGTCCAATGCCATTGGCTACCCACCGAACGATGCTTGTGCTCCACCAGGAAGGGGTGTCAACAAGCAATGTCCACTATTTCGTTGGACCATTGCATGTTAAGGTCTGTAAAGTCCTCAGATGTCATCGAGAGAAGGGTCAATTAAAGCCAAGATTATCTCTAGGACGTCTACGATTGACCACCAGGATAGATTATCGCAAATTGCTTAACCTGTGCCGTAGAAACCGGAAATGCCAAAAAAGAGCCTTCGTCGACTATGAAGAAAACACTGTGGAATCAACGCCTTCCGCCAAACTGTTCATCAGCAATCCCTCTAACATTGTCACAAAGCAAGACAAACTACCAATTGTCCACCCAATACCATTTAACCGAGATTTACCGGACGTCCCTGGACTAGGGAGCCCAGAAGATTTCCGCCCTGGACACTAGAGATATGTCATCTTAATGGGTACGAGCCATACCACTGTTGGGACGTCACAAACTCAAGTCGTTTAGTGAATGCAGACAACTTTGAACTTCTCGCCACGTAATCGGCGAACCTTTTGTCTTCCATCTGTTCGGTCAGGATGTTATGGCTCGTACCCATTAAGATGACATATCTCTAGTGTCCAGGCGGAAATCTTCTGGGCTCCCTAGTACAGGGACATCCGGTAAATCTCGGTTACATGGTATTGGGTGGACACTTGGTAGTTTGTCTTGCTATGTGACCATGTTAGAGGGATTGCTGATGTACAGTTTGGCGGAAGGCGTTGATTCCATAGTGTTTTTGCATTTCCGGTTTCTACGGCACAGGGTAAGCAATTTGCGATAATCTATCCTGGTGGTCAATCGTAGACGTCCTAGAGATAATCTTGGCTTTAATTGACCCTTCTCTCGATATCATCTGAGGACTTTACAGACCTTAACATGCAATGGTCCAACGAAATAGTGGACATTGCTTGTTGACACCCCGTCCTGGTGGAGCACAAGCATCGTTCGGCGGGTAGCCAATGGCATTGGACCGGGTATGGCCTCGAGAGCCTCTGTGCCAATTTTGGTTGAAAATATCACGGCCAACTTTGAGAAATGACCCATAAACGATGACTCGTTGGACATACGCTTTGGAGAAGGAAAGGGGCCAATGATCAAAGGTCCTGCCTTTCAGAGCTCAAAACAAAAGAATTAATTAATTAATGCAAATTCATGCTACCATGTATTGTACATTGGTAGTTTAGAAACATAATGTAATGATTATTTTTAGTCTAAAATGATTCATTCGGCGCAAAAAAACAGGAAAAAGAATAAAATTGGATCTAACAAAAAAAAAATATTCCAACATTATGACCAACAGTGTACATAGGAAATTCGGGCTTAAGATTAACTGTATCTGGGAAATCGACCAGAAATTTTAAATGTATTTTTTCACGAAGAAAACTAATAATTGTCATAATTATGTATGATCCAACAAAATAGCCTACAGTCAAGAATGAGTCCCGAGGGAGCGTAGTGACGAGGGCTGGGGCAGAGCCAGAGGGGGATAGTTTGGGAGGGGGTACCACCCTCCCACGGGGAAGATTTTGCATTTATAGTATACTTGAAATGGTGCGATTTGGTGCACGTCACACACAGGCAGCCAGAGCAATGCCAGCCTACACGGGAACTACGTGGCCCGGTACAGAAAAAGTAGATACTTACCCCAGACCATACGCAAGTTACAACAAACTGAGATTATCTGTTTGCGCGCGAAGCGCGCAGCGCGCAGCGAAAACTTAAAATGGATGTATAAATTTGTTTTTGAACGTTATAATTAACAAGTCTTAGCTTTAATATACATTTGATTTATTTATTTATTTGTATTTATTTTATTCATGTTTAAAGGTGGGGGGGGGGCTTATTTATTTATATTTTTGTTTTTTTTGGGGGGCAAAAACACGTTTTGCCCCGCACTTTTTGGATTGGGGGGGGGGGGGGGGCGGCGGCCGCCCCCCCCCCCCCCTCCCCGGCGCCTATTTGTAGCACTAAGTTGAACAGAAAATACAATATATACCCCTTTTCCATCGACATCGGATCCGATTCCTCCTGTCAGTCCTGTGCCTTGTGAATTACTTGCACCGGGTTCTGGGTCCAGGTTTACCATGGAATGCCCCTCCTCGGCTGTCTGAATGTCGGTCCTAGAATAACCTGGGCCCTGTGTGGATAATGAATGGCTATAAATAGTAAAAAGATCTATTCTGCAGTCATGCGAAGAACAATACTTATGCAGATTAAATGGCAGCTTTCAAAATATGAAATCTGTTCGATTTATGATTTAGTTATTGTTGTAACGTTCCATAGAGTATACTTATGACCCGGCTTTTTGTCCGTATATAATGTCGATAATATAAATGGAAATAAGTGTTTTCAAATCAGTATTTTAGACGTGTTAAATGGGAAAGGCAATTATAAAGCTTGTTGACATACCTTTCTTGAAATAAAACATGAATTTTGATGATCGTATATATAGGCAGGATTTGTAAAGGGGGGAGGGGGGGGGGGGGGGTCGTGGTGTGTTATTTACAAAAACGGGACCGAGACCGACTGTGACCGAGAACAGAGACCACTGGATTAGTTGCGTAAGCGGGGGGGGAGGGGGGGGGGGGGGGGGTGGGGGGGGGGGGGGGCCTGAGCGGCCAACGCATCCCCCTGGCTACGGGCCTGGTTTATATCACGTGATCTTTCAATAAGTGAATCCTTAAAGGTAACCTTGAGTATTGATAATTTCCAAAGTGCCCCCCCCCAAAAAAAAAAAATTTCATTGTAACGGATTTGGTTGATTTCAATTCCATATGAAAGATCATCGAAAAAACATGGGAAATAATAATAATTCCCATTCAAATGCTCTAATTGTTGTGAAATTTGCTTTCAAAATATTATATAAAAGTGTTTGACGTCCGGGTATCACTTTTTCATGTTTTTAGAGAACGCTAGCGCGAGGCGCTAGCGTTCTAGGTCCTTCCGATACTGGACTGCAAATTATTATTTGTGTGCACGCCTAATTGTGCTTAAAACTATACATATGATACGGTACTTACCACCAATTCACTCTCCAATATGTGATCCAACTATCGGGTGGATTAAAAGTATGGTTTTTCCCTCCATTCCGCAACAAATCAGTGATATATGCGCCTTCTCGACTTAATCTTTTCATGTGTTAGCGCGACTCCGAACAGAATTTTGAACGAAAGATGAGCGTGATGGTCGCCGCGGCGCCCCCGATGCGAAAGGCCGGCGAACGGGGCGTGCGATACAGGACCAAGAACGCTACGCTTCGCGCTCGCGTTCTCTAGAGTTAAGTTGACACTTGAGTTGTAACGGCTCTATTTGAATGATAACAGGGGTTTTACTTTGTCGTTTGTAATTGTGTATACTTTTCGAGCATGGTGAAGTTATAACTATTAGTTTGTACGGTAATCGTGCAGGTTTTGGTTACTAAAGTTAAGTTTGACCAATACTCACCGTTACCTTTAATGTAATGCATACAATCGAACATTCCATTTCCAAGACTATTGTACCATTACACACCAGAAACTATCGATATTACTCTGCTTGCCCCACTTCACCAAGAGTTAGGTAAACAATTATTGAGTCCTTGTATACGGTACTCGCTTTGAATTGTAATCTGAACTTGATTAGGGTACCTGGTCCATCTTGTTGGGTAATAAATTCTGTATCATACTTTGGAAGAGTTTCTTGTAAGACTGTGAAGATAATTAAATCATTATAGTTGAGTTTTGGTATAGAGGGCGCTACACAAAGAGTGTCAAATTTGAAAGAGCATACAATTTAAATGACAGAATAAACTTCATTTGATCAAATCTGTTCAGAAATGGCTGAAATATCTATAAGCTTAATTATTTGTAATAATTGTAATAATTTGAACCAGCGGCGTTAACATTGTTTTTAAATACTTCATCTTAAAAAAAAGCGCCTAAAATAATCTGGCCACGGGGGAGGGGGGGGGGGGGGGGGGGGTGTTCTGCACAGCGCACAAATAGTTCATACAAAACATTACTTTCAGCATTATTTGTTAGATTTACACTTGGTAAGATATGGGACAACGGATTTGATAACTTAAGCCCAGCGCAGACAGAGCCGACTCGACCCGGCGATCCGACTGGTTTTCAGTTAGATCGACTCTGTGTGCATTGCCTCACGACTGCGATTTTGCCATTCGGTAGCGAATCGGCCGCGACTGAATCAAACCAACTGTTGCTTTCTGTCGGGTCGGGTCGGATCGGATTGAGTCGGCTGTGTCTGCGCCGGGCTAAAAGATAGGTGTTTACGTCATAGACCGCTCGTAGTGTTTACAGCTAGAAATATCAGGCAAATTGCTTTCTAATATTCTAACAACAATAAGACCCTGATTTGATTTTGGCAAGGAATCAGTCACCGATATAGTTCAAGCAGCAGCAACATACATGCATTTTGCTTTATTCGTTTATGTATTAGTTTATTTAACCTCTCATTCCTTTTGACTCGTTTTTATTCATTTTATTCAATAAATATATAGGGTTAATAAGTTTAGAGAATATCTCCATTTAAGATCGGGCTCTTCATGAATACACAGCTCGTTTGATACAGGGTAATTAAACCATGTTGTGGATATAGATAACATGAAGAATACTTTCCATCGGCACCCATCCTGTCTAATGTACCCACATACCGAAGTGGTGATATCTGGTCGCATTAGACAGGATGGTTGCCATTTTGAATTTATGGTCGCATATCGTGACTACCACATGATTGACATCTGTACACACACAGTTCGATAGTTAGTTACATTTAGTATTTGTTGCATGAATAACCACAACAAAATTAAAATTATATATCAATGGCGTTATATTTAAAAAGATATTAAATGTTTGTATTATCTTTCAAGTGAAATTGAAATTACAAAATGTGTCAATGTGCCATTTATTATGTTTTTCATCATGACAGGATCAGCTACGCTAATGCACAGTATAGTTTTCTATAGAATTCTGAAGTAAATGTGCAAGGAGCGCAAGGATTATCATTAAAAAGAGTGAGAAAACTCCGTCTCGGCGATTAAAATTTGTTAGTGATGTTGTGATGTAGTATAGTGCCTTTGTTCAACGCATATCTGTATCAGCACCAGGTACTGAAGAGCTTGAATATTCGTTGTTTATTAGTTGAAGCACTTTTTGTCGGTAATTTAGCGTCTGTCTGAAGTTCATTGTCATTTTAAAAGCTTGTTTTATGCATCGACATGTTCAAAATTGGAGCCTTGAGCGACCAGAGGCAAGATATTTGATGCCTTGGGCGCTCAAGCGCTAATTTTGTGGTCGCTATACACAGATTTATATGTGTGTCGGGACCCAAATAGGGTGGTGGTCGCGTTAGGCAGGTGGTCGCATTACGCAGGTCGCTTAACACATGATTTTTTTCACGGGGGGACCAGAGAGCGGTCGTTATGAGCAGGTGGTCGCTATAGACAGGTGGTCGCATTGGCAGGTTTGACTGTCTATTGGTGTTCTCAAAACCCAGTTAATTATAAAAGTACTCTCAATTGTATGTGTTTGAGATGCACTTAAAAGCCATAATCCTTTCTCATTTAAAGACCAAGTGCATTCATAATCCCATTCCTATAGGACAGACCACCTTTATTATGTTAAATCTCGTCATAAAAACTACCGCCTTGACCAAGTAGTCTATTTTCTTGGCGGCCCCCATGTACATGTCTTTGTTTTAGCGGCCCTCATTTATGTCTTTGTCCTTTTGACACAATGGACGTGGTGTGGCAAAATCTGTAGAGCGCTCGCTTTCTGATCTCGAAATCCCGAGTTCGAACCCTGCCCACTCCGTTTGTCCTTCAGCAAGACAATTAATCCACATGTCGGGTGTTAATTAGCCTTCAGCGCCCGTTGGGCAGCTTGGGCTAGTATGCTCCCGTGGGAGTTGAGATGGTGCACAAGATAATTGTGTGGGTTTGAACTGTACCTGATGACCAAGGGTAATAATGCGCCTCTGAATAGGGCACTTTGATACATGGCGCTCTATAAATGCTATATATTATTATTATTACCCTCATATTTTATACTTGTGTCCTTCTGCATAAATACGATATGTTTTGGTTTTCTAGAAGGAGTTGAGTTTTGATCACCATTAGATCAAAACCCTCTTTCTAGAGCTCTGGCTCTCTCTTCATCTTGTGTTTTACGGTTCTAGGACTACTACCTCCTGGACAACCACCCCCGGACGATTACCCCCGGACCACTACCCCCCTAGGACAATTACCCCCCGGACAATTACCCCCTAGGACATTCCCCCCCCCCCCCTCCACCAAGACAATTACCCCCAAGACAATTACCCCCAGGACGATAACCCCCTAAGACAATTACCCCCCCCCCCCCCCCATCCCAAGACATCAACCCCCACAGACAATTACCCCCAAGACAAAATATGTGACCGCTCAGGCCGGTAGCCAGGATGTTTCAAGGGGGAGGGGGGGGGGGGGGGTTTGGGTGCGTATTTGCCCAAAACGGGACCAAGGCCACTGGTTGAGTCGTGTAAGTGTGTGTGTGTGTGTGGGGGGGGGGGGTCCGTTGCTGATTTAGTTTTGTAAGCAGGGAGTTGGGGTCGTCAAAGGTCAAATGGACCGATCGCTACCCGAGAACGATAACAAGTGGACCTTTCTGAATGGGGTTGGGGAGGGGGGGGGGGGGGGGGAGGGGGGGGGGTGTACGCACCCAACCCACCCCCCTTGCTACGGACTGCCAATACACGAATATACTGTAGACATCGATACGATATCCCAATCCGAAATCGTAGAAAATCCGCTGTAGGTAAAAAGATTGTGCGGCATCCGGTGCATTTGTGACCGAGGCATATCACATGTTCTATATGTTTTCGGCCAATTTCGTAAACTTCTCATTCGTTTCAATAAGCGTGACATTCAATTTCGCAAAATTGAACTGAAGGCTTGCAATTGTGGTTTCAAATTGCATTATGTTCATACGATTTAGCTCTTCGGTTAAAGGGATAGTTGATCTTTTTTGTAATTTTTTGAAAAGAGCAAGCATTTTTAGACAGTTTTAACGGCTGGTTCAAAATTGATGAATAATTGTGAGGTCCCACATGTATTACACATGGATATGGTTATGGATAGTTCAGCCATTTCTGAACAGATTTTGATCAAATAAAGTTTATTTCTGTCATTAAAATTGTATGCTCTCTCTTCTTTGACACTCAGTTTTTATTATCTCACAAAAAAGTATTTTTCTTTGCTCATTTTCAATCATTTCAATATTTTTTAGTCAGTTTTCTCTATGTTTGAATAAAAAAAGTATTTTGTGCAGCGCCCTCTACTACCCGAAATTAAGCCAAATGTTTCTATATCACTTATTATTATCATGTTTTTATTAAATGGGTGAAGATAATATTGTTATCAATGATAAACAAAAAAAAAAACATAACAGTCGTTCCCTAGTATAGCGTATACCAGTTTGAAGAATCCGTCCAAGCGGGAGGCCGCGGGCAAAGCGCCTTATGCAAATTGTCAGTCCCGCGCGCGAGGGTCGACGCTCCCGCATTTCAGTAGTATAGAGCGACTCCTGCTTTTATTTTGACCGTGTGACGCCTTTATGCATGCTATATGCAGTCATAGAGCAAAGTATGTTTTAATGAGGCTAAAAGGCTCGTTTTATTCAGATTTCAACGATCGAACTTTCTCACCCGAATAGTACTCTGCTGGAGATACATCATTTTAAAAATGCGATAACTTCAGTTTGCAATAACCAATTGTACAATGTGATATATGACATTGTAGAAAATATGTCATTCTTTGCTTCCATATAATTATATTTTTAATTCAACAACGACAAAAAGATGAAAATCAAGTGTAATAACTTGACAAAATTCGTTTTTGAAAGTTCTTATTCATTCGGCTTGAAAACTTACAAAATGTACTTGCGTCTCCTTCATATTTATACCATATGAAAGGTAATTTAATACACTTTACAAATATGTCAATTTTGAAGCCGTTTATTTCTTAATCGGGTCAGGAGCCAACAAAGACCAGCAAAGGACAAAATAAAATATCATATTGTTGGCTTTCAGCGGCAATCCAGCCCGTTGATTGGTTGAATCAGCATCACGCAGATTCTCCACGTCCCGCGAAGAAGAGAGAGGGGGAGAGAGAATTTCTCTTTCCCCGCACAGCGCGTTGTTCCGAGGGGAGCCTGGTATTGCGTTATTTGAATGAGGCCAATCACTGGCCCGCTTCAAACACACCCCTTCGTACCATCCAATGGGAATGCTCGTTCGCATTTTAGTTGTTCTTAATTTGTACCTGAGTGGTATTTTCTTGGCTCCTGACCCGATTATCCAACGCAACAAAATAAAACCTACGTATCCTGAAAGAGTATAAAACATGCTTTACAATGATTATAAAATCAATGAGACGCAAGAAGCATAAACTGTTATTTTTCACCTCTGAACTTATTATTTTTTGGTGATATTTGACAACAAATTGCACTAGTAAAATTTGATTTAATACTTGATTAATTATGATAGACATAAAATATGATTCTTCCTCTAACATTTGATACCACATTCATTCATTAAAGACTATGTTAAGGTTCCATAAAGCTCAACATAATACCCCTCTGCTTTGCTCATTGGTGCGTGCGGTACGGAAATCTATGAATACGATATGAATAAAAAAAGTGGAATCGGGCTGAGTTGCATTCTGACTGTATGGGCGCATATAGTTGCACCGCGTATAGTCCAACGCGGTATACTTGAACAATGGGCGTCAACAGGCGGGGGACGGGGAGGGGGGACATGCCTCCCCCCATATACATTTGAAAGTGGAGGTGATTGTCCCTCCCACTTTTAAATATGCATACATTATGTATGTGTGATTCCATAGTTTGAACTAAGTATCATATATTTTTGTCTAGGGTATGCACCAAATCGCTCCACTCCCTCGCAGTTGTGCCCCCCTAATCCGTTAACCCTCGCTACGCCACTGGTCTTAAAGGGATCTAGTAACTTTGTTGACATGTGCAAAAAGTGATGAATGGTTGATGCAATGTATATTGTTGTTATCTCATATGTCCACAGGGTATTGTGTGAAAATTTCAAGTCAAATTTCAAGTCCTAGGGGGGTAGTTGCCCGGGGGGTAATCGTCCGGAGCTGGCTGTCCAGGGGGTAGGTAGTCCGGATACGGTGTTTTACATCTGGAAGTGTTATGATGTGACGGATTTGTACTCCATATTTTGGAGTTAATAAATACATATTCTACTCCGGAAATATATGTCTCTCCTCTGCTTCTTTTACGTAACTCTCCCTACTCCCATATATCATATACACCGATCCCAACTAAACACTCTTTCACAAACTATTTGAAAGTGTGCATTTCCCCAATGTAATACAACATGATTTTTGGGACTCAATATTGATTGTGTAAGCGTGTTTAAAATCTTTTGACTAAAGCCCCTTTCACACCGGACCTGCGTTAAGTTGCGTAGTGTGGCGTACCGAGTACGCCGATTTTTTGTAATTTGTTTGCGTCCATCTCGCGTAGCCCTTTGCGTCCCTCAGCGTATATTTACGTAGGACATCGTAGAGCAGCTTACGCTCGGCGTAGTCGGTACGCAACACTACGCAACTCTACGTAGGGCCCGGTGTGAAACCCCCTTAGTCGCAAGAGAGTTATGTAGCACTCAGTTGAAAAGAAAATACAATATATACCCCTTTTACATCGACATCGGATCCGATTCCTCCGGTGCCATGTGAATTACTTGCACCGGGTTCTGGGTCCAGGCTTCCCATGGGATGCCCTTCCTCGTCTGTCTTAATGTCGTTTCTGGAATAACCCGGGCCCTGTGTGGAGAACGAATGGATATTATTAAAAGCTGTATTCTGAAGTTATGTTAAGAATGCTAAGAAAACAGTACTTATGCCGATCAAATAACAGCTTTCGAGATACCAAATATGTATGATTTAATTATTTAGTTATCGCAACTTTCCATTTAGTATGATCACATTTTGAGTTGTTTTGATGGCAATATTATTAGAGAGTGTTTTCAAATCAGTCTTCTAAACATGTAAAATAAGTTCGCCCACTATAAGGTTTTGTGAATTATCTTTCTTAAAATGAAAAAAGGTGCCATTCGTATACAATGATGGTATATTTTATTTGATGCATACATCGAACTTATGTTGATTTTCTTGACTATTATGACATGATACACCATTATTAGAGAGAAACTATTGATTTCACTTTGCTTGTGTCAACCTCGCGACTGCGTTATAAAGGTATGATGAAACGGTAATAGCTAAAACAATTTCGCGACCTTCAAGAATGATTATGTCCTTGCATACTCCCTTTGGATTTCAATTTCAACTTGATGAGGCTTCTTGATCAACATTTATTCCATTGTTAAAATGACATTATAATTAAAATGCTTGATATATATGCTCCGGCGACGATTGCTCTGAAAACAAGTTTTAATAAACCGCATTATTATATCATTCACACGTTCTTAACAATAATCTATACTCCTAACCTTACCAAGAAACATAAACATTAAATAGTACATATTGTAAAGCTTGGAACAATAATAACAAACTTACACGAGGTAGTTTTATAGCACTTACTCCTGTGCCGGGACCTGCTGCAAAACAATAGAAATAACAGAGCAATGTATCATAAGTGTTATTAAAAAAGCATTCGTTTGAAGTAATATGGCCGTCTACAGATATGTGTACATGTATGTATGTGCATGTTCCATATTAGCTCTACATGGTTTTACGAAGTAATAATTACGATTATGTATAGATACATTACTCATGACTTAGAATAATAACGTATGAGTGTTTGAAACGGAGGTAGGGTCTATATATACAACTTAAAGGGGACCACCAGGCAAAGACCAACACATAATGATATGTTTTGGTACCGTTTTGTGATATCAAATAGATATCCAACATTTTGCAAAGGTTTGTGTTATTCATAAACAAAGTAATTAATTAACTCACTTCTTTTCCAGCGGATGACGATCATTATGATAGTGATGATCAGTAATGCAATGATGACTCCCATGACTATTATTGGAGTGTTATTTGTAGAGTCTATGTTGTTTACAGGTATATCTGTATTTCCTGCATTTGTTGCTGATGAAAAATGGGGGAGAGTCCGTAGTGGAATAACTCACATACAATATATACGTGCATGCAATACGAGGTTAAACAAAACAAAGCACTGACAGTAAAACACAATGTGTTGTTCTGTAGGCATATGTTTATACATGTATTATATGAAGATATATAATACAGAGTGATTCAGAAAAAAATGTCCCAACTTTTGAAACTGATCTTGTTTAAATTATGAACATGTAATCATGGGATTCATTATGTCTTGGTAGAGTTATTCTCCCAGCATATTTCGGTTCTGTTTTCATTTGAATCTCTGCACGCATGACTGAACATCAGACAATCTTTAGAAGACTACAAAATCTCACTTGCGCAATACAGGAAACCATTACTATTTGGTTGATTATTTTGACTGAGCCCAAGTTTATGACGAACTTACCACTTTTGAAGGGGAAGGAAATCCTATCCTTTTGAATTACTGGATGTAATGAGACAATAACTCGTGTCATTGCTAGCCACTCGTCTCATCACATCCAGTAAGTCCAAAGGCTAGGATTTCATTCCCCTTTAAACATTCACAACATTTATAATGTATTATCGCTTCGGTGATCCTTCGCATATATCTCCAAGTTGATTTGTATCCTTCGGGTTATGTAAGATTTATAATAGATTCTGACCATTCAGGCAATGAGAATTAAGGGGTTTCAGGGACGAGCACCGTCTATGGTTTTCTATAGCTCAGTCGGAAGAGAACCGGTCTAGCAATCCGGAGGTCTCGGGTTCGAATCCCGTTGGAATCCCATTTTCTTTGCCTTCTTTTAATCACAATATATTTCTGGTCAGTTTGAATTAACATTTATATTATTTAGAATTCATTGTTTTACCATCACAATTAATACATTTAACCTCATGAATGGCAAATATTGTGTCACAAAAATGCATTCATCCACCTGTGCTGTTAATGTAAAATCAATAAACATGACAAAAATGCAAGCACAAGTTTTATGACTTGCAGTCAGAAAAGCAATTGTTAACAATTTTGTTGACGAGAATACCCGGTTCTAGCGAGAATCTGGTTTATACCATACTTATCATATAAACGCCGAACTTTCACCACAAGTTCATAACTCTTGTCGTAAAACAATAATGATAATTGAGTCGATGTGGCCAACAGTTGCGTTGTGATAGAGTACAGGAGCCATGACGTCATAACAATTTTTTTTTAGAATTGTCATATTTGAAAAAGCATGAAAAATAATGTCTAAATACCGAAAATCAATTAAATATGTTTAGTATTGACTGAGATATGCCCATCCAAATGAATTTTACTTCAATGGGCAATCAGTGTTATAATATAGTGCACTAGTTCATAAAGTTATGAACCAGTGCACTACAACAGTGATTGCCTATTGGAAACAAAAATCATTCGGATGGGCATATCTCCGCCAATTGATTTTTAGTATTTAGACATTTTGTTATGCTCTTTCTGAAAATGAAGTTCAAATTTGAAAATTTTAAAAAGAGATGTTTATGACGTCATAGATGACATCACACTTAACCACTCTATACTGTTTAAATTACCAGGGACTAGGAATTGGACAGCCTGCTCGAAAGGGGCATATCTGCTGGAATTTCCCCCAGTGCCATCAGTGACCGTGCACACCAATGATGTGTTTTTTCTTTCCTTATAAGTAGTGACCAATTCTCCGCTGCTGCTGAAACTTCGCTCCTCCAGGACTTCTTCGTCGTCTGGCGTGCGTTGCCATGATGCAGTGATATTGGCGGGAAAACCAGAGAATTTGCAGGTGAGGTAATCATTGGACGACCCATCCACCCAACATGTGCTATCGGCAGCATCAATGCATTCTTCAATGTACACCTCTGTGTAAAAATGAACATTATTGTGAAATGGCAAATTATTACTAGGGAAATGTATGTTCTGGTCAATTTACTCATTAGTAAGTACAGATTACATTTTATTATACAAAGTGATGTAATGTTATTTTTGTATGATTGCTTTGATGTAAGAAAGAAATCTTACAGACTTAGTTCAGAGGCTGTTTTCAAACACAGCAGCACCTAAAATATCAATTGGCAAAACAAGACGAATGTGATTTGTGGTCAAATAAACTTGCAGTTATTAGGTATATTCATATGCAGTGGAAACTGCTCTATGTCATGCATGTAGGTTTTATGATTGCTGTTATCACATCAGCTATCATGAATCAAAGTCAAAGCTATAGATAGCCGAGATGAATCTGAACGGATTTTGATCAAACATGTTGTTTTGTTTAATTAGTACACATACTCTTCTCTACCTCGCATGGTTATTGAAACACCTCGACCAAACGTTACTTTTCCTTTTAAAGTTATTTGTTATATTTTATCGTTTTAAGTTCACGTTTTGCCTTGAAGTTTACAGAACAATTACAAGTAATAAGCATGGTAATAATGATGTTTATAGGGTACATAATATTATGCACTGTTCCAATTTCGTGTTGTACATGTATTTTACATCCTGAACTTTAACATATCTATTTAGCTTCTATTTGATACAGTAAGATTAGTTAGTAATAAGATAAGTATCTTAAATCTCACCCGGTACGTAAAGCTCAATAATTCTGGAAGTGATTGATGCAGATATATGATAATCACATCTGTTTGATCCGGCATCTGAGGCATTGACATTCAATATTTCAAGATGGTAGGAATAGGACACACTGTATTTATCTGGTCTCGGAAACACTGGGTCACCGTCTTCAAATTTAGTAAATACCATTATGTGTGTAGAACCAGAAGTCCTGATCCACGACAGCGATGTCACATCGTTCAAATGTGTTTGAGTGTCGCATGGTAAGATGGTTCTGGTGCCTTGTCTTGCAATCACGATAACTGCATGGACAAAATATTGTATTAATTTAGACGTTATCTGGCGGAGAATGGAAAATCACAGAATGTTCCTCTCTAAGGGATTTGAAATGATAGTGAGAGAATATTAAAAGTCCTGTGACTTAGTCGATGAACTTATTGTCTTCCCCAAAATTCATTTTAAATCCCGCAATCGATAGCAATGCAAGAAAATTTAGTCAAAGATATTCATGAACATTTCTCATATCGATTCAATCGGTGTTCTGAGGAGTGAAGAATTTCGCCTTTCCGTGGAAATTACTGGAATCACATGACTAAGTTAAGCCGGTTATAATAACTCGAATATGACTAGGTCATGTATCATGCACAAATATAATGTTCAGTCAATAATCGTGCAGAGCGAAAACTTAATATGCTTCATAAATTATTATGTGCCGGCATGCCGTATAGTATAAATAACTTGTTTGCAGTTACCAGACATTCTATTACATTTGAAGCCTACACGGCTTCATTAATATGATTAATAATTGGCTGATTGATTAATTGACTTTTAACATTTGCCTGATCATTTACCCTGTATTTCGGTAAGTAAAAATAATTGATAGTAGTAACATTTGCTGATTAAAGCAGGGGCGTCGATCCGTTTTTGTGATTGGGGGGGCGAAATTTGAATTTTTTTCCAGATTGACCACTGAGAGAGCTAGAAGCCCCACATTGGCATGCCCGGAAGTTTTATTATGCGCTCATTGAAAGTGTCTTGATGGCTCAAAGACCTGACTTTGGGGGGGGGGGGGGGGGCACCCACATTTGGGGACAATAATGGGGGTCCAGGGGCGGAGCCCCCGGAAGCTTTTAGATTTCAGACATTTGCAACTCCTATCATGGGTGTTAAAATTGTATAAAATAGTGAACCTACTCGGAACGTATTTTTAAAGGGCATAGCGAGGAAAAGATTGAGCCTGGCATGAGATGGCTCCACGTGATCCTGTATACTATAGAGCCATCAATATAGTCTAGGGCATTGGGCTCCCATGAAACTATAAAGCAAGGGCGTCAACAACTTCTCAAAAGTGGAGGGGAGACATTGCGAGGGAGCGAATCGACCGAACGGGGGAGGGTGTGGGAGGGGGTGTCCCCCTCCCACATTAGGGAGCATTTGTATTTTTGGGCGTGAAATTGTGCGATTTGGTGCACACCTGAGACAGAATATCTCGTAATATGAAGTTAAATACAAATGCTCCCTACTGTGGTATGGAACCAAACATACATAATGACAAAGAGAGGGGGACAATCTCCTCCACTTTCAAATGTGGGGGGACATGATATTCCAATTTGATTTGCGTTCAGCGCATATGGACCGAATTGACTGAAAGATATATTGCAGATTATTTTATTTTCTGTGACGTGTGCTATCTATAGATGATGCTTTAGTAAACGTCGTTTGAGGAGTGCGTTTGAGAAATAACACTGCCCAACACATTTCGAAAGGCGAGTTCCCGCAACCAAAATGAAACTTGCAATATGAGAAACTGTATGCGCGCGAAGCGCGCGGCGAAAAGGAGATTTCTAGTTCTTTTCAAACTAAAACACGGCTATTTTGAAGATTAATTATTGATAAATGTGTCTTTCCCCTCTTTGGCATTATATCACTCGATTTTTTTCTTCCTCATTTTCGGAATTATTGGGGGGGCGAAATGATATGTTCGCCCCCCCAATATTTTCATTGGGGGGGCGACCGCCCCCCCTGCCCCCCCAGGATCGACGCCCCTGGATTAAAGTACCATTTTAGGTGTATACCCGAGTGTGGACGTTGCCGGAAGTGCCTATTCAAATAAACGAAATGTCTCTTGTAGACACCCCCCTCCCTACGGTAATGACCAATATTATGTACGGAACATTGATCCCTCTCCTACCACACCCACACAAATTTGTGAGCATAGTTACGCCATAATTAACTCAGATAATAAGTATGTGTCCTTACCATTATCACCATTTACGTTGAACGTAGTCAACACGTAAATAAGAGCCACTGCAGTACGATATAATTTATCCATTTCGGGGTGATATCTATTGTCGGAGAGATAAGAGTGAGGGAGAGAAAAAAGGAAAGCTAAGTGAGAAGAGAGGGAATTGAGAAAACGCTATTAACCCTAAAAAGGCCGGGCTATTTGAGGTCTTCAGCAGGCCGGGGGGGGGGGACCATTATGGCCCCCTCTAAGATCTCGGCCGCGGAGCGGCCGATCGCCGTGAAAAATTGCACGCATGATAAGTGAAGTGTATAAAATACAATGGTAATTTTTTTATTTTTTTTTATTCATTAATTTGCATATTTATGGTAATTTATGCTAATAAGGTCATCAAATTCATATTTTTACCCATAAATCATATATTCTTCATAATTAAACTCTGGTTTTCACTACATATATTCTTTAGAGCATTTGGAATAATACGACAACAAAATTTGGAAGAGCCAGGTTCTTCCTTATGTTTTCTATTGTTTTTATAATTTCTTATGTATTTCTTAGTTTTTTTTTTTACTTATATATTTTATTGTTTTTCTATTTTTTTATTTCTAACTATAATTCAACTATTTTGAACCCCAAAACAAACATATAAAATGTAAACAAGACCAACTAACCAATGATATACCTCCTTTTACGAAAACTGATATTTCCATATGTTTTGTACACAAATCACGAAATTGAGCAATTTTCGGGCTGACATGTATAGACAAAAGGTCACGTGACTTCGTAACGGGAGGAGGGGGGGGGGGGGGGGCATTATGGTCCCCCCCCCGGCCTTTTTAGGTTGAAGACATGTAAGAGGTGGGAATGGAGGCGTCATGCCCGGCGCAGACAGAGTCGACTCGATCCGATCCGACGTGTTTTCAGCCTGATTAACTCAGTATGCGCTGCCTCAGGACTCCGGTTTTCCAGTCAAGTGCCAGTAGGAAGTTATTCGAGGCCGATTCAACATGTTGCATCGGCTCCGACTGAGCGAAACTGAATCTAGCCTGACTGAATACCAGTCGGATCGGGTCGAGTCGGCTGTGTCTGCGCCGGGCTTTGTTTGAAAGTTACTAATGCGATTTTGAAAGTGTTCAAACTAATGAAAGGGTGGGATACAATTAATTTTATCGAAAGCGATAGCTATATAAAGGGTATATGTCTGCAACGAAGAGGCTTTTATGACGGTAAAGACACAATCACACATTCCCGAAAAGACATTCCTTCCCGTATAGAGTGATCGTAAGGGCCAAGTTGGGTCACGTCTTTCATGTCTTTGCCAAGAAAGAGCCACTCTTTGCATCAGCGGCACGTTTTGCCAGGTGTTAATGATCTTTTGCTACATGTGGCTGTGAATCACGCCAGAAACGACACGTACATGTGGTCTCAATACTCATGTCTGTCAGTCAGTATCTTTACCTTTACGAGTGAGCAAGCGTCGAGTACCTAGATGGCAAAGTCAATTATGATTATTTATGTCTGGGACCTCCCTTTATCATCACCATCCGATAGACGCGACCAATATTCGAACCCGGGCCGGTTAGTGCGAAGAGCGGAGCTCAAACCACTAGACCAGAGCACCTCTTCACTCAAGAGATCAAGAACAGAAATAAGACGCATTTGGATTTGGTTGAGGAATTGTGTCTCCAAGAACTGCAGAGGCAGAAGTGGGTTTATCTGACCTGTACTATGAAATGGTATGAACAAGGGTAAGGTGAGTTATGTTTAAGCTCAGTTGGGAGCGCGACTGACGTAGACCCGCGGGATCCCCGGTTCGAACCCAATCATCGGACAATGCGTCTTTTATCACGTAATAAATTCGAGCTAGCACTAATTGTATGATGTCGGCCTCCACCGTACTTCATATGCAGGAAAGGATTTACGTAAAATGATACGTCCCTCGGATAGGACGATCAATGGAGGTCCCTCATACACGCTAAGGACCTAGTCTACTTCTCGAAATGAATAGGGTGTTAACCCAGTTGACTAGTATCACATCCTGCACATCACAATCAAAATTAAAGTAATCTGTGTCATGCTATATACACCGTGTCCCAGAAAAAACGAAACCGGGTTTCATGGCAGAAATTTTCTGTCATAATGAATAATTTAATTGATGATATATATATGACTGGAAAGTTCTGTGTCTCTTCTTTCATTTGATGTGCAACTTATGGCACATACTTCAAGCATGACTGAATTAGAACAATGGAAAGTGGTGTTACCAATATTCAATTTGCACGCATAAATTTGAAGTTTGGGTGAGTTTTAAGAGTTGTAAACGTACTTATTTTTAAAAAGGACAAACACCACATAAAAGTTCATATTTTTATCTTTTACATGACACCTCATGCTAAAAAAATAAATGATTTATGCCAGAGAACGAGTACAATGAAAACATGCCTGATTTCTGCCCGAATGAGTGAAAGTTGAGTAAGAAGTCGCTCAGCTTTCCTGACTAGCAGCTGACAATGGACTTTGATGCATGAGTGAATTTACACAAACATGGGGATCAGGAAACAGGCTATATCAGGAAAGTTACTCATTTGGGCTGGAATCAAGCATGTTTTCATTGTATTCGTTCTCTGGCATATATAATTTATTTTTTAATCATGAGGTGTCATATAAAAGATAAAATTATGAATTTTTATGCGAGGTCTGTCCTTTTTCAAAATAAGTACGTTTACTACTCTTAAAACTCTCCCCAAAACATCACCCAACTTGCAATTTCTGCGCGCAAATTGAATTTTGGTAACACCACTTTCTATCGTTCTAATTCAGTCATGCGTGAATTATGTGCCATAAGTTGTATATCAAATAAAAGAAGAGACACATAGCTTTTCAGACATATATATATCATCAAGGAAATTATTCATTATAACATAAAATTTCTGCCATGAAACCCGGTTTCGTTTTTTTCTGGGACACGGTGTATAGCAAAACCAAACACTTTCCAGTAATTATGTTTAAACTAAACTAACTAAATATGAATCCAGTGCAAAGTTATTTACAACTCTCACAAAAATTGTGCATGGTTTTAATTAGGGGATATCTCAGTTTCCACTTAACGCATTAAAATATATAAAAATGATCATAACAAATATTTTCCATATTAATCAAATTAGGTATGAAACTAAAGCTGATGAATTACCCTTCCAAAATGTATATAAACCTCAAATTAGATTTTTGCCATCAAGTGCCATTGTAGTAGGTCACATAATTAGTGCACGTGTGGCAGAACTCATCAAATGCTTCCCCTATACTGACAAAACGCCTTGTCAGCGCATTTTAGGCAAAAATCCCTCATGTTATGAGGAGGGCTTTGTCCAAGTATGGATGAACTATAGCCCAATAAATAAATATAATATGCAATTGTCAGGATAGGTAACCCGATGATCCAGAGTTTAGACACATTCAGAGAAAAGCCATGCCATCTGGCGATTAACATGGGGTTCCTTGGCACTGGATTATCTTACAATAGCCTGTCTTTTCAGTTTGTATGGTTCATAATTCATAGTTTTTCGTTTGAATGTATGTACAATTTTGAGACACACCATTTCAGGGGGAATTGTAATTAAATCAGGGTATACTGTCAGAAATTTGTAGGATTTGTTAATATATATTTTTAATTATTGAATAAAAGTTGGCCCTTCACATTTATTCCAATCATATATATCTCTGACCCAATTTTGATCAATCAACATTAATTCTGTAATTTGGAAAAGCACATAGTGTGATTTTTCGAACTTTCCAGAAAGCTTTTTCATTACCTCAGACAAAAAACTGTTTGTATAGAGTCCGCTATACCAAAAGTGATTTACCCCTTTAACTTGTTCGAAAATATAATAAAAGCTAGTTTGAGAATGGACACTGCCCATATTCTGATTGATGGAGAGCAATTTTGATTAGGTAGAAAGAATATGAACTCCGAAAGTAAATTAGGTTTGATTTATTATTTTCAAATTACTGTATTTACC
>JBAMJV010000154.1:0-172702 GCA_037951105.1 Echinarachnius parma
CATATTTAATGAAAGAAGCACATGGGATTATTATAGCACGGCTCATACTGCTCGATATTGTAAACAGGTCTTCATTAAGTGCCAAACTCCCTTTTTCGACAGAACGGACACATACATGTATTTGACTTGCATGATGACTTTTCGTTCCCTGATTGGTAAACTGTTGATTAAAGTGATACCTGTAAAGTGTCAGATATTGCACAAAATGACATTGAGACTTCAATCCTATATCAATATCATCGCAAAATACAATTGAAAGATTTGTGAAAGTTTGAAAGAAAACGAACACTGTTTACCTAGTGAAAAAAACAAATATTGAGTTCATATTTTATCACCGAATACTGATGGTCTGCCATACATTTGTCACAGTAACAATCAGCCGTTTGATATATCAGCACCCGTGTATGATTACGTTACAGACGTAGTACAGAATTCATGGAATTTGTGCTCGCTGGGTTCAAAGCCCACGCGTGCTGCAATGCGGGAGTCACGTTTAGCTACAACAATTGTAACTGTTTTTCAATTGCGTTGATTAACGCTTTTGGAATAATGATTTTCAATGATAATTATCTTCATACTAAAGGGACATTTGAAAAAATCAAACCCTATTTTTATTCTTCTCTTACCATAAGCTAAACAACACGGTAGAAGAGAAACGAGAAGCTCCAAGTAATTTTCGTGGATTTGGACACTTTTACAGGTATGATTTTAATCATTACACCTAATAACAAATTATGTGTTTTGGATCAAAAGTAATGATATTAACAATACAAAAAACCGCAAACAGTAGACCATTTAAACGCTTTGTTGGCATGTGCAAAACATGATCAATGGTTAATAAAAATGTACTTTTAAATCTGTCCATTTAATAGTAATGTGTGAAAACTTCACGTTAAATGGATGTTATATGACCGAGTAATAAACGTAAATGCATACATGTACCGTACACTACTTTCCAGTGGATAATTCAAAATCCAAACACGTGGGATCGTAAATTTCTGTTTAACGAAAGGATTTGGACAAGGTTACTAAATCCCTTTTAACGCAATACGTGGTCAAACACCGTGATAATAATGTTAAATATATAATGTTTTAGTTCACCTAATAATGTCCTTTTTCTGTGGACCACAACAACAAATAATTGATTAACTTACATTAGCTTTGGCCCCTATAGTAGGCTGCCTTTGGGCTTTAAGTTGAATATTTTAACAGTTTTTAATATATTATGAAGATCTGTTTACAATATCGAGCAGTATGAGCCGTGCTAGATGATCCCATTGTGCTTCTTTAATTAAATATGAATAATAACATGTCTTCATAATTATATGGCTTAAAGATAACATTACGATAGCTGTTTTCTTTTCTTTTGTAGAAAGGTTATGTAGATTTGTTCTGGTAATCAGTAGTCTGAGTTGAAATTGAAAAGAAATTGCATACTGAAAATTAAAATTCCACGTGCAGTGAGTTTTCTGTTAAAGTTAACATCATTGATTGAGTTTATAAAAACTAATCATTTGATAGGAAATTCCACAAACAGTATTTCCAATACCAATATGAAATGGCGTTTTAAATACTTGTTACGCGCTCAATGTCAAGGCACCTGTTTGCGACATCAGGCATAATGAGCCGTGTTAGGAGATCATAATGGATGTTTTTTCTCTTGCCCGTTTTGCACGATTCTCTTGTATTGGCTCTTGCACGCATGTCATCCCCGATACTTGTATGTATAGTGCAAAGTAAGCATTTTGTTCTTTGCCTGTTGTCATGTCCTTTGACAATGTTGAAAGAGTTTGCTTCTGGTCGTATTTTGTTTGTGAAATGTTCATGTCTAGTCCGTGCATATAGTGGGCAGTTGCTATGGCTACGGGGGAAGGGGGGGGGGGGGGGGTTGGGGGTCATGCTCCCCCAATAATTTAGAAAAACAATACAAAACATAAGGGAACATTTGTGATAAAACAGAGAAATACATAAGGTTTGTGTGCCCCCCTCCATCATTCCGACCACACTACGCCACTGCATGTGGGGGAGGCATATCATTCTCGACTTTTCGCGTGACAAGTAAAAGATAAAAGGTCTTTACCAATTACATCCCGCGAAATCTGCATGCTTCATTCATTGCCTGAAAATGATATGCTTTCGCCTTAAAAATTACTTGATTTGGACCCGAATTTTGCCCGAATATGAGGTTCGTTTTGCTGGTAATATTACCATTCGCTCGGGGGTTTGGGGGGTTCTGGCTGCACACCTCCTCCCCCCCCCCCCCCACCCCCCCCTCCTGCTCCTCGCCTCGTACGCCTTTATATAATTATAACCATGATTATAGGGAAAATCTGACAAGATACTCTATAGCCTGCCATATAATACGTTATTACTTTATGTAAATAATGATATAAAAACAGGCGAATAGATTATGATTGGATAAAGAAAACGAAGATTGTAAAATTCCATTATATTTTTGTTAAATTGCGAAAAGGAGAAACTGTTAGTTAAAACGAATCGTTATGATTGATTATTGAAACGAAATGTGTCAAGCAAAGAAGGTTAGATAAAATAGTATAAGTAAGCAGATGGTATACTGTATCATTTATTCCGAGAGTTCATTATCCTGGGGTTTGTTATTCCGAACACAAAATGTTTTCATACATGTGGGTGACAGCTGACAAGGGTCATTAATCTGTAAGTGGATACAATTAGTTATTCTGAATATTTCATGCGTTCTGAAATGCCCCTAGCACTGACGAAAGTATAGTAACGATAATTAGTATAATTTTACAAGTATAATGTTCGTGTATTACGTCTTTAGTTTGTTGTATTTTTTGTTTTATCCGTTTTCATCCTCTTTAAGGTTGTGAAGAGGATGAGTTACAGTAACTGTTAATAATATTATTTTCTGGATCTTCAGTTGATTTCCTACTTTTAGAAGGTCCTTCCATTTCCATATTTAAATGTAATGTAATCTTTGTTTGTATTTTATCACTATTGTACCTTTTGTTGTTATGCTTTCTTGTTGATTTACCTTGTAATGGTGAATAAAGTTTCAATTTAAATTTTAGTTTGTTGCATGCATGTCTTATGGCCGGACAAGCATCACATTTTCTTGAATTTACTCAGATTGAAATAAACAACGGCGAAAATAATATATTATTCAGCCTTCTGATCAGGCTACACGGAAGGTTAAGTAGAATATTGACATTTTAAATGGGCGATATTCGGAGAATGAACTCAATTCTCCTGTTCAATTATATTTGCTGCCCATTGTAGAAGAAAAATAACGAAATTCATTTTATCCGATAACCAAAAACCCTGGTTTATTACTTCCCTATTACAAGCGCTCGGCATTTAGAATCCTCGTAAAATGAAGAATATTGACTTGATTGTTATGGTTAGGAGAGGAGATATTAAATACATTTGCGCCGTTTGACTTATTATTTATTTATTTTTTCTTTTTTTTTTTTGGGGGGGGGGGGGGGGATTTCGGGAAATATAGAACATTTTATCATTTATAAAATTGCAAATTAGAGAGAGAAATTAAATGCATTTTTAGTTCTGATTGACTCAGTAATACTTCAGAGGGAAATCTGGAAGGGTATACAATAATTGATAAAATTGTTAATAAAAGAGAAAAGTAGATATAATCTGTATTTTTTACTGTAAGGCTGATATAATGACTCGGGTGATAATAATGATGTATTCTAATTCTAAAACTGCAGTTTTGTTGACAAGAAAATACTATATGCTGAACCGGTGCCGATTCAATCAATGGGGGCATGCACGTACCACCCCCCCCCACCCCCCCCCCACCCCCACCCCCTTGGCACCCATATTAACGACACCTGTACGATAAATTATTGCAATACAAAATACTGTAGTACAAAATAATATTCTGGATTGGAGTCTATCCGGGTTGTAATGTAAAAGGGGACAGCTGTAAACAAGCTGAACTCGCAAAATGAGCAAAATTATCATTTACAATTCAATTTCGTCTGTTTGCATCTCTACAGACACTCAGACAGTGTCTTGTTCCATGTCATTACATTTGACCACGATATGTCCGATTTAATTCGATTTCGAATGTCCTACTTTCTCGGGAAAGGGGCAATAACCTGGGAGTATTGCCAATATCAGGAGGGGCTAGGGGCGCAGCCCCCACCAAGTGTTGAAAACGGCGATTTCGGACTAAACCATGTCAAAGGTATTCGTTTTTCGGGCAAAGTAACATCATTCTGGGACCAACTCATTTCATATTTGGGCAAAATTCGGGCAAACTGTATCATATTCAGGAAAAAATCATATCATATAATTTGGGCAAAACCATATCATATTCGGCAAAATCCAGTGTCTCATTCTGGCAAAAAAGCATGCCATGCATTTTCGGGGCAAAAAAGGTGGCTTGCTTGTTAGTTTATAGGTGAAGATGGGAAGGTCGGGCAACAGACGTTAGTCCCCTAATCTAAAAAAAAATGCTCGTACGTACGCCCATGGCTTACTATTATAATGATCATCGCTCAACGGTAGTCAACATCCGCATCAGATGATGATAAGTTTCGCCGTAAATGAAAATTGGCCATGCAACTTGTATACGGTATAACACAACGTGAAGGAAAAGAGCAGACAAGGGGGGCAATGTTTTAGAAAATGAGCGAAGATGAACTTAAGATAGGATGAAAACATCATTAGTATGACATGAGAGAAGACACATTGAAAGTGAGTATGTGTGCATCAGTCAGTGTTGATGGAAAAAGAGAATAAGACATCAAAGATGAAGTCAGTATAAGCAGGAATTATTGGAAGATGATGATGATGATGATGATGATGATGATGATGATGATGATGATGAGGATGATGATGACGATGCTGATGATAATGATGGTGGTGATGATGATTATGTAGACGATGATACTGATGATGGTTATGGTGATGATGATGATAATGATGACGATGGTGATAATGATGCTGAAAGGTGATGATGGATGATGATGATGATGATGATGATGATGATGATGATGATGATGGTGGTGATGATGATGGTGATGATAATGATCATGACAAGGAGCTTCACTTTATAGTACTCTGGATATGAGAATCGCGATTATAATTGGTTTTGTTTGCCGAAATTTTAGTTTCCTGAGGAGCTCCGCGGAAACCAATTTCTAATGCTTGTATTCGCGTAAATATTATTATATGTATTATGTTTAATGTTTTATTTGAATGTTATAAATAAATAACCATAAACGGGTATCAAAACCTACATAATGCATTATACAGCATGGTGTAAACTCTGGTGACAACCCACGAGAGGAGTTGGTTCAATTGCCAATATACCCTTTCGGAACCTCTCATTAATATTGGTTGGTCCTCTTCAAATAGTGAGTCATTTCATTTATGTATATTACGTGACTATTGCGAGTATCAATTCGATTTGAGGATGCAATATGCATCTTTTAAATTACTAGGTTTCCACCGTCTCAGAAAATCAAACTCCCATACCAATGCATATTTTATTTGCCTTCTTTTTAGTGACATGTTTAATGAATTTCGTTCACACTGCGTTTCCATAAAGTAAACTCTATCAGACAATAATTATTCACATACAAGTTGTTAGTATTGTTATATTTATATTCCGACTTATTTTGTTTTATCTGT
Source organism: Echinarachnius parma (assembly GCA_037951105.1). Taxonomy (NCBI): domain Eukaryota; kingdom Metazoa; phylum Echinodermata; class Echinoidea; order Clypeasteroida; family Echinarachniidae; genus Echinarachnius; species Echinarachnius parma. The sequence continues at coordinate 5,644 of JBAMJV010000154.1, forward strand.
ATTCATTGGTTGTACCACTTTACAATGGTAAATCACGTTATTTGTTTTTATTTACACAGCCGTGAATATTGTGTGTATCATGCAAGTCTGGTATATCAGGGGCGGATCTAGCTTTTTGCTAAGGGGGGGGGGGTTGACCCGAGCCGCGTAGCGGCGAGTGGGGGGAGAGGGGGGTGTCCCCCCTCTCGGCGATTTTTTGTTGTTGCTATTTTGAACCCCCGTAAGTGATTTTTTTTCACTTTTTTTTCTTTTTTTTCACTGATACATTTTCACTTGGCAGCCCAAGGGGGGGGGGGGGGGGGGGTTAAACCCCCTAACCCCCCCCCCCCCCCCCTGGATCCGCCACTGTATATATCATTCAAATTTGACAATTTCCTAGCCCGAAATAAGTTATAACATCAATAAAGATTATTACAACCTACACCGTGTAAATTATTATTATTATATCAAGTTATCAATTAAAGGGTTTTCTATACCTTTGACCTTTCGAGCATGGTGGAGATATTACTATTAGTTTGTAACGGTTATAGTGCAGGTTTTGGTTACTAAAGCTCAGCCTTACCAAAACTGTACTACCCCTTTAAATATTTATTTTTTGTTGGTGAGAAAGCGACGAAAAGTGCGTCGCTTCATGTATTTATATCTGTAATTTGTCTTCAATATCCAATTAATTATATGACTGTAATTTGATTCATATAAATATCGTGTGGATCATTATTCTAATCAAGCTCATGGTGTTGTAATTGTAACAATTTGTTTAAACTCTTTAAATACTGAGTCGCTTCATCTATTTATACTACGTGACTATATAATTGTATAATATATTTTTGATATCCCAGTGATAAGAACATAATACAATATGACTGTCAAATTATATAATTCGTATATTTTTACAAGAACAGGTAGAATATTATTCTTATCAAGCAGGTCAAGCGATTAATTTTGTAATTGTAACAATTTGTTGGAACTCTTTGTAATACTGCGTCGCTTCATTTATTTATACTTCGTGCCTATTGTATGTTTATCGTGTCGATATCCTAAGGATTCACATGCAGTCCAACTGTTTAATTAATTTGGAACTCTTTAAATTGCGCAACATCGGTTTACTTTAATTGTTCTTCTTATCAAGTTGTTATGTTATTGATAATGGTCGGGCATCATCGCTTCATTTATTTACACTAAAAACGAGACTATCGCGTGAATCGTTTCCCAGGATGCACAGTCCAACTGCATAATTTATCGGCCTACATATAAACCTGATTTTGCTGGTATATTTCCGATCCGCAGAGAAAAACACTTTACACTACCTTTAGGTCCCTACGGACATAATGTTCATGCTCATAAATACGCAACCGTCCACATGACCCGTATTATAAAGTTCAACGTGTACTATTAGGCTTCTTGTATATAAATAGTTTATTTCTTCAGTATTCAATTATTTTGTTGTGTGTGTAAATGAAAAAGGGGTTCTTTAACGTGAACCTGATAACATTTGATGAAATATTTATGATATCGAAAGTATCTTACAATAAACATTTATATTACTATTGTAAAGACAATTGCAACATAATTATGTTTTTAAAAGGTAATAATAATATTTTTAGAATTAATTTCTCGGTGAGAAGACAGTTGAAAGACATTGCAGCTGTTGACGATCTGATATATTACAGCTTTTACAATAATATTAGGCTTATTCATTGTCCCTAGCAACGCGCAAGAACGGTATATACATAGGAAATTTTCAATAGCCAATATGTGACTGAAATATAATGAAGTTTCTCCACTACAAATTGAATTACGGGGTATTTGATTTGATGATATTCGCCATTGAGAGAATTCAACGCTGTATTCACATTTAATCGAATCATCACGATTGCAAAACCGTAGCCCAAATGCATCAACCCAAAGTGTAGCCTTTTAACAAGTCCTCACTTCTGAATGCCAGAAACGACTGGGATTTTTCACAAAGATGGACCTGACTGTATTATGGAAAGCATTTGTAGCCTTGGATTAAAGCATATTTAATTTAATGTGACATCGCTATTTATAACGTTGTTGTTACATCGATTGATTCATTTACCACGTTTACTACGCATAAAAGAGGATCAGATGAGATTTATAGATCATTTTATCATTCTAATTAAGCAAGTTTCTAATTCTCAAAAATAGCTCAGAACAACGTGCTCATATGCATTATGGTTATAATGATAATTGTGATTAAATGAATGTGACATCGCTATTTAAAACGTTGTTACATCGATTGATTCATGTACCACGTTTACTACGCAGAAAAGATGATCCGATGAGAGCACGCATTAATAGATCTTAAAGGTACTTAGTAACATTGTCCAAATCCTCAAAATCCAATTGGAATTCTAGCGGTTCCCTCATACCTTGTTGTATTCTTATTAACAAAAAAAGCATGGGACAGGCTTCGGTTTTTCAATTTTTTCAAAAAGTGTTCAGATGTCAAATTATCCAATGGATCGTCAGAACCGTGTACAACGTGAGTGCAATGATTTAGTGAATGTCACTTTGCATTTTTGCTCATTACTCAGCCATATAAAGTCCATTTAACTTGAAATTTTCACACAACACCCAGTGGACATATCATATCAGATAACAACAATAAACATTGTATCAACCACTCATCACTTTTTGCACATGTCAACAAAGTTACTAGATCCCTTTAAAGGTGGTTCTGATTCGTATCAAATGCGCGGTGCCATCTTGCGAATGCCTTGCACACGGTGAGAAATGCACGCTGCCTCACTGTTATGTAATAGTGAGTACAAACTAGCCTAGTAAAAATGGTAGACTCCCTTGTAGCATTTCGAAAAAGTTTTCTCTACATTCCAACACATAATCATCTTTAAAACATCTATCGTCAACGCTGTCTTATAATAAACATGATAAAGGTCCATGCCATTTTGATGACGTAACAGATATTGCAAACGCTCATACTATAATCGTTATTACGTTCTAAAATTAAACCACATTTATAATCCTATAACAACCTTATATCTCCTCTATGATAAATAACCAAACCGTCTGGGCTCCCAGTGTATACTACTATACTGGCTATATGGTTGTTAATTTCTAGCAAGGAGTTCCCCCTCTTCACTTCTGGGCTTCTATACTGTATAGTGTATACGCACAATATATCTCGCGTACATAGATTTTTGCGAATCGGGACTTTACGATAATTTCGCGAGTGGTTAAATTAGCATTCGGCTGTTACCAACACGCATTCATGACTGTCTTGAGATAGATGCTAGTGTAGTTATGCATGCAATAAACCTACGTGTATTGCTTTAATTGCATTCGGTGTCAATATTACGTGTTGTTAATTTCGCGATTCACAAGGGATTTGTGAAATTCGCGAAATATATGGCGTATACAGTATTTGAGTATACATGCAATATGCGTCGGTTACCAATCTTTCCTCCATCTTCGATGATCAAATACTTAAAACAAAAAAATCCAATATTTATAACCAAAGTTGTAGTTATCAGTTAAATGCGCTTTGTATACAGATGGTTTAATATAGCGATCACATATTATCAAATATACAACCAATTGTATTTAAAGGTTGGCTGACAAGAAAACTACCTAAAAATTGTGTTTTACTGTATCTAAGGTAGATTTTCATGAAGATTCCTAATAAAAACATATTTTCCGCGTCGGAAAACCCAGTAAAATAAAAAAAATCAACTTTTAAATTCACTTTAGTAATCCCCGTAAAAAAATTGAGTCCGGGCGAAGAAAAATGACGTCATCTTTGTGACGTCACATGCAGGCATTCGCAGTATAGCTCGGTCATAGACGTACACGCTGAGTGCAATACTCACGTTGACAGAGAGATATTATTTCGATTTTTGTTCAATATTTGCAAACATTTGTTAAAGTTTATATCATGGACGATCTACACTCAGATGTGTTGCTGCAAGCTGCTATAATTCATTTCTTAGGAATTTTCAGTTAAGCCTCAATTTACTAGCAAAAACGAGTTTGTTTTACTAGCAAGTCATATAGGCTCTGCATGTAAACCATGCACGTTCCTCCGTGTTGCGGTCTGCTTGTGATGTCATGATCCGGGTTGCACGTGCGCACATTCCCGCTCCGCTATAAATAACTTTTTTAGCAGCATGGAACGCCGATGCGAAAACAAGCAAGAAAGTTGCATGAAATTTACCTTTTTTACCCAACGGATTTCTTTGGAAAAAAAAGTGTGGTATATTAATAAAGGCACATATTTAAAGCTATAAACCTGAATCAAAGCCGGGATTTCACCATACCTTTAAACCTTTTTTATTTTCATATTTTTTTGTATTACACGTTATTTATGGTTGTAGCGTTTTGTAAGCAATCTTGGAATAATAAGGATTCTTTTCACCAAACATCGAGATCGATATCTTGACTTTTGCTCGCAAAAAGGAGTCAAATTTGGAAGATTTGTTTTTTTCTTCTTCATGAAACCGAATAAAAAGAGCTGATTAATCGAATATGGTAAAGAAAGTAATGGTCATGATGAGTGATGACCATTTGAAAGTTGTGAAGAAGAATATTATGCAATTAAACAGGAAAAACGCGACTGTTCGCACTCCCCTAAATCCGGGGTTTTGGTTCTATAGACATGATAGAGAATGTGTGTTCATAAAGTCAAGTACCATCATAATTAAATCGTCTTCGATCGGTTTCCCTACTGCCTTTGCCTTTGAAACCCTGTGGGCCCTGTATCAACTCAATGTGGATGCCAACAATCTAGTATGGAAGAGGTTAATTTCTGTCGCTCTCACGTAGAGCGTCATCTTTGGCGCTCTCCGGCCTCTCTCCATCACGCGATACCGATCGATACTATCGTAATTACGGTCGTGCGGCTTTTTTTCAAGCCAAGCACTTTCTTGTGTCTTCTGTGACGTCATGAGCGGTAAAGGCCAACTCATTAGTGCCTATATATAGGCCTGATTGGCCCCAATATTAAATCATTCGCTAGGCCCGCTCGTCTGGAAGGGGGAGGCCCGTGTGATGTTTATTTATGACTTGCAGTCCCACTATAGCTCATCTCCTTCCGTTACCTATCCGTTTGACATCCGGAAGGTATGATATTGCAGTATTTGCAGAATACTGGCAGATATCAAAACGACGCGGACAAGCTCGGAATGGACTACAGTAGTACGAAACTTTTAATTCGGCTCCGTTTCGCGTGAATTGGCAACGGATGGAACTTCAAATTTTGCTCGATACTGACCGGTTCGCCACAGTTTGGTCGGATAGGTAACGGAAGGAAATACGATAGAGTGGGATAATGCTATTTCGTTACAATACATCCATGGACGAGACAAGTTCGAAAATTAGGAAAATTTGGAAAGAAAATGTTTTGTTTGCTGACCGGCTATGAAGAAAATGGGCGATGGTCAATTTTTGTACGAAATTTGGGCTAATGGGAATATTATCCTAAAAGTAGTAAGAGTGTGTTGGTGGAACGAACCCCTAAATTTGTAAGTACTGACAATAAGAGCGTGCACAGTTTTCTTATTTTCTTAATCGCGTTTTTAAAAGTTTCAGAGATTATTCCTTCTATAAAGCGTCGTATCTTTATGCTAGCAATGATTCCCCTTTATATTATAAAGTTATAAACTAGTTATAATCGATAATTATTAATTTACCAGTAATTTGTTCACCATAAGTGACCTTGTAGAAAAAGGAATCATACCTTCTCTGATTTTATGGAATGGACTTTATCATTAATTTAGAGAAAATGCACAGGAAAAACTAGACCATGTATGACATGCTTAAACGTATAAAGGCACGTTCGTTATGAATGTGCGTTTAAAAACGGATGGTCATATAGGGCAAGATTGACAGACTCAAGTGGTTCTCCCAGAAGGCGGAAGAGCATCTCCATTGAAGATGCGGTCACGTATGTCATCGAAAGAAATTCCAGCAGTGAAGGATGATACTCGTGCAGGTAACCATGGCAACGGCGATGCTTAGTCGCCGAGGGATGGTGTTTTGAGCTCACTAGACGGATAAACAGGAAGCCGCTCTCAAGAAACGGAGCAACGGTCCCAGTTGAAGACGCGGCTTTGGATTCCGGCAAAGACCGATGATACTTGTGAAGATGACCATGACAACGGTGATGCTTGTCGCTGAAGAATGGTGTTTCAAACGGATGTATTTATAAGGGAGAGGGTCGGTTCGTTGAGTCTAAATTTGGCTTTTTTAAAGGACGTGAGTTGTCATTATTGAAGACGGACAAACGGGAGTAGCTCTCAAGAGATGGGGATATGGTCGCCGGGAGACGCGGCCTCCTTATGTCGTCTTATAGAGAATTCCGGTAGAGATGGATGATAATGTGCAGGTAACCATGACAACAGAGATGCTTAGTCGCCGAATGATGATGTTTCGAACGGATGTAAGGGAGGCGAGCTATCATGGTTTGGGTTGCTTCTCTTGAGTCTAAATTTGACTTTTACGGAGACGAGGGCTGTCATTATACAATACGGACAAACGGGGGTATAGATCCCCAACGACGGAAGCACGTTTTCAATTCTAGATGCGGTCTTCATTGCCGGACAGTGATGAGTGATACTCGAGAGACACTTGGTCGCTGACAGATGATGCGTCGAACACAGGGCCTGAATATTTCTGTCGATAAATTTGACTTTTAAAACGTAAACTGATAGAAGTGGTTTTCCTATGAGTCGGGAGAACGTGGCAATTCAAGACGCGGTCACGTATGTCTTCAGAAGAAGGATTCTGACAGTGATGGGTGATACTCGTGTAGGTAACTATGACAACGAGTGACACTTGGTCGCCAAGGATGCTGTATTGGACGCATGGGAGGACAGCCACAGGGGCCCGGCCGGGTCAGACTTGTCAAAGAAAAGTATGCATAATGGAGTGGAGGTATAGGGCATAACAAAGTTCTCCAGACTCTACTCTACCAGAGTCCACGATAGTCATGCAGATTGCCATGGCAACGAGTGACACTTGATCGCTGAAGGATGTTATCTTGAACGCATGGGAGGAAGATCAGGGTGGCCACGTCAAACAAAGTCCCCCGTGCTCGTCACGCAAATAGTGAGTTATGTATATAAGGCAAGGTTCTCCAGAGGCCTCGATTGATGATACTAGAGCAGATTTTCTTGGCAACGAGCGACACTTGATCGCTGAAGGATGTTATCCTAAACGCCTGGGAGGAAAGGCCATGGTCACGCATATCAAACAAAGTCACGTGCTCTTCGCGGAAACTAGTGACGCCTGGTCGCCGAGGGACGTTATCCTGAACGAGAGGTGAGCCAATCGCCAATAGCGTGGCCACGGTCACGCCTATCAAAGTATCGTGCTCGTCACGGAGAGAATGAGTTATAGATGGGAGGTATAGGAACAAAAACAGAGTCCTCCAGATGCATCTACTGATGATCACCTAGAAGATTGTCATGGCAACGAGTGACGCTTGGTCGCCAAAGGATGTTATCCTAAACGCTTGGGAGGAAGGACAGTGTGGCCACGGTCACGCCCATCAAAGTCTCGTGCTCGTCACGGAGAGAATGAGTTATGGATTGGAGGTATAGGAAGTCTCCAGAGGCCTCGATTGATGATACCCCGAGAAGATTACCATGGTAACGAGTGACGCTTGGTCGCCAAAGGACGTTATCATGAACGCATGAGAGGAGAGCCAGCAGCGTGGTCACGGTCACGCCTATCAAAATCACGTGCTCATTTCAAAAAGAATATCGATATGAAAGTAAGAGTATGGAACAAAACTCGGTCCCCTCGAGGCCAATGATGGATGGTACGTGTGTATGTTGTTACCATGACAACAGGGATGCGTGGTCGCCGAAATATGATGAGAGTAGACTGACGCAGCATGCCAGGGTCGACTCTTGTCAAAGTTTTGTGCTTATTGGATAGCGCATGAGGATGGTTATTGTGGTATGGAGGAAAATAAACGCGAATCAATGTTTCATTGAACCACTGAAAGTCGGCCAACTGCTGATCAGTTTGCTCCATCATCGTATATTTTATTTGTGCTTAATTAATACGAACGAAGTGTTTCTTGGACCGAACTTCGAACCCTGACGACTGTACTGAATAGTTGGTGTTTGTTTCCTTTTTTATTCAATTGGTGAATTCGATTAATCACGAACTCGGGTGTTATCGGTTAAAATCAGAATCTGAGTGAATACGCCTTTAAAAATGTCCCATTTTGAGCGTTCGCAGTTCATTCTACCCATGCGCGATATTCACATCTTTGGTAGATAACGAATAATAAATCATACTTATGGTGGCTACTTATACAGCACACTTTCCGCCTTACGATGCTCGCAGCGCATCACTAATATTGATTCAGTCCTCAGATTGACACTACACACACTCCACCACACAAAGTGCACATTTTCCACTCCCTGGGGAGCATTCCAGTCAGACACCGCGCATATGCATATATTGTGTAATTCCCGTATACATGAATGTAATAATACTACTGTATTTTACGCTATTCATGAGTTAAATTTCCAGGCAAATGCCTCAACTTGGGCACTGTTTAAAATGTCTGGCTAATTTTTTAGTTATTTTCTTCACATATATAAAAATATAAAAAATAAAAAATTACACTTGTATCATTTATGGTATTACGGTGACATCAATCAAAAGAAGAAGGACGAAAGTAGAAGGATGTTGATGCTTTCCATTTTCTTATTTTTTCGAATCCAAAAATGATGCAATACTATGGACATAACCAATCAAAAATAATTGTGTATATGTACATTATATAAACCCCTGCATGATGATACGTTACAAGTCAATCAATAAATTGCAATATTCGTAATAGGTTGGCGGCAATCCATTATTGTTTATCCTCAAACATTTTGACACTCCAGGCAATTGTTTATATAGTAACTTATAGGCGTAGCTAGTAAGACGGCAAATGATTTCTGTGGATACTTCCTCCCACCACTCAAACCCACTGCCTGTGGGTTCAAGGGTACCACCACACAGATATAATATTCTTATAAATAACATGTAACATTTTGAGTAGTCCATTCTACCAACAGTTACATACAAAATATGTTTCCAGAAAATCATATGACATATTTAATTCCAAAACGCATCACCATACTATAACATGTGTTCATGTGTGTGCATACAAAAACTACGTTTTGTCTAGGACGATCGCATCGTGCTTGAATCTATTGTCTCGAAACGTACGCGTGAATTGAATTGGTGCACTCCCAAACGTTTGGCGCGTACGGAACCATGAGGCCATAATGGTTCCGTAAGTGGTGGTAATTAATTGCATCGTTTAAGAATTACACAACCCTTTGCAAAGTGTTCGGCATCTATTTAATATCACACAACTGTACCAAAACATATAATGATGTGTTTTCTTTGCCTGTTGGTCCCCTTTATATGACATAACATGATTCGTGATCCGCTGACATCATGGGTGTTCCCCTTCGAGCCCCCACCCCCCTCTTCCACGCGGATCAACCCTGGCTACGCTATAATGATAATTATTTATTGTTTACTTTGATCTTCTTTTGTTCGCACAGGCTTTAAATAGTTCTGTGTAAGGTGTGATGGCGTGGCAGGGACAAACCCTCATCCGGGACCCTCATCCTCTTACGTCACACCGACCACACACGCCTATTTGATCTGATTTGCATGATCTTATCGCTTAGTTTTGTGAACATTGATTAGCACATCATTGATTATTGCATAATGATCACGAATATATTGGTTGATATTAATTGTCAAGCATTGTAAGAATTGTGTATTATTTGGTGAATATCAATTATCATGTAATTGTATATATGTTATTGCGTCATCGTAGCCTCAATCATACCAAAGCAGCATTCCGTCATGTTCAGAATATTTGCATATTAAATAAGAAAGTATGATTCTATTATTTTCTCTGTGCATTTTCATAATAATATATCAATCGAAAGCCCCACTACAGTATATTGTTTCTTTGTTCCTTACGCGGGAAGGGGGGATGGAGACGGGAAAATTAGTTCTGTTGCGAACCTCTTGTACGATGTCTTTGTTCCGTTTGGGATTTGGGAAAGATAATACTGCGTCTTTCCAACATAAAGTGATGATTTCGAGATGAGCGTATCCCCTTGTGTATGATCAAAGAGTCGTAGAGATGACAAGACGTCATCTCACAGAAATAATCACTGTTTATTGTTCAAAGAAGGCCGCGCGCCAGTCGTGGACAGATTTTTGCTGATTGCCAATTAACGCATGTAACTTTGGCAATCAGCAAAAATCTGTCCACGACTGGCGCGCGGCCTTCTTTTGAACAATTAAACAGTTGATTCAACTTTCCTGCTTGAGATAGACAGTCTCCCTAATTTTCTGTTCATTCCCTTCTTTTCATCCTCTTCACTTAGTCATCTACATGATGACATGATAGTGCTTCCTCCTTCCTCCTCCTCTTTCTTCTTCGTTGTCTTCTTCTTCTTCTTCTTCTTCTTCTTCTTCTTCTTCTCCTTCTCATTCTCCTTCTCCTTCTCCTTCTCCTCCTCCTTCTCCTTCTCCTTCTCCTTCTCCTCCTCCTTCTCCTTCTCCTTCTCCTTCTCCTTCTCCTTCTCCTTCTCCTTCTCCTTCTCCTTCTCCTTCTCATCCTCCTTCTCCTTCTACTTCTCCTTCTCCTTCTCCTTCTCCTTCTCCTTCTCCTTCTCCTTTTCTTTCTCCATCTCCTACTCCTCCCTATTTTTCTCGTCATCTTGCGTGTCCCCAGATAACAAGATAAACCTCATTATTACCCCGACATCAATTAGGATCACGTTTTGTCTCGAGTTGCATGCTAGTTTAAGAGGTGATAAAAAAAAAGAAGATGACTACGAATTGTTTTCCTCCTCCTCACACATCTGTTACTTTGTATTCCCTTCTTTTATCGATGGTTTCGATTCGCCCACTTGTTACTCGTCACCCTCCTTCCTCTCTTCTCGTTCTCCGAGGTCTCAAGATCCCCACGGAGGAGCATCGTCCTCATTAATGCTCGCACGTTATCACATAGGATAACGCGGATTGTCTTCCGTTACATAATAATTTATGGTCCTCATCGTCTAATGATGCGGAGGTGTGGATAACAAATGAGCAATCAATGGCTCTTGCCGGTCGGTAGTCCACTATTGATGACGTTCTTGAAAGAGGTTGAATGAAACGCACCCCCCTTCTCACTAATCCCTCCTCCTCCTCCTCCTCCTCCTCCTGCCCCTCCTCTCTTCACCCTCTTTCCTTCTTCTCTCGCCGTATGTCTTTTTCTCATCCGTCTTCTTTCATTAATATATCTTTCTTGTCTAAAGTTCTCTTCAAGTTACCTTTCCCTCATTAACGCTCGCAAGTTGTGAATTCACAGTTGACAGCGTTTGCGTAAGCTATATCTTGTCATCAATTATTGACATGTGGATCAAGAGGTGTCGATATCAAATTAATACTTAGTGAGTCTAAAGCCCTCTGCAGACAGAGCCGACTCGACCCGATCCGACTGGTTTTCATTCGGATCGGTTCAGTTTTCAGTGCCTCGCGACACACATTTTGCCAGTCGAGAGACAGTCAGATGCCAGTTTGGGTCAGATCCGACCGACCGGGCCAAACTCTAGCCTGATTGAAAACAGTCGGATCGGGTCGAGTCGGCTCTGTCTGCAGAGGGCTTTATTGGTCTGCTATCCAATCTTGATGACGTACTCGATGAAGTTGAATGACACTTGTTACTAGTAATAAAGTATCCTTTCCCCATCCCTCATTTATCCGTATCCTTCTGTTTTCTTCTCATCCTTCTTCGTTCATCGTTATTTCCTTCTCGGCCAAAGTTCGCTCACTTATCCGTCATAATATTTCCTCATTAACGCTCACATATTAGAGCTAGCTATTGCGTACCATTTAGACATCAATTATTTAAATGTAGATCAAGAGGTGTTAAAGGTGCACCTGTAAAGTGTCTTACTCCACAACAATTAATTTGAGCTTCCACATTTCTCTTCTACCGTGTTATTTGACTTGTGGTAAGAGAAGAATAAAATAGGGTTAGATTTTCTTAAATGCCCTTTTAGTATGACGATATCTATCATTCATAATCATTCAGCTCAAGAGCGTTAATGAACGGTCATAAACGTCATACAGTAGTTAGTTGTAAAAGCTGACGCAAATTTTATTTTTTTAACCAGGAAAGCAGTGTTCTTTTTCAATGAAACTTTCACACATCATTCGGACATATCTTGGCAGCAATGATTTTGGTATAGGATTGAAGTCTCATATGTCAATTTGGGCAATATCTGACACTTTACAGGTGCACCTTTAATACAAATTGAGCAAGTAATGACTCTTTATCGGACAGTTGTCAATCTTGATGACGTGCTTGATAAAAGTTTAATGAAACGTCTTGTTCCTCCTATATAGTATCCACCCTCTTCCTCTCTTCTCCTATACCCCCACTCTATTTTCATCTTCCTGATCTTCTTTCATTCTTGTCTAAAGTTCTCTTTGACTTTAAAGGGATTTAATAACATTGTCCAAATCCTCAAAATCCAAGGTTCCCTCATACCTTGTTGTATTCATACTAAAAAATAAAAGCATGGGACAGGTTTCGGTTTTTCAAATTTCCCCTTTGTTAAAAAGATATTTACGATTGAAGTGTTCATATGTTAAATTATCCGCTGGATCGTCGAAGCCGTGTACAAAGTGAGTGTAATGAGATGGTGAATATCACTGCATTTTGCTCATTACTCGGCCATTTTCACACAACACCCAGTGGACATATCATATAACGACAATATACATTGTATCAACCATTCATCAATTTTGTGCACATGTCAACAAAATTACTAGATCCATTTAAGTTTCACTTTTCCTCATAAACGCTCACAAGTAATTATCAGTAAAGGTGTCGATAATAAATGAGCAAGTAATGGTTCTTATTGGACTGTAGTCCAATCTTGATGACGTACATGATAATAAGGAATATTTAGACGTCATCAGTACCGGCAAATTTGCTTTCAGAATAAAGTTTAACCACAATACAAGGCGACAATCCATTTGACAACTGTATTTCCCCTGAGTATTCTTGCATTATTCCAGCGATTCGAGAATAAAATTATGTGTTCAAAGTTGTCAATTTTAGCTGTTTCTTACCAAGTGATATAACATCAAATACGAACACCAAGTAACAATTTCAAAGGGTAATATAACGGCTATCATTCAGCATACAAACTAGAACCAATTCCTCAAGAGAATTTGTTTTGTTTTGTTTCTTTTAAAAGTACATATTTGACATGTTTGTACTGGAACGGAATTCAGACCGGTATAATCGACGCGTGGATCCATATTGCGCACTTTTACGCACGGTACGTAATCCCCATTGGCTCAGTTATAAGTAGCGATCGCAAAATGTCCCACTTCACGAAGGCCCGAATCGCGTTCGGAATATTTGTACTAGTCGAATCATGGTCGAATGGAATTCCATCAGAGATGTCTACGAGCGAAACTATAACGTAACACGCTTAACCGCACCGACTTCAAAGTGCCGCTTTTTGATCTTATCAGCGATTGCCTCAGGGCTCAGGTGATAGCTCGAGCAATTCGCTCGGTATATAGATACCAGCTGTGTGCTGCATGCAATTTCATAAGAAGCACCGCTCTTCGATCGATTCAACACATATCGTGAGATACCTCGGGAGATTACGGTGGAGTACGAGTTGGAATTTGCTGACTACCCATTCTAACCCACGCATATATGCCATTAAAAAATCAACGTATTCAGCTGTGTTACCATGCTCAAGATAACTAGTTCGATTGACAACGCGTGATTTTGTGCATCACAACACAATGTAACTTCTAAATCAACATAATAGCTAATAATCAGCTGTTTGGCTTGCAATATTTCCTTTTCACAACCATTTGTCATGGTTATCAACCTTGAAATGTCTGAATCCATCAAAATGGTTTTGTGCATATCTAATGTTGTTTTTTATGCCTCGCTCAACTCGCTGTTTCATCTTGCTAAAAGTAGTTTGAAATCCCGTTTGTCTTCTTCAATGTACTATCTTATTGATGTATTTATCATTTTTAATAAGTAAAGTAGAGAGGGTTATTTCAACTGTGTATAATATTTGATAATGTGTCAACTTAAAGCCTAAAGGGATGCCTGTAAAGTGTCTAACTCCACGAAAATTACTTGGAGCTTCCTCGTTTCTCTTCTACCGTGCATGTAGTTTAGCTTATGGGTAGAGAAGAATAAAATAGGGTTAGATTGTGTCAAATGCCCCTTTAGTATGACGATATCTATCATTGATAATCATTCAGCTCAAGAGCGTTAATGAACGGTCATAAACCTCATACACGTCATACAGTAATTCGTTGTAAAAGCTGACGAATATTTTCGCTTTTTTAACCAGGAAAGCAGTGTTCTTTTTCAATGAAACTTTCACACATCATTCGGACATATCTTACAATGATTTTGGTACAGGATTGAAGTCTCTTTTTGTCATTTTGTCATTTTGGGCAATATCTGACACTTTATAGGTGCACCTTTAAAGCACGCTGCGTTTTGTTGGTAATTACTTGGCCATCATTGCAATAATTTAGCGTGAAACTTTCCAACACCGGCTGTCTATATCAAACTACATTTCACGTCCATAGCTAGGATTTTTCATGGGGGGGGGGGGGGGGGGGGGGGGGGGGTGTAATTTACCAAAACGGGACCGAGACCGAGACCACTGGTTTAGATGGCCGAGACTGATAAATTAAAAAAATGGATTTTAAAATTTGGCGGTGTGCGTATACGCACCCAACGCACTCCCCTGGCTACGGGCCTGTATTTATCATTAAGCATGTTACAACATGGCTACTAGATCCCTTTACATTCTTCACCTCGCTTTTTTTTTAAGTGGAACTAAATTTTGGCAAAGTTGCATTTTGACTTGTTGCAACAGAATGACTTGCAACCTCTGATAGTCCCAAGACCCCTCAAAATACGACGTCAGACTACTGTAATAAAAATGACTCAACTTGTTTTGGAATCCGTGTTTTATTCATGACTAATGTAAAACTTACAACGCTGCTCTTTCAAAATTACTAAAATATTCTTGACGAGCGTCGTAATGCCTGCGTCACAAATCAAATGGACTCCGGCCGAATGTATGGATCGCCAGGAGGTCGCCGAGTCCGACAACCGGGCGACGGCGGGTGGGTTCCGGGTGACGTCCGGGCGGGCTCCGGTCGGGCGTGCATCTTCCGTGGCCAGGGGCCAAATCCCTGAGTTCGCAGGAGGAGCCCGGCCGGGGCCCGTAGAAGCCGCCCGACCGCGGCCCGACACCAGCTTGAAGTGCGCTCGAAGCACGCGCGTAGGGAGCTCGTGCGACGGCCGTGCAGCTCTTCCGACCTCCCTCCGAATTTTAAAGCCCCAAATGGTCTAAAATCGTCAGATTGCCGCCCGAATATCGATCGAATATCTGCCAATGCCCGAGCGATCTACGGGCGACCAGTTTACGAGCTCTGCGACCTCAAAATTCGGCGTTTGAAAATCGCTGATTTGGGAGCAGGTATCGGTGTCCTACGAACGTCGGCCGAACCCTGAAAAACGCGGCGGAGCCCGCAGTATTCGTGCAGACACTGGCCGTCGTCCTGGCGAAAATGCCCTTTTGAGCTCGCAGAGAAGTCGGGCGGGCTCCGTTTGTGATTTGTGACGGCCCCTTAAAGAAAAAGAAAGAATTCATAAACAAGTTGGGCTATATGTGAAATGGCGTGGTCACATATCACCGGATAGCGTAAACGGATGCCCGACGGATTGAACATTATTTTGTGAAATCAAATTATCCTGCGGTGAAGGTCGCCTCCATAGCTTCATGCACAACACATTCCGTATAGAACAACGTATATCACCTGACAAGGAACGCATTCGCCGAACAAGAAATGGACAAGAAACTTATACGAACGGTTTGATAAGTTGGCTCTCCGTCGGGCGTCCGTTAACGCAATCCGGTGATGTGTAACAAGGGCTGAAGATTTACAGGAAGAGAAAGGGTAACCATAAAGTTTTATCTACGACTCTAAAGAAAAGGAATTTAAAATATGAAGTCCTATTTACGACTTGTTATAGTATATCCTGCTTTGATTATAGGGTCGGTGATGTTTAGCCATTCTTCAAATGCCAATCCGCAATAACGATGTAAACGCTGTAAATTTTGACGTAGGGCGAAACATTTTGCAAAATGATGATTGAGTACTGGTTTCCATCCGACATCGCTGTTGACCGACCTCGATAGTCCACGATTATCAGGGGATTATCAACGGAACCCTCTTTTAGATAAAAATAAAGAGTACTGGGTCCCATAACGTTACGATTAATAAATTGATTGATTGATTGATTGTATAATTAATTATTTGATTGAACAATTGATTGTACGATGATACGATCGATGGATTCATCTTACGATTAATGATAAATCTTTATATTACGGGACCCTGTTCTAACTGTGTATGATTCAATCTCTGTATCTCTGTACCTATTGGAATTGGTCTCTTGTGTATCTGGATACAGTCAAACCTGTCTATAGTGGCCACCCAAGGGAGACAAGAAATGTGGCCACTGTAGACAGGTGACCTCTATAGACAGGTTCAATTACACTGTTTTTCTCTGCAAGGGATCACTTTGAGTGGCCACTATAGGCAGGTTGGCTGCTATAGACAGGTGGCCGCTAAGACAGGTTTGACTGTAGTTGGATTAATTTCAAGCAGGCTACGTAGCTTATTTATTACAGTGTTATATGTTATGAACCCAATTTGACTGAATATGGATTTAGCGCCTTTTAGAATTCAGCTCTTCATTTAACTTGTTTCACGATGGACGCTCTTCATATCCGTGTTCTCGCCGAGGCCCTTGTTTGCAAAGGAGTCGGATGCATTTCAATCTAGCTAGGAAGGGGTGAACGGGGCTCGTAACAAAAGTGCATTCGGCGAAAGTGTGCTCTCTCTCAACAAAGCATAATTATTAAAGTGAAGTGCAGTGGCGAGCTAGAGATTCAAGTACAATTCACGCAATGTACAAAGTATTAAGCCTATCTCTGGATGGAGACGGGCGTATGTACTATTTTCTAGCTATAGACTAGCTTCGTGTAAGTTGTAAATATGGTGCTGGAGATTGTATAGACATATTGAAGCGTATTAACATGTACTATCATTATGTTCATCTATGTACAGGTATATATTCTACCTCCTCTGTCAATCGTAAAGTAAGAGACCCTATTCATCGGATGTACTGGCATGCTCCTCTAGTCCGTTCATCCCAGAAACGTCTTTTCGCGCAATTATGTTACCAATCTTATGCTCCAACGCCTACAAAACCTTCGTAGCTCGCACAGAAAGAGGGTCCTATTTAAAATATATGTTTGTATTTCTCCCTGTATCATCTACAAAGCGTCAAGGGGAAAAGCATCAAATTGGAATGCATGGATTTATTTTTTTGTGTATAAACCACGCCACATTGGCCCCAAAACGTCCTGGAATCTGTTTGCCAAGTGTATTGACACGATCACATCAATTATTTCCATGGTGAGAGGTTATTTTGATCGGATATATCTTAGCACCTTTCTTGTTCTCACTTTACTAGACCATGCTCCTCTTTTCTGCTTCCTGATGACTTGGCATCATGTTTGATGTATAGGCGTACCGCGCTTTAGCTCAGAAACGTCTTTTCTCACAAATGTATAACGCTCCAACGCCTTTCACATCCTTCGTAATTCGCATAGATAAGGGTCTTGTTCAGGAGTTTCTCCATTTCTCATCTTAGCATCTAAAGAAACATAATAACATCACATTGGCATGCATTTTGTTTGGTTATTTTATAGTGTTTATAGTGCCATATTGTCGTAGCGACGTCATGGCAGTTCCTTGCCAGTTATCTTTACCAACTTCATGCTCCAACGCCTAGACACGATCTCATCTATTATTCGCATGCAAATTGAGAGGATATTTTGATCGGAGATACTCTAACTGCTTAGCACCTTTCCTTTTTTCTCATTTTACATTTACTAGGCATCCATTATTCCCATGGTGAGAGGTTATTTTGATCGGAGCAACCTTAGCACATTTCTCGTTCTCATTTTACTAATTATCTGGACTCTGCTCCTCTTTCCTGCCTCCTGATGACTTATATATAGCATCATGTTTGACTTTGATGAAGGTGTACCGCGTTTTAGCCCAGAAACGTCTTTTCTCACCAATTATGTTTATACCAATCGTACGCTCCAACGCCTTCCACATCCTCCGTAATTCGCATAGAGAGGGGGTTCTGTTTCATTGGTTTAGGAGATTATGCTACGGTCACAACTCAGAGCGGCGACCGCCAGATTTGTAGCCTGCTCGGTCGCCGCTGGAATTTAGGCATCGCCCAACGATTTTGGGGAAGTCGAGCAGGCTGTAGAGCCCCAGCGGTGCCTGGGCGGTGCCCTGTCGCGATCGGTGTCCCGTCGGTCACCCGTCGATTTTAGGTCACAACTGGGCTAAATTAGGGAGTTTCTCCGCGCGGCGTCCCGGCAGTGACCGACCGATGACCCACCGGTTCCCGAGCGGTCTCCCACCGGTCTCCCACCGGTCACCGGCTGATTTTTAAGAAATCGCCCGGCGACCGGACGATGACCGGCGGGTCACCTGTAGGTGTCCCGTAGGCGTACCGGCGGCGACCCACCGGGCTCCGCCGGGCAACCTGGGTTCCGTTACGATGGTAAATGTGAAAGTTTACCTGCAGGACTTTATAATGTTTGATAATTACACAACCTTGCATTTGTTTGTAACCAAAAGTGCGCAAGCGGGCGAGAAATATTACGGTAATTGCCTTGTTTGTACCTGAGAAAGAAATTCATGATGTGCCAAGTAAATCAAGCCTAATACAATGTAGTATTAACTGAATTTACTCTGATCTTTCCTTGTACCTTATTCTTTGTTTTTAATGAAGAGTCTTTAATTTGCATTAAAGTAAAAATTGAAGACTAGTGGGGTGTATTCTGAAAACCACTTTAAGTTAAAATTATGTTAAAATTGTATCTACGTCATATCTCCGTCACTAAAATATGTTTTCGCAAGTCGCTATTCCTTAAAGGGATAGTTGAGTTCTGGTAAGGAGAGTAATGTTTTGGTGAAACTGAATTTTAGTAACCAAAACCTGCATCATTAGACTACAAACTAATCATTATTCTAGAAGGGAACACAAGATTACAAATGACTTAGTAAAGATCATATTATCATTCAAAAAGAGCCTTTAAAACGTAAGAGGGCGCTCTCTAAACACTCATCGGTTTCAACCATTTTGAATATAATATTGTGCATGTGATTTTTTGTTGAAATAGTGATTAGATAGAGAAATAACCAACAACTATTTAAATACCTATTTTGTTACTTTTTGAAAAGAGGAAACATTTTTAAAAATTTGTAACGGCTGGTTCAAAATTATCGAATAAGTGGGGGCCCCACATTTATTACAAATGACTATGATTATGGATATTTCAGCCTTTTTTGAACCGATTTTGATCAAATAAAGTTGATCCTGGCTTTAAAATATTGTGCTCTTTACAATTTTTCACTCAGTTTTTCATTATCTCACACAAATCATTGTATGTAGCGCCCTCTCTACCAAAACTGAACTATCCCTTTAAGTACAGTGTCATATTTTAGTGACGAAGATATGACGAAGATATAATAAATTTTAGCCTAAAATCGTTTTCAGAATTCAGGACTAAAGCGCATAGTGCAGTGGTACATGAAAGAGTAAAATGATATGATTACATGTAGACTCGCATGTATTGTGTGTGTGTGTGTGTGTGTGTTTGTGTGTGTGTGTGTGTGTGTGTGTGTGTGTGTGTGTGTGTGTGTTCGTGTGTGTATGCGTACATAATATATGCGTGTGCATAGTATGACAGCCATGAATCAACTTGCAAAACAAAGTATGCATGTTTAACACATTTTCTAGACACCTTTGCATCCGAAAGTCACACACACACACACACACACACACGCACACACACACACTTTTTTTTTTTTTATGATTTTTTATTTCTCCAAATAACATTTACAATTGAATAACATTTTTAAAAATACAAGTTTACATCTCAAGTGTACAAATCAAGTGTAATTCACAAAAACTAAACACAATGGAGATTTAACAAAAAAGAAAAAGAAATAAGACACGCTACTTCTCTCATCCCCCCTTCCCCAGCCCCTACACACTCACTCTCCCCCCCCCCCCCCCCCCCCCCCCCACCCTACCCCGGAAATCTGCTCACATTCCTTTAAAAAAAAAAAAATGCTTACAAAATACATATTTAAATAAATACTTTTTAAATACACACACTTTTGTAGAGCGCCTATATATATCTACTATCTACTATCTACTATACTAAAGTAGCCGATCACGTATGTCTGTCTGTCTGTCTGTCCATCTATGCATTTCGTAGTGCATTGAGGCACCAACATCAAACTTTGGGTAGTGATTGGTGATGACCCATAGAGGTTTGTGGTCTGGGTCAGGTCGGGGTCAGTTTGACCAGTGGTCAGTTATGAATCGGCCAATATTCCACGTTCATTTGCCATGCAGTCGCGTCGAGCGCTGATCATCGCACATGCTTGCGACGGAAGTACCGTGAAAAGTGTGTTGCTGAAATGACCTTTCATTATGTAGTCTTTGTTCAGCCTGGAATCGATACGTTGTAAATTACTTACACACATTATCGTATGCCTGTCAAATCGGAAATAACACGTGTGCCGCTGTGTGCGCCTGAATTAAGACTATCGTAATTTGCTTGCGAATTGTTGGCTTCCGACCAAAACAAGATCGTATGTTGTGTATGTAGTAAAGTGATACGGGATGGACGTGTACAGTATAGCAAGGGGTTGCAATACCGAACGGGTTGTATTACCGTACATGCAAATTCCAATAGGAAAAACGTTCGAATTTTGAAAGTTGAATTTGAAAGTCGGCATTAACGGAGGCTAATTGTAAATGTTTGCTCGAAGTGCATACTTTGTTGTACTGAAGTATAACAAATGTGTGCTTTTTGTAAATAACGTGTAAACAAGAAGAGCAAGGAATTAGGGTTATTGATCTACTTGACAACGATTTAATTAATACTGTTTATTGTTTGACATGTGATCGCTGGCAGCATACCTAGGGTTTTTACAAGGGGGGGGGGGGTAGGGGGGGTTATTGCGTCAACCAACATTTTCGACGGGCTGGGTGTTGGCCAAGTATTTCGAGGGGGGTGTCGGTCAAGTAACTCGAGGGGGTGTCGGTCAAGTATTTCGAGGGGGGTGTCGGTGAAGAATTTTCGAGGGTGGTGTCGGTCAAATATTTCGTGGGGGGGGGGGCGGTGAAGAATTTTCGAAGGGGGGAGGGATGTTGGTGAAGAATCTCGATGGGGGGTGGGGGATTTTTCGAGGGGGGTGTCAGTGAAGATTTTTTCGAGAGGGGGTACCAGTGAAGATTCTTTCGGTGTCGCTGAAGAATTTGTGAGGGGAGTGGGTGTCCGTGAATATTTTTTGAGGGTGGGGGGGGTGGTTATTTCCTCAACCAACATTTTTGAGGGGTCAGGTGTCGGTCAAGTATTTCGAGTGGGGAGGGGGGGGGGGGGGCTGTCGGTGAAGAATTTTCGAGGGAGAGTGTCGGTGAAGAATTTGTAAGGGGGGTGGGTGTCCTCACCCCCCCCCCCCCCCCCCACCCGGGTACCCATATGCCTTTGAATATGAGATTGAATCACCACCGGGGGGGGGGGGGGGGGGGTGTCGGTGAAGAATCTTGAAAGGGGGGTTTCTGTGAAGATTTTTCGAGGGGGGGGGGTTGTCGGTGAAGAATTTTCTAGGGGGGTGTCAGTAAAGATTTTATTGAGAGGGAGTAACAGTGAAGATTCTTTCGAAGGGGGGTGGTGGGGGTGTAGGAGAAGATTTTTCGAGGGGGGGGGGTTGTGGGTGAATATTTTTCGACGCGAGGGGGGTGTCGATGAAGATTTTCTCGAGAGGGGGTACTGGTGAAGATTCTTTCAAAAGGGGGCGGGGGTGTCGGTGAAGAATTTGTGAGGGGGGTTCATGGTGTCCGTGAATATGTTTTTGAGGGGGGGGGAAACCCCAAAACAGCCCTTTTTCATCAAAGTGAAATTTGAACCCCCCCCCCCCCCCCCCCCATGTACGCATATGCCTGTGAATATGAGATTGTATTTTTAATTATACACTTATTAAATCATATCATAACCATTCAAACAGAGATTCCATTAATTGACCAAATGTTTTTTACAGGATAGATACAAAAAATAACGAAATACAAATATACAACATACAACATTATCTTACTCAAAGATCTGGTGACGGGTAATTTGCTAGTATCTACTATACTAAAGTAGCCGATCACGTCTGTCTGTCCATCTATGCATTTCGTAGTGCATTGAGGCACCAACATCAAACTTTGGGTAGTGATTGGTGATGACCCATAGAGGTTTGTGGTCTGGGTCAGGTCGGGGTCAGTTTGACCAGTGGTCAGTTATGAATCGGCCAATATTCCACGTTCATTTGCCATGCAGTCGCGTCGAGCGCTGATCATCGCACATGCTTGCGACGGAAGTACCGTGAAAAGTGTGTTGCTGAAATGACCTTTCATTATGTAGTCTTTGTTCAGCCTGGAATCGATACGTTGTAAATTACTTACGCACATTATCGTATGCCTGTCAAATCGGAAATAACACGTGTGCCGCTGTGTGCGCCTGAATTAAGACTATCGTAATTTGCTTGCGAATTGTTGGCTTCCGATACGGGATGGACGTGTACAGTATAGACGGATGTGCGAACATTCCCATTTTAAAAACTGGGATATCTAGGGCCAACATGACGCGATATTTTGACCGGGGAATCCTGAACGATCTGCAAAGTTAGGTGAGAAAATCAATCACATCTGGTGAGTACAACAGTATAATTTTTTTTTTTGGAATAAGGAAGGAAATGACTGATTGACGGGAGTGTTTCTGTCCCGATTCTGCCTATACCCAGTCACATGTACCATCTACACCAAGTCTCACGAGTGTATTAGACATCTGTAGACCGCCTCCGTTGGCGTCGGGCCGGGAATGATGCACCAATTCCAAGCGCCGTTTGGTCCCATAATCCTATATTTTGTGTATGAATTCTGGATTGTATTCGACGTGATGTTTAATACATTTATTTAAAATACTTGCTTATATTTGTTGGATTTCATGTGTATCAGATGTCGAGAAATATTGTTTTCTTTGTATAAACCAAGTTTTAAAATGATTCTTAACCACTTTTAAATTGGTTTTTATATACCATAAAGCGGGTCCTACTAATCGCCAAGGATCAGTACTAGGCACTGCGAAGCACTGCGAAGCACTGCTAAGCACTGCTAAGCACACTACAAAGCACTACGATACCCTTACGAAGCACCGCGAAGAGCATGTCTTCGCAGTACTACGAGGCACTACGAAGACGAAGATTGCACTGCGAAGAGCGCCCTGTACTAAAAACTACGTTTAATGCGCGCACGTAGAGGTAGACTATGGTAGCTGCCAGACTTTCCCTTTCGTTAAAATGATATTTACGATTGAAGTGTTCAGATGTTGAATTATCCAATTGGTCGTCGAAACAGTGTACAAGTGCAAGGAGTTGGTGAACATCACTTTGCATTTTTGCTCATCTACTTCTACATGCGCTCCAAATGCTATCTTTTTGCTCTTCGTAGTGCTTAGTAGTGATTCACGGTGTTCGCGGTGATTAGTAGGACCGCCATAAAGCTACAAGCCAGTGTCACAGAATGCGCGTAGGCATTCTAGCCGAAGCACCAAACAGCACTTAGATTTCACCACCGACGTAGGGGGCCCAATATCTGCACAGCGTCCATACGACAATTCAGCCTGCTGCTTTTCGTGACGTTTTAAAGAGTTATAAAACATATTTAATAAAGTAAACGACTGTTCTAATAGTATACACATACACATTTACAGAAATGAATGCTAGAATTACGGACAAAAACACGAAATGAAAGACAGATTCTGTCAAATCGGTTTTAAAAGACTTGTAAAAAATGATCCCATAGTGCAGTACCTCTGCAAATTAAATACGGTTATGCTTGAATCTACCCAAATATGTGTTTATAATTGTTCACCCAACTAGATTGAAAAATGAGCTACCACACCACCGTGATAGTGTGCATATGTCTATCACATTGGCCAGATATCGTTTGACGGGACCCTAATGCGTCGGGGCCCCGTCCAACGACGGGTTGTGGGACGGGATTGAGTCGCCCGTGTTTATTTTGTCTTATACTATTTAAATTATGACTCTGGGAATAGTAAAGATTTAAAGTATCGTTATGTCATCATCGCCTCTCTCTCACAAAAACCCGCGGATTTCCGCGGGTACAACTAGTTGTATATAATTATGACGTTAATGCAATATTGACGTCAATAACAGTTTTGACATTTCAATGTGTAGCATCGTTTGTTTGCCTTCCGCCCGGAAATGGTCAGATTGCTGGAATGCATCATTATTTATTTGTGTCTGTTATTAATGTATAAAGTGACATGATCATAATATGATCGACATGGTACATTTCCGAACCCACATTATTACTAGTATACCAAACAATGATCGATTTAGGTCAAACATAGGTCAAATGGGTCATCGGCTGCCGAGCGGTCGCCGCCCGGTGACCGACTGATCTCCCAGCGGCGACCGGGCGGCGACCGGGCGGCGACCGCTCGGCAGCCGATGACCTATTTGACCTATTTTTGACCTAAATCGCTCGACGGCGACCGCTCAATTAGGTCGGTGCCCGGACGGCGACCGCTCGGCAACCGAGCGTATTTTGGGCGGCGAGTGAAAAGTGAGCAGGCGCCGCCCAAATTTTAACTCCGCGCTAAAACTTCAGCGGCGACCGAGCGATGCCTAAAAACCAGCGGTGCCTGGGCGGCCACCGCTCGGTGACCGAGCGATTTTGGCTAAAAACTCGCCGCCCGGCCGCCGAGCAGGCTACTTTTTGGGGTTGTGACCATAGCATTAGATACGCCTGTATGTCTCCCGGTCCTATCTTAGCGTACAAGGGAAAAGCATCAAATTGAGATCCGGGATTGGGATGCATGTTTGTTTGTTTCTTTTTAGTGTGAAGCACGCCGCATTGGCCCATAAACGTCTTGATGTTTTCTTGCCAATTATCTTCTGTGTGCTCGAACACCTTGACATGTGCACATGCATCGGTCACTTTTCGCATGGGGTTCGCATGGTTTGAGAGGTTACAAATAATATTTATCGGATAGGCTTTATGGCACATTTCGTCTCTTGTTACTAGGCCAAGGCTCCTATTTCGTTCATTCTGATGACTTGGCAGCATGTTTCGGATTCTCCGGCTCGTAAGTGTGGTAAGTTTATACTGCGCTTTTTGCCCTAAATATGTATGTATTATAATTTCTCGCCAATTATATACAATATCATGCCCCAACGCCTCGCTGGCAGAGTAAAAAGCCCCATACACTTCCATTAATTGGTCTACTCCCATATTGTTTACTTCCAAAATCAGAATTTAGAGGGAGGCTTGGATTTTCGATCGGGGATTAGAATTAGGTTTAGGGTTTCGAGTCAAGTTTGGATAAGGGGAATTTTTAAGTTTCGGCTAGACATTAATTTGTGTCACATGTGAGACAAAATGCCGGACGTAAGCCAAATGGCCGTTAACCAAGTGACGAATACTACTTTATACCAGACATCCCTTCACCCTTTCATTCTCATCCTGTAGTCATGGCAGTGATGCACGCTTTCTTCCCAAATATAGCTTTCTAACGCCTTGACATTTTCGCATCCATCTTCTATGTATAGCACCATTCTCAAAGTGAGAGGTTCCGCTTAGCGCACACACATTTCCTTCTCTCGGTTTCATCCTGAGATGATGACATGACTGTTTTGATTTTGGGATGCGCGCCCAAATTTGAATGTATCAGGACAGAATTGGCGAAGACCAACTTAACAAATTCCTATACCAGACAATCCTCACCCTCTTCCCCTTCATCCTATGAATACAATACTTTAAGTGATGCAAGTTTTTTTCTCAGCTTCCCAATACTATGTATGCAGTAACGCCTTGACATTTTCTCATCCATCCATCCTGCGTCATTCGCAAAGTGAGCGGTTCCGTTTAGCAGACACGCATTTCCTCCTCTCGGTGACATGTTTGATTTTGGGTTGCACGCTCAAATTTGAATGTATCACAACAGAATGGGCGTAGGGAAAGCAACTATAAACTTACCATGCAGACCTCCCTCCCATGCCTTCATCTTCATCGTATGAATAGACACATACTTTATACGTGATGCACATTTTTCTCAGCTTCCCAACACTATGCTCTAAAAGAGTGGTGAAGTGTGATGTCATCAATGATGTCATAAACATCTTTTGGGGAATTTTCAAATTTGGACTTCATTTTCAGAAAGAACATACCAAATAATGTCCAAATACCGAAAATAAATTGAATAGGTTACGTATTGGCTGAGATATGCCCATCCGAATGATTCTTGTTGTCAATGGGCAATCAGTGTTATAGTGCACTGGTTCATAGCTTTATGAACCAGTGCACAATAACACTGATTGCCCATTGACGTAAAATTCATTCGGATGGGCATATCATTCTCAGCCAATACGTAACCTATTCAATTGATTTTCGGTATTTGGACATTATGATTGATGCTCTTACGGAAAATGGAGTTCAAATTTATAAATTCGAAAAAAGTGTTTTTATGACGTCATGGCTTCTGTACTCTATGCCTTGACATCATCGCATCCATCTTCTATAGCACCATTCGCAAAGTGAAAGGTCCCGTTTAGTAGCCACGCATTTCCTCTTCTCGGTTTCTCATCCTGGGATAGTCACATTTTGATTCTGGGATGTACGCTCAAATTGGAATGTATCACAGCAGAATGGGCGTAGAAAATGCTACTCTAGTATAAACTTAAGAGACCTCCCTCCCATATCCCTTCATTGTCCATCGGATGAGTAAACAATTTTAGTGATGCACTTTTCTCCCATATACTATGCTCTTAGCCTTAAACGCCTTGACATTTTGGCATCCATCCTGCATCATTCGCAACGTAAGAGGTTCCGTTTAGCAAGCACGCATTTCCTGATCTCCGTTTCATCCTGCATTGGGATGGTGACATTTGATTTTGGGATGCACACTCAAATTTCAGAGAATCGCGCATCAAGAAAGATCTTAGGTCTTTCTTTTTCCCTGATAAGTTTCTAACAATTACAAATACAGTCAAACCTGTCTTAGTGGCCACCTGTCTATATAGCGGCCAACCTGGCTATAGTGGCCATCAAAAGTGATCTCATGCAGGGAAAACAGGGTTATGGAACCTGTTTATAGTGGTCACCTGTCTACAGTGGCCACTATTCTTGTTTCCCTTATAGGTGGTCACTATACACAGGTTTGACTGTACATCAGTCTCTGTATAGCAAACAAGTTACATACCATTTCTTGCATTATCGTTGTCGTTTATTACATGGTTACCGTTCGCAAAATGGGTATTGAGTATATTATGTTTATTGGACAACGAACATGCATAATTTACTCCACTTGTAGGGGTGTTGCATTTAGTGCTTCGTATTTCACTTTAGCCCATGTTGGGTCTCGTATTTTCTCTCCAACCAACTGTGATTACTTTTATTATGTTCTAACCGTCTAGTTTAACGTCTTGACATTCAACCATTCGTCAGGCAAAGTGAGAGGCTCTGTTCATAGCTGACACGCATTTCCTCCCCTCGGACTTCCAAATGCATCAATCATTCTTCATGAATACACTTGTAAATGTGGTTTAGTGTGCCGCGCTTTTGGCCCAGAAACGTCTTGCACTTTCTCGGCCGATTGCTCGCCAAGGATTTGATCGATGTACGTATATCCCTTTCTACATATGAAGAGTTTAGTTCCAAAAGGCGCTAAATCCACTTCCCACACAAATTAAGTTAACGATATCATTTCATTAATAGGCTACAAATTACACAATCAAAATCAAAATAAGGAACGTTGCATTTTCATATGTTCACAGGCTGACAGGCATACATGTGAACAAAGTTGAAAATGTGGATTTAGCGCCATTGGGAATTAAGCTCTTCATATACGCGTGCCTATATATTCTGTAATCTCTTGGTCTGATTGCATTTTTACATTATTGATTATCAAATTTATGCAAACGCTTTATTGGCATATATGCAGCGTAAATATTGTATCAACGTGTATATGACAAAACAAAATTATATGCCATCAATATAATTTCGCTTTTATTTTCATACCGCTAATTACGGGGGCGAGGAGCGATTCAATTTTAATTTAACGAATTTCATTGATTTTGTCGTAGTTTTCAATACAAATTAAAACATTAAAATTAAAAAATTCAAAGCTGTGGTCCCTAGAATTATATGAAAAAAGAAATCGCTACTTTAAAGGGGACCACCAGGCAAAGAACAACACATAATTATATGTTTTGGTACCCTTTTGTTATATCAAATAGATACCCAACATTTTGCAAAGGGTTGTGTAATTCATAAACAAAGCAATTCATTTTACCACCACTTACGGAACCACTATTTTCCTGGTTCCGTACGGGCCAAACATTTGCGAGTGCGCCAATGCTATTCACGCGTACGTTTGGAGACAATATAATTCCGGACGATTCGTTCGCTCTGGACAAAGTAGTCTTCGTAAATGCAGACCCATAAAGCCTTTAAAGGCATACTTTTTATATCCAATTATATATTTTCTTTTTTCTGGAAACATATTTTGGTGATGGAATGGACTACTAAAGATGTTACCTTTCATTTATGAGAATATTATTCTTGGGTGGTGGTACCCTTTAAACAAAAAATTCTTCAGCATGATGATATGAAAACAATTAAAATAGATACATAATTATATACATGAGTCTCCTGTCGACGTGTAATACCTTTGTGGCATTTAAACCAAATTGTTTTAAATGTATTATTTTTTTGGGTGGTGGTACCCTTTAAACAAAATCCTCAAATCCTCAAAAAAACATGGGCGTAGGGAAAGCAACTATAAACTTACCATGCAGACCTCCCTCCCATGCCTTCATCTTCATCGTATGAATAGACACATACTTTATACGTGATGCACATTTTTCTCAGCTTCCCAACACTATGCTCTAAAAGAGTGGTGAAGTGTGATGTCATCAATGATGTCATAAACATCTTTTGGGGAATTTTCAAATTTGGACTTCATTTTCAGAAAGAACATACCAAATAATGTCCAAATACCGAAAATAAATTGAATAGGTTACGTATTGGCTGAGATATGCCCATCCGAATGATTCTTGTTGTCAATGGGCAATCAGTGTTATAGTGCACTGGTTCATAGCTTTATGAACCAGTGCACAATAACACTGATTGCCCATTGACGTAAAATTCATTCGGATGGGCATATCATTCTCAGCCAATACGTAACCTATTCAATTGATTTTCGGTATTTGGACATTATGATTGATGCTCTTACGGAAAATGGAGTTCAAATTTATAAATTCGAAAAAAGTGTTTTTATGACGTCATGGCTTCTGTACTCTATGCCTTGACATCATCGCATCCATCTTCTATAGCACCATTCGCAAAGTGAAAGGTCCCGTTTAGTAGCCACGCATTTCCTCTTCTCGGTTTCTCATCCTGGGATAGTCACATTTTGATTCTGGGATGTACGCTCAAATTGGAATGTATCACAGCAGAATGGGCGTAGAAAATGCTACTCTAGTATAAACTTAAGAGACCTCCCTCCCATATCCCTTCATTGTCCATCGGATGAGTAAACAATTTTAGTGATGCACTTTTCTCCCATATACTATGCTCTTAGCCTTAAACGCCTTGACATTTTGGCATCCATCCTGCATCATTCGCAACGTAAGAGGTTCCGTTTAGCAAGCACGCATTTCCTGATCTCCGTTTCATCCTGCATTGGGATGGTGACATTTGATTTTGGGATGCACACTCAAATTTCAGAGAATCGCGCATCAAGAAAGATCTTAGGTCTTTCTTTTTCCCTGATAAGTTTCTAACAATTACAAATACAGTCAAACCTGTCTTAGTGGCCACCTGTCTATATAGCGGCCAACCTGGCTATAGTGGCCATCAAAAGTGATCTCATGCAGGGAAAACAGGGTTATGGAACCTGTTTATAGTGGTCACCTGTCTACAGTGGCCACTATTCTTGTTTCCCTTATAGGTGGTCACTATACACAGGTTTGACTGTACATCAGTCTCTGTATAGCAAACAAGTTACATACCATTTCTTGCATTATCGTTGTCGTTTATTACATGGTTACCGTTCGCAAAATGGGTATTGAGTATATTATGTTTATTGGACAACGAACATGCATAATTTACTCCACTTGTAGGGGTGTTGCATTTAGTGCTTCGTATTTCACTTTAGCCCATGTTGGGTCTCGTATTTTCTCTCCAACCAACTGTGATTACTTTTATTATGTTCTAACCGTCTAGTTTAACGTCTTGACATTCAACCATTCGTCAGGCAAAGTGAGAGGCTCTGTTCATAGCTGACACGCATTTCCTCCCCTCGGACTTCCAAATGCATCAATCATTCTTCATGAATACACTTGTAAATGTGGTTTAGTGTGCCGCGCTTTTGGCCCAGAAACGTCTTGCACTTTCTCGGCCGATTGCTCGCCAAGGATTTGATCGATGTACGTATATCCCTTTCTACATATGAAGAGTTTAGTTCCAAAAGGCGCTAAATCCACTTCCCACACAAATTAAGTTAACGATATCATTTCATTAATAGGCTACAAATTACACAATCAAAATCAAAATAAGGAACGTTGCATTTTCATATGTTCACAGGCTGACAGGCATACATGTGAACAAAGTTGAAAATGTGGATTTAGCGCCATTGGGAATTAAGCTCTTCATATACGCGTGCCTATATATTCTGTAATCTCTTGGTCTGATTGCATTTTTACATTATTGATTATCAAATGTATGCAAACGCTTTATTGGCATATATGCAGCGTAAATATTGTATCAACGTGTATATGACAAAACAAAATTATATGCCATCAATATAATTTCGCTTTTATTTTCATACCGCTAATTACGGGGGCGAGGAGCGATTCAATTTTAATTTAACGAATTTCATTGATTTTGTCGTAGTTTTCAATACAAATTAAAACATTAAAATTAAAAAATTCAAAGCTGTGGTCCCTAGAATTATATGAAAAAAGAAATCGCTACTTTAAAGGGGACCACCAGGCAAAGAACAACACATAATTATATGTTTTGGTACCCTTTTGTTATATCAAATAGATACCCAACATTTTGCAAAGGGTTGTGTAATTCATAAACAAAGCAATTCATTTTACCACCACTTACGGAACCACTATTTTCCTGGTTCCGTACGGGCCAAACATTTGCGAGTGCGCCAATGCTATTCACGCGTACGTTTGGAGACAATATAATTCCGGACGATTCGTTCGCTCTGGACAAAGTAGTCTTCGTAAATGCAGACCCATAAAGCCTTTAAAGGCATACTTTTTATATCCAATTATATATTTTCTTTTTTCTGGAAACATATTTTGGTGATGGAATGGACTACTAAAGATGTTACCTTTCATTTATGAGAATATTATTCTTGGGTGGTGGTACCCTTTAAACAAAAAATTCTTCAGCATGATGATATGAAAACAATTAAAATAGATACATAATTATATACATGAGTCTCCTGTCGACGTGTAATACCTTTGTGGCATTTAAACCAAATTGTTTTAAATGTATTATTTTTTTAAATTTTTGTATAGATTTGCACCATACAAAATATCAATATTTAAAGAGCTGTACCTCAAATACTAATTTCAATTTTGGTTGATTACAAATACTGAATAAAAAGTCTGTAGACGAATACAAAGTTAACAGCTTGCAAGGAAGATAAAACCATATACATCTATACTTAACAATGAAAGCATACTAATCATAATTATAATATAAGAAACCATTCAACTGCACGAATTTATTGAAAATGAATGAACTTTACAATAAAGTTGTTAAAATAAATGTTGGTAAATATATTACTCATTGCGGATATAGTATCGGAAATAATATCGCTAGTGATATTCGTTTGTCTCGCAATGTATGGTCAACATGGAATCTGAAAGATCACGACGTTTCGTATGCTACTGCAATACTTTGTCAAGTGATATAAAGTAATTTATGAGAGCATAAATAGGAGTGTTTTACGTTACTTTATATCACTTGACAAAGTATTGCAGTAGCATACGAAACGTCGTGATCTTTCAGATTCCATGTTGACCATACATTGCGAGACAAACGAATATCACTAGCGATATTATTTCCGATAAAATAAATGTTGTTTATAAAAAGTTCATCAATACATTATTATACAATACCTCTCTGTAGATATACCATACAAATGCATCAACAAGTTCCCATATAATACAGATTAATTGATGAAGGAACATTATATCAAGCAATGTAGAGTATCATTGTGTCATTTTTGTCTAGAAGTGCGAAACAAAAAAGGACACTTACACTACTCTTTGATTCATGTTTAAACACTCAATAATTTAGTTTAAATCAACTTGAATGATAGTGACAAGTAACATTGTCCAAATCTTCAAAACTTACTTGGAACTCTAGTGGTTCTCTCATACCTTGTCATATGCATATTAACAATAAAAGCACGGGATATTTTTTGGTTTTTCAAATTTCCATTTCATTCAAAAGATATTTACGATTGAAGGGTTCATATTGAACAGTCTACGGGATAATTTAAGCTGTGTACAAAGTAAGTGCAGTGAGTTAGTGAATATCACTTTGCATTTTTGCTAATTTCTCGGCCAAAAAACATCCAATTAACGTGAAATTTGCACACATTACTTTGTGAACATATCAGATCACACCAATACACATTTCATTAATCACTCATCACTTTTTGCACTTGTCAACAAAGTTATAGATCCCTTTAAATTTGATGTTTAGGTCTTCCAGAATTTATATTCAAGTCCGAATTCGTTAATTGTTTAATTCAAGCGGTACTTGAATTAGTGAAAAATATTTTGGACTTAAATTTAAGTCTTTGTCATTCACTTTCCATAAAAAAAAATGAGTTAACGATATCAGCGCATTAATAAGCTACGTAGCTATCTAAAAACCTGAATTTTAGGACGAATTACGAGATCAAAATCAAAATATGGAACGTTAAATTTGCATATTCCCATAGGCACGTGTACAAAGTTGGACAAAGAAACCTGATTTTCTACGAAATTGAAAAAGTGGATATAGCGCCTTTTGGAATTAAGCTCTTCATATCCTTCGTCATTTTGCAAATAAAAGTGAGAACCTCTGTTTATATCACGTTTATCGGACGTGCGTTTTAGGGGTGCACGCAAGCTCAAGTTTGAGTGCACTGCGCATTACGGTATAGATGCTCATATAATCTTCGTCCCGTGCTTCTACACGTTCGTCGTTCGTATAGCTTTGCTTCGATTGCATCCATCAACATCATTCGCAAAGTGAGAGCTCGTGTTTATCGGACATGCATTTAGCACCTCTCCTGTTTTTACTATGAGTGGCCCTCTTTCTGCATTGATATGATAGTGATGGTACTGCAGCATTGACATACTGGACTACTGCATGGACGGTATATATAAATTATGATTTTGTGTATTCGAAAACGACATTGTTTATGATGTTTCTTTGATATAAGTGATTTGGAATCCAAGGTTAATTAATCGAATGATATATCATTGTTGTATTGCTTGATCGGAAATTTTGTATCACCTTTCTCGTTCTCACTTTATTTTCTCCCATTTCGTTCATGCTGTTGACTTGGCATCATCATGTTTGATGCACCGGCTGGTAATGTAGCCCTGCAAACGTATTTTCTTGCAAATTATTTTACTAATATTATGCTCCAACGCCTTTCACATCCGTCTGATTACTGGTTTGTCTTCACAAAAATATAATCTCTATACTTATCGGATACGGAAGGGAACTACTGTATATTAACATGTTTTTTGTATGATTTCAGGTAACGTCTAGCTTCTTGACATAATTTTCAGATACATAGTTTTAACATGTTGCATCGACACTTCTTATTATCTCATTTCAATGCAAATTGGTAAGCTAACCAATGCATTGTATCTACTGTAGCGACATGAATAGGCCTTTATTATATAGGCAATGATTTATCATTGGGTATAGATATTCAGGAATTTCTATTTTCTTTATATACAGGGCCCTCTTGTAAAACAGGCCGTTGTGGCACTGAATGGGGTTACCCTGTGTTTTTAAAGAAGACTGACTAAATAAATAATACATAAATACATATAATGCGTGAAACAAGATTTTGAGGAAACGTCTTTGCTGTAATGAAATCTTAAATATCCTTGATTAACTGTTTGAAAAATACTTGAGGATATCTCCCTTTTACTGTATATAGATATGGTTGATACATTGTATTATATTATGACATTTGAATTTAGGGGGAACTACTTTTGATAATGCTTGATAAACTGAAGATGACTTGTTGTGATGTAGATCATGCACGATGCACTATTTAGGGAAACTGCTTCGCTATTATGTTTGATAATGCTCGGTTCTTTTTCTGAATTATAATTTAATTGAGGAAAACTTATTCCGCTGTGAGGTTTATCGAATGCGTCTTTGGGAAGCAGGTGTAGAGGTTTAGCTTAGTGAATTATTCATCAACATGAATTAAGGTATTTCGCTAGATTATGATTAAAGGGATCAAATAACATTGTCAAAATTCACCAAAACGTACTGAGAGCTATAAAAAGCGGTTCTCACATACCTCGTTGTAATCCGTATTGCCAATAGAAGCATGGCACATATTTCTGTTTTCCGAAGTTCTCTGTCGTTATGAAGATATTTATGATTGATTTATGAATTGTTCGGATTTGAAAGTGTCCCCTGCCTTAGATTCGTGGAGATGTTCAACTATACAGTCGGGGCAATGGAATAGCAAATATCACATTTTTAATCAACCCTTCGTCAGTTTTGCACATGTCAGCAAAGTTACTAAAGATCCCTTTAACATGAATTAAGGTATCCTCTATATGATACGATCAAGAGATAGAGTGCGTATACATTTTTTATAAGATGAACACAAGAATTACTTTCGTAATTATATTTCGAGTAAACTCATTAATTTGACATTTAAGATGATTTAGGATAAGCTGCAAAATTGTTGCGAGTGAAATTTCTGAGACATTAGTATTCATAACGACATGATGTAATTTGTATATATCTCGCCGTGAGAGTCTTGGGCCGTTGGGGAAACTTATTATATGCTATGTCTTATAATAGCATGCCTTCCAAATCATTACAATTACAATTTACATTTATATCGAAAGCACGTATAGATTCATATAGATTGTTTATAATCGTATTTTGTATTCATGGTTTGAAACGGAATTGAATGAACAAGGTTTGCATTGTCCATGTATCATATTTCAAATATGGATGGGGATATATGGGTGATATAATATGTTTCAACTTTCAAACTCGTCCAGTGAAATTGACCCTACTGTTGGAAATAATGATTGCATAACGTCGACTTGTGTATGTCATACTGCTAAGGGTTAGGATTTGGTTTTGGGTTAGCCCGTTATGGATCGCGTTTGGAGTTGGGGAAATTGAAGTTAAAGGCATCATGTAATATATGATTGGAATTGAGATTAGGAATATGATTATGCATTAAGGGCGAGGTTTAGGATTCGGGTTTGGGCTTTTGGGGGCCAGGGGTGAATCGGGGAAAATGCAAGATTAAAGGGATCGGGTAACTTTGTTGACATGTGCAAAAAGTGATGAATTGTAATTGTTATCTGATATGTCCACTGTCAACATGTCAAGTTAAATGCGCGTTGTATGGCCGAGTAATGAGTAAAATACAAAGTGATATTAACTAACTCATTGCACTGTACACGGTTGCGACTATCCAGTGGGTAGTTTAACATCTGAACACTTCAATCGTTAATATCTTTTTCACGAAAGGGAAATTCGAAAAACCGTATTCCTATCCCATGCTTCTATTGTTAATACGAATACAACAAAGTGTGAATGGACCACTGGAATTCCAATTGGATTTTGAGGATTTAGACAATGTTACTAGATCCCTTTAATATTATATCAGACCAAAATTGGTGTAGACTATTCTACCAATAAACCATTTTACAGGAGCATGACGGGAAATAAGGTCAGCTGGCCACTAGCGCCTCGAGGGGAATCAAGAGACCATCCAGATGTGAAATGTTCTCGGTTCATCGGCCTGGAAGTTATTATCTCCGCATCCAATCGTCTTCATCTTAAAGGGACTAAGTAACAATGTCCAAATCCTCAAAAAAACAATCGGAATTCTAGCGGTTCCCTCATATATACCAGAGAGGTGGGAAGACCTTGTTGTATACGTATTAACCATAACAGCATGGGACAGGTTTCGGTTTTTCAAATTTCCCTTTCGTTAAAGAGATATTTACGATTGAAGTGTTCAGATGTTAAATTATCCACTGGACCGTGAACAAAGTGAGTGCAAACAGTTAGTGAATATCACTTTGCATTTTTGCTCATTACTCGGCCATATAACGTCCATTTAACTTGAAATGTTCACACAATACCCCGTGGACATACCAGATAACGACAATAAACATTGTATGATTGTACCATGTCAACAAAGTATACCACGGAGGTATTAGACTTGACTATACTCCCCCACGTACGTACGCATGTACAGAAGTTCGTTGTGTATGTTATTGTAGAAGATACGAAGACCCTCAAGATTAAAATGTTCTCGGTTCGTCGACCTGGAAATTAGTATCTCCGCATCCAATTTTTTTATGATCTTCAAGCCCTATGCAACGGAGGACTGTATGATTAGACTTGCCCTTATTATCCCGGGAGCTTTCTTTACTACCCCACGCTGCCACGCATGTAATTTGACTGTATACAATACATATGTACTTCCCGAATACGTTGGTCATGTAAAGAAACCGGAAGCAATCCAGATCAGATGTAAACATGTTCTCGGTTCGTCGGCCTGGAAATTATTATCCCCGCATCCAATCTTCTGACAGAGGTATACATTATTAGACTTGCCTGTACCTATGAACCTACCTATGCAATTGTACTTGTACGTGCGCCGTATGGCTGCCAGAATGCGTTGCTCACAAGGGAGCAGAGAGTGTACGTCATGTGCGGAATGATTGCGAGTGTGTCCGATGACCGGGGTAATAATATCATTGTAAAGCGCTGAGAGATGATTATCAATCATATTCGGCACTATATAACTCGAAACATTATTATTTTATCATATTTATCTTGGCTGGCCCAATATACCTCCACACAAATGGATGTACTTCCGAACAAAATTATATTATACAGATAGGTGGTTTGGATCCGTATATACAAGAAGCGCGAATTATCTCCGTATCCCATCTTCATGCACACACCCCATTTACGTATACATTATGATTACGTACATAGAATATTCGAAGATCCTCCAGGTGCAAAATGTTCATGGTTCATCGGCCTGGAAATAATTATCACCATATCCCATCTTCTACTCATCTACATGTACTCAATAATCCTTGCCCTAAACAACCCATGTGCGAACATCACCAATATATTGAATTTCGAAGGTTTACTTTGCGGACGTCCGTAATGATGTTCATGTTTATGTTTACTTCTATAGAGCATTCGGATGATCCTAAGTTGAATTTAAAGGGATAGTTGAGTATTGGTCAAACTTAACTTTAGTAACCAAAACCTGCATCATTACGGTACAAAATAATAGTTATAACTTCACCATGCTCGAAGGGTATACACAATTGCAAACGACTAGTAAAAACCCTGTTATCAGTTGGACCTTACTATTATGGAAAGCCATTTGTAGCCTTGGAATGAAATATATTCAAAAGCAACAAAAAAAAGAAGAATGTTTGACGTTTCAGAAATGTTGCATCAAGAACATGAAATCTCCTTGATAAGAGAACATATTAATGATTTGAATCATCATGCCTTTGAAAAGGGGACTTTTACAACAATCTTTCAAAGAAACTAGTAGCTTTCCATACTCAGAGTCCAACTCAGAGTTTATTTCAACAGTTCAACAGCGTATAATTAATGATCTGCTCATCCAATCCATGCCTTATAATCCTGAACCCCACGCTACTACCCCACGAATATGATTATTAAACATTTAAAGGTTTATACTGACGTTGTTTACGTTCATGTTCATGTTTTTTTAATACAGGATTCGAAAATCATTCAGGTTTGAAATGTAAATGGTTCACCTGTCTATAAAATCACTCTCTCCGCATTTAATCATTCACTTTTCGTCAGGCTCTAATTCCCAATCATGCGTGTACATCACAAAGTGCATAAAGCATTTGGAGCCCATGCTGATTATGTTAGTATGTTCTCGGTCTATAAAATTCAGTAATTTTTCTCCGCATTCCATATTCATCTTATATTCAGCCTTTATTCCTCATGAATGTTTACTATATTACACGAAGAGGGTACTTAAAGGGAGTAAGGGACCTAGTAACATTGTTGACATGTGCAAAAAGTGATGAATGGTTGATGAAATGTGTATTTTTGTGATCTGATATATATGTCCACTGAGTAATGTGTGAAAATTCCATGGTAAATGGATATTATATTTATGGCCAAATAATGGGCGAAAATGAAAAATGATATTCCCTAATTGAATTGAATTTGTAAACAGGTATAACTTTCCAGTGGATAATTGAACATCAGAAAATTAGAACATTTCAATCATAAATATCTTTTTAAAGAAAGGGAAATTCGATACATCGAAACCTGTTCCATGCATCTTCTATTGGTAAATCGAATACAACAATGTATGGGACTGGGAGAACAACTAGAGTGTACCACGTAATGGTGCCGTCACACCGAGCTACGCTTCTACTACGCTCTCGGACAATAGCTGACCACAAGCACTGGAATATATCTGCAACGTGTCTTTTGTTCAATGGGGAATGAATGGGAAGATTATCTCACATGCGTGAAAAGATAACCTCCCATGCATGAACAGATAATACCCCCTGAACAAAAGTCACCCCTACGCTTCTACTACGCTCGTTTTGGGTGTGTTCAAAACGGACGTGGCGGTGCCACGATCTGAACTTTTGTTCAGGGAGTTATTGTCTGTTCATGCATGGGAGGTTATCTTTTCACGCATGTAAGATAATCTTCCCGTTCATTCCCCATTGAATAAAAGACATTTTGTAAATGCCACTCTAGCTACTCGTTCCTACAATGCTTCGCCTCGCGCTTCCAAATTAATCAATGGGGATTAGGAGCGTAGTAGAAGCGTAGTAGGTGTGACGGGGGTATAAGATGTGTGGATTTGGAAAATGTTACTTGACCCCTTTAATTTTATAGGGACACATTCATCAATAGTGAATAGTTGAATGTTGATTCAGAAGACCATTCATAATGTTGGAAACAGTTATCTCCGATTCGCATCTTCTTATCTGCCCCACCTCATGAGCTCACACAAAGCAATTATATGAACCCTTTAGCATGTTTAGGGAGATCGGCGACTGTTCATAATGCAGAATCACCCGCCTGGAAACTGTTATCTCCGCATCCCATTTTCTTCTAATGGTTTTCTCATCTTTAGGCCCTATCCCGTGTATGTATTTACACAAAGTGATTAAAGAGGCGGTGTTATTAAAATGTTAAAGGGACTTTAGCATTGTCCAAATCCTCAAAATCCAATTTCAATTCTAGCAGTTCCCTCTTACCTTGTTTTATTCGTATTAAAGGGGACCACCAGGCAAAGAACAGCACATTATTATATGTTTGGTACCGTTTTGTGATATCAAATAGATACCCAACATTTTGCAAAGGGTTGTGTAATTCATAAACAAAGCAATTAATTTCCACCACTTACGGAACCACTACTATTTCCTGGTTACATACGGGCCAAACATTTGCGAGTGCGCCAATGCTATTCACGCGTACGTTTGTAGACAATAGCATCCCGGGCGATTCGTTCACTCTGCACACATTAGTCTTCCCAATTCAGACCGCATGAACGCATGCTTTAGAATGGTGATGCGTTTTCCAATTATATCTTTTTTCTGGAAACATATTTTTTTGAAATTGTTGCTAGAATGGAATACTAAAGATGTTACCTTTCTTTAATAAGAATATTATTTTTGGGTGGTGGTACCCTTTAACAATAAAAGCATGGGACAGGTTTCGGTTTTTCAAATTTCTATTTCGCTCAAAAGATATTTTCGATTGAAGTGTTCGGATATGAAATTATCTATGGGACCTTTTCAGCCGTGTGCAAGGTAAGTGCAATGAGTAAGTGATATCACTTTGCATTTTCGCTCATTTCTCGGCCAAATGCCATCCAATTAACTTGAATTGTCACACATTACTGTCTGGACATATCAGATCACACCAATACATATTATATTAACCACGCATCACTTTTTGCACTTGTCAACAATACTAGATCCCTTTAAAGGAGCTCAGCCGTCAATCAGTAAAAACCAGCCGCCTGAAAACTGTTATCTCCCCCAGTATGTATATACGCCCCACCTCATGACAAAGACATTAACAGATATCAGGGTTAAAGGGACACAATCGTCACACATGTAGCCTATCCGATAGGCGTCGGGCTTTCTAGCAAGTACTAATCGCGTTATGGAGACGAACAACCGGCGAGCCCGAACCCTATCCCGAACGCCTATCATCAGTCGTGAATGCGAACAGTTAACTTTCTTTTATTTACTTTGTTTCGTTCGTAGACAATCTACGAACCCCCTGCAAAGCGCTTTCATGAATATTTATGTGACATGGACCAAAATAGGCCAATGAGCGATGAGGCTGTAACGTCATAATCGTAGTGCATGCAGTGGCCAGAGAACTCGGCCAGTCACACACAGAACAGTGCGCCATTGACTTTGTACACGCGCTGTGCGCTGTGGCCGAGTTCACCTGCAAGGCTTATGAATCATGCATGAAAATACACTCGTCATACATACAATAAACATTATGAATAATGATGAGTTCACGACTGATAATAGGCGCTCGCGCTTCGCGCTCGGGTTCGCCGGTTGTCCGTCTCCATAACGCGATTAGTACTTGCCAAAAAGCCCGACGCCTATCGGATAGACTATATCACACATGACGCATCACTCGCCTTAAATTGTTTTCTCCGCTTCCTCTTATATTATGTTCAGGTCCTATGTCATGCATTTACACGAATATATGGAATAGGCTCTATTATTTATAGGTTAATTAAAGGTTTCCAGTCATCATTTATTGATATAAAGGGATCGGAAACTGTTTATAATGATGCAAAATCACCCACCAACCTGGATAGTGATCTCTCCGCATCCCATCAACTTCCCTCCTCATGCACGTAAATCCTCAAGCGATTAAAGGGATACGCTCTTTGATTGCTGCTGTTTAATTAGGAATTGGAGACCGCGCATCCAGATGCACAATTTTCGACGGTCCATCCGTCTGGAAATGATTGTCTCCTCACCAATCTTTTTTCTGAGGACCTACCTCATTACTTTACACGCGATGACTATATTATGTTGTCAAAAGTTTAAAGGGA
The DNA here is from genome assembly GCA_037951105.1 of Echinarachnius parma. Lineage (NCBI taxonomy): Eukaryota > Metazoa > Echinodermata > Echinoidea > Clypeasteroida > Echinarachniidae > Echinarachnius > Echinarachnius parma. Next base: position 47,343 of record JBAMJV010000154.1, read on the forward strand.
TTCCGTCGTCAAAATTGATTAAGGATTTATAACCATGATAACGGTAGCTGTTATCCCTTTATCTCATAATATTATTTTGTATTTAGGCCCTACCTCGTGTGTATATATAAAAGAGATTAAAGGGCAACCGTTCTCGTGTAAATAATTATGAGATATACGGTTCAGTTGTCTTCTAGAAACTATCCATTTTATTCAGGCCCTTTACGGATGAATGGTTATACAATTATCATGACTTTTGTATGTACAACTGCAAACAGTTGATATATTCAGTGAAATATCCTGAACGTTTTTTATACAAAAACAGAGTGAAATATCGCAGAAGGTCATAACATTGTAAACGGATTAAACATTAAAGCACAGAGAAAACATCGTCAGGGCTTGGCTATGGGGTAGTAAAACTAAAAGGCAAGCAAACAAGAACCAGACAATCAATTTTGGCTAAAAGTTCATAGTTTGCATGCTTAGACTTACAACCTATATCCCCCGCACCCCTCCCTCAGAGATCGGACTGCCCCCTCCAGTAACCCCCCCCCCCCCCCCCCCCGGAATTGTGTATCTCTGGTGATGATAAATGTTTAACCCTTGTCGACGGCAACTCGTTGGAATATGAACAAAGTCTATAGGGATTTCAGAATCTCGAAAGCAACGACGTAAAACTCAAAGGGGAAACACGTTATGACATTGTTTTAGGATAAACCCCCAAAGATGACTATTGTTTTTCAGAATAAGAACTATTTGCATTTCGGTCAAAATAATAACTGTGTCTAATAATGTCTAGACCGATTTTGCACGAACCCTCCTCAAACTCACGGATTATTCCTCCTATATACGTACACTACTAGTTTATGCCGATTGGTCTACTCTACCGCCATTTCGTCTACTTCCATTTCGTCTACTAGAAAATTATAAATTCGGGGGCTTATGATTATGAGTAGGGGTTATGATTAGAGTGAGGGTGGGGATTAGGGTAAGGGTGATGTTTTGGGTTAGGGATCGCGTTTAGAGTTGGGGAAATCGAAGATAAAGGTATCACCGTTTATTGTATACCTGCTGTAGTGAAAACAACCATTAACTGCCATTATATGGGATTTCATCGCCGTTTGAATCCTGCTGAAAGTATACTTTATGTTTATATACCTTTGGATTTCGTCCTATCGCCATACCAATCGCATCCCCTTCCCCACGATATGATTATACGTCTTGATAGTGCTCAGTAAACGTTATTGCTAGTTCTCAATTGTAGATGTATGTAATAACATAATACTTCTCGAAACGTGCGTGCTAATCACACTTTCCCCCTTTTCGAGTTATATTTATATTCTTGACAGCAGTAAACAATATTGCCAGTATTATGTAGATATTAAACGTTCCTTTATAATAACCTTGTGCGCTCGTGGATGTTTTGAGTTGTGATTATGCTTGAAAGATTGCCAGTGTTATCATCAACATAATGTATACAGTCACGTCAGTGAACTTCTGTGCGCATAATGTGTCCCCTGTTTCCGGATTGCATGCAGTACGTTTTTACCAGCCACGTCAGGCCAGGAGACCTACTTTTTTCCCCCTCCAGCATCTGTTTCGGTAATTTGAAGGGCAATTTGGAGCCTTTGTTCATGACTTTACCCCAAAGGCGTCGATCACGGCGAGGGTGGAATAGGGACTGCAGTCATCAACAGTTTTAGCCCGAGTTGTAGACGACAACAATTCCGCGTTAACTCCTGTATAAATTTCGTGCAAAACATTCACATTGGGGGGGAGGGGGAGGGGTAACGTCAGGTATCTTAGCATGTTTTGTTTGGGGATTCCAGTTCCAGCATCTGTTTCGGCAATTTCAAGGGCAATTTGGGGTCTTTGTTCATGACATCTATATACATCCCACAGTCGCCGTACGAGTCCGGAGCTAGGGGAATACAGCACATAACGACTGTGATAACCATCACAAATGGCAAAGGCACCCCATTACATTTGAGAAGAAACAAAAACTCACATCTAGTGGAAAAGGCTAGCATCCGAAAAGTTTGGAAATCATCAATAATTGGACAAAATCAGAAATTTCATTTTGGGGCTAGGGAACTTCGGCACCTAACAACTTTGGTAACGGTCCAACAAGGAATAAGGTACACCACATTTGTGAAGAAAAAAAGTAGCAAAACACTTACATTTGGGGTGGAAAAATAGCATCCAAAGAGTTTGGAAATCATGGGCAAAGTCACCTCCATGTCGAGCAAACCTCGGAAGATGTTCGGAAGATGTAAAACGATGTACGTTTTAAAGAAAACAGTAGCTTTAAAATGCGTAAGGATTTAATTATGGCAAAACGCAGTGGAGGCTCAGCAACCACCCCCCCCCCCCCCCCCCCCCCGGAGGAAAAAACCCTCCCCGTACTCCCCGTGACGTTGCGTCTTTGACCATGACATCTGACGTGACGTGTTTTATATGTGTCAACATGAGCGTCTGAACTTCGAATTAAACTGTAAACCCGGGGTCAGACATGCTGTTTGTGGGAGCATTATGGAGAAATATACTGCATTAAGCCAGGGATTTGGGAGTTGCCATGATTAAGCCACCGTGACAATCGAATGAGCTTGCGAGGCGGTAATTTAGACGGACATCAGGAACAATCGATGGCGTATCGTGAGGGGGTGGGATGGGATGGGATGGGATGGGGATATATAAATAAAACAATACAATTATCAAAAGGGGACAAAATAAAGGGCTCCATCTCTGCGCCCCCCTCCCCCTCCCCCCCCCCCCCCCCCCCCCAGAAGCAAGCCAACACTTTCAAAACAATGACAGTGTGCGAAATCCTTTTCTCTAGCACTGTAGAAATTTCCATTTTATCATGAAAATATTATATCATTTTCAATCATGAAAATATTATATCATTTTCAATCATGAAAATATTATATCATTTTCAATCATGAAAATATTATATCATTTTCAATCATGAAAATATTATATCATTTTCAATCATGAAAATATTATGTTAAACAGTAAACTTCACTGAATTTAGCTCAACTTTAATTATGTTTATCGAAAATATAACTTTTTAATTGATAATGACAATTCAACGAATAAATGACTCATGGTATTATTTCATTGTCATAAGGGTATCTTTAGTTTGTTTAGGACATGTATAAATAGGATATGGTTGATGTTACCTCTTGGAAACAATGTAAACAAAGGGAATCATAAGAAAGGACATTTATTTACCAATTGGTAATCGGATCAATCATAAATATCTCATCAACAATGTCTCTAACCATTAGGTTTGCTCATAAGAGACATGCTTGTCTTTGACGTCAAGACCCAAATCATGCGAAAAGGAAGGAAAATCTCGTTTGATTTTATACATTTCCATTTTTTTTTGCATTTGGGTCTTCTTAACCGAGCAAACCCACGCACTTGAATTTGTTGTGGATCAGTAGACATTCCCCCTAGTTTCCCCCCGAGTTTCAATTTATTTTTTCGCTGCTGGCGTTAATACATTGATGGGAGAGAACATCCCGTAAAATAAATAAATGGGAAAATGACGAGAAATTAAAATTGCCAGGCGCAGATCGAAATGAATTTTGATTGAAGCGGGCCCACGATGATTGCTTTTTGAGACATTTACACCCATTATATTGTTTACGTTTTGATTGTTTCGATGTTTTTGTTTTCGTACAGCATTTACAATGATACTACGAAATTGGATACCTCGCACTTTACCCATTAAAACTGTATCTTAAGGCCTAATTTGTGTGTTTTAGCACGACTGCGAAAATGCATTATTGTGTTGTTAGTTTGTTTTGTCCGATATATTTGTTTATGCATTTCGGAAATGTATTCTACTTTTCCATGTTTTGAGTCATAATTATGATTTGTTTGTGAATAGCAAATGTATGTGTAATTTGTATCATTGTTTGTTATATTCGATATTTTATTAATGTCTAAACTATGATAACATACCATTATCATGGTTTGGGATATATCATTTGTATTATCAAAGAACCCGTTATTGAAATGAACTGATGAATTATATCGAATTGCAAACAAAAACATATTATATATGATAGCCTGATAATCTAATAATAATTGTCCCTAACTCGTTTCTTTCTTTCTGTATCTATTATAAGTCTCCTTTGCCGCGTGAGACGCAACATTCATATTTGATCGGGGACTTGGTGTCAAGCTGGGTGACCAAAGTGGGTCGACTGGTCGGTGGTGCTTCATCAGTCTATCCATGAGTATTATACTCGCAGTCGCAAGAGGACCAAAATATCTATATTCAGGAATCATCAGTTTGTGCAATTTGATGTCAGAGTCCATGATGATAATGTCGTTGCTGGCCTTTCGAGCAAGATTAATAAGAAACTACTTTCGATTTGATATAATATTTCAAATTGAAAGTCAATCATGATATTGAGGGAACTATGACGTCAGTGTTGGCAACCAAGCATCTTTTCTTGACGAATCTATACCTTCAGAGCAGTTGAGTTTTGGATTCATGCCTAAACTGAACTGTCCGTTTAGAGCGTTCTTTTGTACAGCACTATATAATACGCTAGACTATTATTATTATAATATTAGTACACATTGACGCAAACTAAAAGTGAACTGACGTGTTGTTCCAACGTCCATTGGAACGGCCACTACATTTCTAAAGAGTCCTTATGTTTTAACGATCATAATTTAACAGACTTCAACTTTATGGACGGAAACAACTAGCTGCTTCATCCATTAACGCATTCACCATTATTATTAATCTATATACGGTGTCTGGAACTTCATTTTGACGCTTGGGAAATTAACGAGCGGGAGCTGCGCGCAGCTGAAAGGGAGAGGGGTTCATTTTTAGAATGACGAATAATGTGGCTTCGTCGCTACTTGACCTCTATTGTAACCGAACCGTTGCTTTAGAAAAACCATCATAAATACCCCGGGGTCACCGGCGACCCCATTACCAACGAAAGTAAGCAAAGAGAGGCGGCGTGAACGAAACCCGAACCCACTTTTTGATTGTGACCAAACGGGACCGAGTGATCGAGGTCTTCCCGAATGTGCGTGAAATTGAATGAAGCCAACCACGTGTTTTCAATTTGTGAAACCTATCGTTCGAGAAACGGATACGCGAAAACAAACTGCGTGGACAACAACCTTACCTCGTTCTTTTGTTAATTTTGACCAAAATGTGGGGCTACCTAAAAACGTTCGTGAATGAATCATGATTGTGTTTTTAATAAATCATGCGACGTCGTCATTTTGTTTTCTATTCCAAGAGGCTGTGACCAACTTCACACCGTCATATTAACGTAACACAATTTGACACGAACGTCTGAAATTGTATCAGCGTTTACAAGTTTCCTGGATAGCTCGACGTTTCGGATTCGAATCAGGAGGGATTTTTCACTTTCCAGCCCGAGAAAGGATGAGTTAAAGTTATAAACCCGGCGATAAACCACTTTCAGTGTGTGACGTTCTTTAACCCTTCGCCTCCGTGGAATCTTGTCATTTTGGATTTTCCCCCTCGCGGTATTAGAACTTCCAGCATGCATGTGATTGGTGAAATGAATTAACCCTTTCGTTCCTTGATGTTTGTTCCACTAATTTGCATTCCGAGAGGACTCAAGAGGAGGGATTTGCCTGTCTGGGAGATAAAGAGTTAACCCGTGCATGCGCGGTGTATTAGTAACTGGAGCACACAAAGGAGAGCTGGAAACCGTGACTTACGGATCAGTTTCGTCCTGCTGGGCAGAGTTCTCGATTTATACTTCTGGAAAGGAAAGCACCATCAGCACCCCCTCCTTATCCACTCCTCAACGAGGCGGAGCACACAATCATAAACATCTCTCTTTTCCGATCGACAACAGAACATTTTAGGAGGAAATACGCAAAGGAAACTTGTTTGCAATCTTTGGATCACTTTTCTGCCCTGCTAGGGCTGAACAGTTTGGGTAAAGAAACTTAGAAAGCAAAAATCCCTCCTCTTCCTTTCAACGTACTCAATAGAAGTCATTAATTTCTAGAAGTAATATGTCATCGGTCTAAATTAGAAAGAGAAGGGGACGCTATTTACAGTAATAGGGGAGTAAATTGGAAATTAGGTGGTGTAACCGTTGACGCTGTTGATCAAATGTCAGACATCGACGCGGAAATGTCTCCGGACCACACTCGGCGAGAAGTCTCGAGATAGTTTACTAATCGCGACCAGAACCGGGGGAGTGTTCTATTTATAGTTGGGAGTACGATTGCAATTTGGCTCTCCCGATTTATAATAATTATTTGGTTCATGAGGATTGAACGTGAATTGGTTCGACGGTGGGACCTGATGCAAGCCAAGCTCTCGGGAAAAGATTTGTTTTTACCCTTTTGATCGTGTGTTTACAAGAGTGCTTATATACGACACCCATTGGAAGAGGTGGACTTATTTTGAGCAGATCGACGGGGAACAAACAACCTATGCATAACAACCTGTGCTATCCACCGCTCTTGAACGGGTGAAACATTGGAATGTGTATCGGAATCATTTCATGAGAAGTATTGAGAACTTAGTTCTGAAAGTAGACTGCGAAGCCCAATATGGCAAAGGGCTATTGGAAATAAGTATAATGGCTGTGGATAATATGAAAATTATGTTAAGCTGAGCCAGATATATAAGTCGCATGATGGGACCCGTACATTTCAGTTGATGTTGTGCTCTAGTCGAAATAGCATGGCACGTGCCCGTGTTACAATATTGTACGTGATACTGCCCGAACGTTTTGTATTTCTCAGGAGTGTGCCATATGCTTGTTGTTAGCTTAGGAAAACCTGTGGAAACGCAAGTGGCTGTTATTTTCAACATAGACGTGATGAAAAACTTGTGCTGTATGCTTTTCACCACCACCCTTCGCAGCGTGAAATATCGGAAGTGGTAACGAAATAAATTTCATTAGTATTGAGCGCTAAATTACTGCTGCCCGGAAGCCTCGACGAAGTAAGAGTGCGTTCAATTCATTCGCTTGTAGTCTGCTTCTGAAGTCGACATTATTTTCGCAATTAATCGAGCGTCGTTTTCTTGCAAGCACTGTCTTCATGTTATGGATCGCAGGAACCATTTTACCCACTCTTTCTGTGCAAACCCATTTTCCATTCATCTCTTGATTCGTTATTATTATACGATCGAGTGTATCTAGAGCATCATGGCTCTAGGATTCAACATGAAGGTTGGAAAATGGGTCAAACCTTTTATCGTCTTTCTGTGCCTCTCTCTCGCCTCCATCCTGGCATACGAGAACCTCACATCTCGGATGGAGAGCGGGACCACGTTCGTCGACAATGGGGTAGCGAGAAACAGTAAGACGCGGGAGCAAAAGAGCCAAACGCCGACGGTTGCGCAGACGACATTGCACTCCTCGAACAAAGGCCGAAGGCTTGAGTTGCAGCAGGCGACGGTCTCTATGGACTCTGCCAGCCACGCTTCAGCTCCATCCCCATCTCCTTCCGCGCGAATGAACGCGACCGCTGCGGTAACCTCAGACGCGTGGAATAGTAGCTTGCTGTTCAATGCTTGCCAACCAACCACAAACTGTAGCACTAGTGGGAGTAGTCTCCCTAACGGTCGTGGCGAAGGTAATCAAAGTGTAAACTGTAGTCTTCTCACAAGTCGCGAAAATGCGAATTGTTCCGAGGGCCGGTCGCGTTTGGATTCAAGTGCTTCATCGGAGGCTCTTGGTGAGGTACCTGTGGACAACAACAACAACAACAACAATAATAATGCTATTACGCGGACTAGTAAACCAATGCTTTCAAATCTTTCAGTTTCGACCAACATCCCGCAATCATTCCCTAACAAAACGATGCCTGCAAGGAAGCCGAATATGCTGCTAAGTAGAATATTCAGTGCCAAAGATGCTTTACTCGGCGACGACAGGACTAGATCGAAAGACTCCAAAAAGAAGAATAGGGAGAAACCAGTATTTATTGTTTTACTTGCGCGCATGCGCACGGGATCGACTCTCATTGGTGAGATCTTTAACCAGAACCCGGATGTTGGGTTCCTTTACGAACCGTTGCACGCGCTCTGCGATTGGACCAAGCGCGGAATCATGGAGAAATCGAAATTTGGATCCACAGCTACCAACCTGTTTGAAAAGCTCAGTCAATGCGAATTCCCGCCAAATTTTATCTCCAGTATAGTGACCTGGCCAGTCGGGGGTGGGTTTCGGAGTAGTTTGATCAATCCCGTGTGCGCGATAACGAAATCCTGCAAGCATGCTTCGTCCAAGATGTTACGCCATTACTGTATGAAGTTTCAGAAGTACAGGGGTGTCAAGACGATACGTGCAGATCTCGATATTCTACGGCCCCTAGTGGAAAAGGGGGCGGTCGATGTGAAGATATTGCACCTGATACGAGACCCGCGCGGCACGGCCAACTCGCGCCGTCACGTGTATTACCAGGACAGTACAACGATGCAGAGGCGGCTGGCTGCGCGCGGTTTCCGCGGCCGCCGCACTCCAATCAACGGTCGGCGCGTCGTGGTGAACGGACAGCAGATACACGGTTCTATCGTTGGAAGGACGACGTTTCTGACCGGGATGAGAGGGACACGCCTTGACGCTGTCGGTCTCATGGACACCGCCGATGTATTCCCGCTTCTCAACACCGTTCCCGCGTACTGCCGGTGGCTCAAGGCGACGACCGAGCAAGTGCGAAAGCGCCCCGCGTGGTTGCGCGGGCGCTACAAGATGATACGCTACGAGGATTTCGCGGACCATCCGTTGCGCGTAACCGAGGATGTCTACCGCCACTTCGATATGGTTCTACCGGACGGCGTTCGGCATTGGGTCGCGAACAACACTTCGGGAGACATCGCGAGCAACGATCGGCTCTACGGCTCACATCGGAACTCTTCGGGCGCGGCCTTCAAGTGGAGGAAGGAGATGCTGACCACGGAGGCGATGCAGGTGGAAAAGGAATGTGGGGATATCATGGAGCAGTTAGGATACATCACGGTTTCCAACGGTAAAGTCAGGCTAGCGGATTTACAGCAGTCATTGATAAGACCACTCCCAGACGATATTCTGACAGAGCTATGACCAAGTGCCAGTCTTAAATAGTGTGTTATAATTTGTATCACTATCGAGTCATCGTAATTATGATATTATATGAAGATAATATTGATTATTGTTTGTTGGGGGTAACACTGGGATCGGCAAGAGGTCAGTGACGTTACCGTTTGCTAAAATCGTTTACAACATGAATGCTGCATTGAATTTGGGTTTATGATATTCCATTTGATTTGGTTAGACGATCAAAAGTAGCTATTATAACGTTTGTTTTATAGTAATAGAGTCAATAAGAAGCCAAAAACGAATATTATTGTCATATACAAATGTACTTTCTTTCACCATGTTCACTATTTTATCTGTACGCAATTCGTGTCTTACTTTAATGTGGAAAGTATATTGTCAATAAGGTATTTCGATGAACATATTAAGATTGCTATCATCACCGTAACATTCGTCATAATATGAATTTCCATCTGATGAGAATACAATCATGTATAAATTAATGAATTGAACATCGATTATTTTTGTCGGAAAAGGTGGTCAGAAAACGTGATTTACCCTTCCAGTCGCGTGGTGTGGTCGGACTGATTGGGGGGGGGGGGGGGGGGGGTGGGGGGGAGGGGGCAAACAAAATTCCCGTTATGTTTCCTTTTTTTGTTTTTGTTTTCAAGTTATTATGGGGGCACATGCCCCCGTCGCTATGCCACTGTACCCTTCGCACCTCATACGCGTCACACATCGTTAATTCCGATTTTTGCTGACCAAAGTAATATTCATAATCGATGAAATAGACTGGTATAGAGCAAACCTGTCCATTTTCTATCGTTCTTTTTGATGTAACTTCAATAATTATCAGTGTATATATATTGATATATATATATATATTGAGAAAAGTTAATAACTAATTCAGATCTCTGCCGAGTCGCTGACCAAAGTTAAATTAATAATTTATATTTATTTTAGTATTCCCTAAACCTGCCTGGATATGTTGACCTATACTTCATTTGCCTTAGCATATCCATGTTTACATTCAACAATTATCAGTATCGATATCTATAATCGTTAATAATATTTGCCAGTTCAAATATGACTAATAATGTGACCAGTCATACGATTTTATATTGATAATTATTATGTTAGCCTTCGCGCTATTTTTTACAATTGTAATGAATGAAAATGTATTCTTGCCTAATCGCAGTCCTGTGACTACATATTGTTGCATTTGGAATATTAAAAAATGCATAACAAGACAACAAAACACTGTAAACAGATAATACATAATTATTATATTACATGACTGTGTTTTAATGGAATTTCTTTCATCAAGCAACGATACTGTCTTGTCTTGATGTAATATTTAAAAAGTATAGAAGGAGGTAATCTATATAAGGCTCGGAATTAGAACAGGTCCGCTAGCCCGGGACCACGAAAATTAGCTTCGGGCCACCATTGAATTAATCATAATTGTACTTGCCCGATTGGACAACCATATTATTTCCTACTTGTTAATGTTTTTTCTCTGTTTGGGACCACCAGATTCAGGTTTCCGGTCACTTAATTTTGAGAAATCTTGATTTGGTATACATGCCCGTCTCCATTTAAATATAGGTTTTCCCGTCCATTTCACACTTTTTTCATTCAATTGTATAAAATAATGTGTACTTCAATTTTGTCCCGAGGTGCCTGGAATGTGCTAATCTCAACTTCAATTTTGTCTATTGTCGACCAATTGCACAAAAAGTCCATTAAATTTAGTCGTTCGTCACGCATTTTCGTCGATTACAATTCAAATTCGTCTGTCACATGCAGTTGCTGAATACATCTCTGTCTGACAAATTTGAATTGTGAAATTTGTGTTAAATTGGTCGACAATAGCCAAAGTTGAAGTTGGCATTGGCACATTCTCGGCTTCTCGGCTTCTCGGGACGAACTTGAAATAAAAATGTATACAATTCGGAATGAAAAAAGGTTTTAAAATGGACAGGAAAACATATATAGTACCAAGTCCGATATAAAAGAAAACCCACATGTAGAGTCTGTTATTACTGAATTCCGACTTGCTGCATTTTCATTCGTGAATATAGAATTTGAATATCAAACCTTCAATATAATGGCATTATTCTGTGGCAAATGTTACCGCGATTGTGAATGATGTCACTAACTATTATTACTGATCATGTTTGTTATTATCATATTTGAAATACACTATACTTATAGACAGTTTACGAATCATTCAAATGTCCAAAGCGATACAGGCAGAAAATACTTGTTTGTAATAATATGGTGCAATATCGTGCAAAGTTGAATGGATTGGGAGGGAATAAGACTTCCGATACTTCCATGCCTCTTTATCTGTAGTAATATTATTAGTGAAATGTTTAGTTTATATTGTGTAGTGGTACTAAAGTTACGATTTGCGAGTTGAAGTTTATCCATATGTTTCGTTGACAAAATAATTACTATCTTATAAAGTATCAAGAGTTGAATTTATGTGCCTCAATTGGGTCTCTCACCTTCCCCCGTTTTTCATTTTAAGCCGAAAATGCCAGTTGCGTATAACGACAAACTCGGAATAGAATTATAGGAATGATTGTAATACAATGGAGCCTCATGAGAGCTATGTACAGTATATCGAGGTTTCACTGCAGTTTGATGACGCAAGTCCTTTTTAGCATGATCTGACAAATTCATAGCAAACGGCTTAGTTTTGGCCGAGTTATGAGGGCCCGGGGAAATTGAAATAAATAAGGACTATATAGTACATAATACAGAGGAGCGTTAAATTGCACGCTTTTACACAAAATCTTAGACTTAGATATGTTTATATCTTGACAATTATCGTCACCATTTTGTATTACCAGACCTTTAGACATCATACACGTCGTCGCTGATGTTTAGATAATTATCATGTTATAGGACCGAAAATCAGCCTATATTCCGTTGGTTGTTCCACTGCCCGCTCCATTTGGTGGTAGTGTGCAGTATACTTAAAAATAAAACAAACATGGTGTTTCTGAGTACCATGTCATGTGCTTTGTGCGACTAGGCCCGGCGCAGACAGAGCCGACTCGACCCGATCCGACCCGATCCGATTGAAAACCAGTCCGATCGGGTCGAGTCGGCTCTGTCTGCGCCGGTCTTTGTGATTGTGACAACAATGAAAGTATTCATTAGCATGTTTTAAGGTGTTATTCATTATCATGATATTATTATTCTTGAATGTATTGCCAACATTTTAACAGTGCTAAATTACCAACAGACTGCGACAGTAAAGTATACAGTTTGTTTTTCATTTAAAGAAAAAAGCTAATAAAAAAGTATCAAATTAATATTATGATTACAGCTCAGCTCGTGTGTAATTTCTGTATTTGATTGTGAAAGGGGTGTGAAAGTAACACGTTAGGACGTTACTGCAGTAAAGTGTATTTGGGTGCCCAATTATATTTCGGAGGGGTGTGTTCTTATGCACTTGTCTAAGTGTTCTCAATTTGACAAAACTACACCATCTTTAACAATATTTTGAAATTTTTCCATTAGTCATCTAAGCAATTCTCGGGAGATCCAGCATGACGTACACAATGGTTTGGCAGTAGATCATATCTCATCTCACTTGGCAACATCATGTATTCGTGTTGAAGCGGTTTAGCTAAAGTAATGACGTGACAGGAGTGACAGTATACCACTTTGCACGATTTCAAAATCTTGAACAAGTCATGTTGTTATGTAACAACTAATCAAATTGCAAGTCATTGCAACAACGCCTGTGAGATCAGGGCCCCGGTGCAGAAAGAGATTCAATCGATTGTAAGTTACAATTAATTGTAAATCAGATTATGATTGTGTTCTAAATGCGCAAATCTGATTGGTTGAAATGCACACATTTTCAGACTTATACAATCAATTGTAACTTACAATCGATTGTATCTCTTTCTGAAACGGGGCCCTGAAATGGAGTCAGATATGTGTAGAAAAGCATACTGACTGTACAAGATCATAGGCGTCAACAGGCGGGAAAGTATGGACACCCTCCCCCCCCCCCCCCCCCCCCCCCCCCACACACTTTTGAAAATAGAGGTCGTTTGTTGCCGACACACACACAAACACACATGTATGGATAATTCCATAGCTTGCACTATGGTTGACTCGAATTATTAGTACAGTATAATGTAAAATGAAATGTCCGTCCAGAAAGGTGGTCCGTCGTAGGAAATACGGACTTTTCGCAAGCCTGAGGATGACGAAGAAACACGGGCGTAGACGTGACATTGATAACCATTCAAGTGGGGGATGATCTATTCATTCATTCCCCCCAGTTCAATAGGTATTACGTAACTCGCTACGCCCGTGCGAAGAAATGACGTCATTTAGGTTCTCCCTCGTCGTCTGGCCAATCTGAGCCCTCGTTCATCCCCGATTTCAGGTTGTTCGGAAAATCCGTACGCCGTCTTCAAAATGACGTAATCAGAGCATTATCAACATGTATGTGTGTGTTTTTTAATACGTGTGTATGTCTATATGTGGTGGGTATTTGTGTAACTATGGTGTGTGTGTGTGTGTGTGTACGTGTTTACGTATGTGTGTGTATGTTTATATGTGTGTGTGTGTGTGTTTACGTGCGTGTGTGTGTTTGTGCGTGTGTGTTTGTGCGTGTATGTGTGTGTGCGTGTGTGTGTGTGTGTGTGTGTGTGTTTGTCATGATTGTGTGCTGGAGGATAACATGTGACGTTCATCACGAAAATGGTTCAAAGGTAGTGAACTGGTAGTGAACAATATGCGTATGACGTAAGACTCCCCTTTGGCAAGCTTAAAGTGATGCCTGTAAAGTGTCAGATATTGCACAAAATGACATTTGAGACTTCAATCCTACATCAATATCATTGTAAAATACAATTGAAAGATTTGTGAAAGTTTGAAAGAAAACGAACACTGTTTACCTAGTGAAAAAAACGAATATTGAGTTCAAATTTTATCACCGAATACTGATGGCTGGTCATGGAATTGTCGCAGTAATGAATGATCCGTTTGAGATATTCGCACCCGTGTATTTTTACACACGTAGTACATAATTCATGGAATTTGAACTCGCTCGGCTCAAAGTTCAATCTCCAGAATGTTCTCACGGGTGCTGCATGCGGACGTTCTCGGCTAAGACAATTGTACTTTTTTTTCAATTGCGTTGATTAACGCTTTAGAAATAATGATTTTCAATGATAATTATCTTCATACTAAAGGGACATTTGAAAAAATCAAACCCTATTTTATTATTCTCTTACCATAAGCTAAACAACACGGTAGAAGAGAAACGAGGAAGCTCCAAGTAATTTTCGTGGATTTGGACACTTTACAGGTATGACTTTAACAATAGTAACTAGGTCCGACAAGCGATGGAATCACTTGTCACTTTTCAAAAATCACAGAAACTGCTCGCTGCGAACCTCCACGAAAGGCGGTCTATTCAGAACTTTCAATAGCTATTCATTCAACTTCAAAGCGGGTTATGTAACCACTAGACTGGCTATTGTCCGTACCGAGCTCTGTGCCCGGAAGGCGAGCAGTTTCTGTGATTTTTGAAAAATTACCTCTTGCGATTTCACCTTATTTTATTCTTTGTTGACTAAAGCAAACATAACTTTTTTTTAGATGAGCTTGCTAAGGAGTATTATAGCTAATATATGCCCAATTATGATTAATGTGTAAGCTTTGGATTTTAATGTGTGTCGCTCTGAAGAAGTGATAAGTTTCTTTTGGCGCCCAGTTTATTCGCATCGTTAGAGGACGGGAAATGCGTCCTCGCCCACACCTTGCGAAAATACCCTAATACCAGATTGCACAAGTCGAAGTAAAATTGCAAAAGCTCCTTACCGTGGGAGGGGGACACCCCCCCCCCCCCCCCCCCGCACACACACACACACACAAACAACACTTTTGCGATGCTGTCGACGCCCATGGTAACTATATATAGCTTACAATATTCTGTTCATGACTGTTCAAAAGTATGTAGGTCTATATATTGTCAACAAAACAATCTTCAACATCTAAGTTTGGCAAACACGAAAGCAACAATCTTCAACATCGAGTTTGGCAACAAATACAATATTCAACAACGAATGAGAACTTCCTTTTTGCAAAAAAAAAACAAATCTGATATTTTATATCCGTCATCGACACAATTCTCTGGAGATTTGATTTGACTTGACGTGTGCGAAGGGGGGTGTTTCACAAAAAAAAATTCAAAGTAGAACTTGACTCTAAGTTGGACCTAACAATTATGGAAAGCCAATATTATTGTTGCCTTGGAATAAAACATAATTTATTCAAAAGCAAACAAATGCAAATATTTGAAACTTCCAACACAACTTTATATCAATAACTTCACGGCTCCTTGATAAAAATTAAAAAATGTATTAATGATTTTAATGCTTGCCTTTTGGAAAGAACTGTTCCTACAATTTTACAAAGAAACTAACGGCTTTCTATAATGTCCAACTTAAGAGTTAAGTTCAACTCTGAATCTTTGTGAAACACACCCTGGCAGGTTGACTGTATACGTGATGACTGGGTGCGTCATTTGAAGCACAATTGCATCGTGTCGGAAGAGAAAGAGTAGGGCGCTTAGTCACTTTTTGCATTAGGAGATTAATCTTGTTTAAAGTTTGGAAGTTTGTCGGAATTAAATTTACTTCTCTTACATATATGATAAATACTCACCACAACAACAAAAATGCATTCATGTTACATTTTATTTACGTGTTCTCCACTCATGGGATGGATTGCCAAAGGTTGTCAGCTACAAGCTGTGTATCAAAGGAATCAAAAAATGTATTATCAATAACTATTATCTGAAAATATCACGACATCCAACAGACAAAGCTCCGACGTAGAAGATGGTATGCATGAAGCCCTCCGCACACAGAGCCGACTCGACTCGATCCGACTGGTTTTTAGTCGGTTCAGCTCATTATACGTTGCCTCAGTCCCCCTCCGGCTCCGGTCAAGAGCCAGTCGGAGATCATTCGAGGCCGATTCAACATGTTGAATCGGCTACGACTGAGCGAAACCGACTTTAGCCTGACTGAAGACCAGTTGGATCGGATCGGGTTGGCTCTGTGTGCGGTGGGCTAAACTCAATTTAACCCAAATTGACTATAACGTCCTTCTCACTGCACTCTCATCCGCGGTCGCAGATTCGTTGTTTCGTTGCGTTTATTTCATTTTAGCCGGTAGGTGGCGCACTTTACTCCAGCCATGTGGATTCTCATTATCATGGCCGAGTATAGATTAAAATTTTACGAAACACATCCATGTACAATTTATTTACATGGTTTTCAAGTAAAATTAAATGAAAACATACACAATTATATTTTTAAAATTGTAAGGGATAATAAAATCCACACAACCCCTAGTTTAGAAAATAAAGTTTGGCAAAAAATAACACCACCATCGATGCAAATTTCCTTTCGCAAAAACAAACAAACAATGAAGCCGTAAGGTTTGGCTACACCCATTTCACATATCTTTAAAGCCCGGCGTAGACAGAGCCGACTCGACCCGATCCGACTGGTTTCCAGCCTGATTAACTCGTATACCTTGCCTCAGGACTGTGGTTGTGCCAGTCAAGAGCCAGTCGGAGGTCATTCGAGGCCGATTCAACATGTTGGATCGGCTCCGACTGAGCGAAACTGACTATAGCCTGACTAAAAACCAGTTGGGTCGGGTCAAGTCGGCTCTGTCTGCGCCGGGCTTAACATGTATATAAAGGGCCTTTTGAAAGTTAAATTACACGTGCACATGAATATTGTGAGTTGAGTAAAAAATAATCGTCAGCACCTATGAAAACTTCCTTTCGACCCCACAAACAAAATTAGTCATCAACACTATTCGACTAGAAGTCTATAGGTATATACTCGGGAGTAACCTCTGCAACTGTTCAGTAGTATGGATACGGTTTAGCAGCAGATTAAAAGACATCAGTATGCATCGGGCCATTGGTTATCCTTAGGGGTTAGTTGCCATGGTGATAGATGTCTCGAAGAGGTCGTTTACGGTAACATCAACTCGATTACTCTTTCTCAGGAGAAATTGTAACTTTGAATCACATCAGGGGATATAACAATTCACGGACTTTTTTTATCATGTACTCAATAATACCCGAATGCTATATTCAAGCCATTATTATGTGGATTTTATTTTCCCCTAACTCTGACGACGCGGTCAGAAAATACTGTTTGAAATATCGAGCGATGATTCCATCTTATAAAATGACTAACACTCTATATAATACCATTTCCAAGACAGACTACAAATATTCAAAGTTATATCACCATTTACTCCAGAGGGAGTTGCAGCCCCTATACCCCGTACGCATTAGTTGTAGATGAGGGAGACTCGAGAGTTATTCCTTGGGAAACAAAATTATCTTCTTAGGCACATCTTGCAAATAACATAGTTATCTTTGCCCCCCCCCCCCCCCTCTCTTTCCTACCCCTTTTGGGGTTAACTCTGGACACATATATCATCAGTATGGTGTCAATGAGGGCAGTTATGCGGAAATGCTGCACCCCTACTGCCCCCTTGTGGGGGTGAAATACAGTGGAACCTCGTCATATCGAGTGCCTTGGCAGTAGGAATATTACCATGATCCAAGTTATCTTGTTAAATCCGGACAAACAAAAAATAATATAACGAGCTTGAACTAAATAATAACCTTGTTACCTTTACCTACATAATCAGGTCTTTATAACAAGGTTCCTCTGTATAGAAGGACCGAACTCTCCCTCGCCAAGTTTCATGTTCCATAAGGACCGAACTCTCCCTCGCCAAGTTTCATGTTACATAAGGACCGAACTCTCCCTCGCCAAGTTTCATGTTCCATAATGTTGAAGATAGTGATCTGTAACAGCTGGGTATTTTTATGCCACTATTTTGTATACGTATACCTATACCTCTTCACCTCTTCACCATACTGGTGCACCCAGAAATAGATTAGTGCCTGATTTAGATGGTACTGCAAAGACTGGACAGAAAAGTAGACAATCCGGAATTCAGGTTCAAGTAAATAGTATTGGGAAATGTGATGTTAAAATTTTGACAATTAATGCGGAAGGACTGAGTAATAAAGTTGCTGCTTTCCACGCACTCATTGATGAACATGACGTTGACATTGTTTGTGTAACAGAATCTAAAGTGGATGAGAGCGTAACCTCCCAAGAATTGTTCCCTGCTCATTTTAATGTTTATCGCAAGGATAGGAAACGTGGGGATGGTGGTGTTATTACGGCTGTCAAAGCGAACCTAGTTAGTACTCACTGCCCAGAAATGGATACTAACTGTGAAATAATATGGGTTTGCGTCCATCTGCAGGATGCTAAATCACTTTACATTGGGAATTTGTATAGAGCACCTAGCCAGCCTATCGCGTACTGGACACAGCTTGAAGAGTCTTTGGGTAAAGTCTACCAAAAGAACATGCCCTTTGTTATCTTAACTGGTGATTTCAACTGTCCAGAGATTGGCTGGTCCAATGAACCACCTACACCTGGGGACCACCATGGAAGCCACATGCTTTCAGTCTGTGATGAGTTTCATCTTACACAGATGACCAAGGAACCTACTAGAGTCACTGAGACAACGGCCAACATTCTAGATCTTGTATTAACTAACTTACCCTCCAAAGTCCAGAAGTGTACTGTTAGGGCAGGCTTGGGAGACCACGACGTTGTTGTAACATCCGTAGTGTCGAAACCCAAGCTTCTCAAGAAACCAAGACGTAAAGTTTATTTGACTAACAAAGGTGACTTTGATCAAATGCGTAAAGATATGAGTCATTTTAAAGAACAATACTTCGCCCCCGACTCAACTCAGAAATCAGTTGCGGAAAACTATAATAGACTCAAAGATGCCTTGCTCAAGTCTAGGGATAAAAATATCCCCTGCAAGATGTCACGACCATCTAATAGTCTTCCATGGGTGACTAAAAACATAAGGAAACTGATTAGAAAGCGTGATAGACTTCATAAGAAAGCCAAGAAGTCTCAACTGCCTGCAGACTGGGAAAACTTCAGAGAAGCACGACGATCTATTAAGAAGGTCATCAAGAAAGCAGAGTCCGAATACGTCAGAAACAGTATTGATGACTTAGAGGTAGACCAACGAGCTTTCTGGAAGTACATCAGAAGCAAAAGAGTGGATAGTTCATCCATTCCAACTCTGAAAAGGGACTCCAAGCTTTTAATCTCAGATTCTGAAAAGGCCACTGCACTTGCTGATCAATTCAACTCGGTCTTTACAATTGAAAGAGATGACTGCATCCCATTCATGCCAAGTAGATACCCCGCTATGGATAACATTACAATTAGACAAGAGGGTGTTCTCAAGCTTCTCAAGAACCTTAACACTAGCAAAGCTGCTGGTCCTGATGAGATCACTGCCCGGATGTTGAAAGAATCTGCAGAGGAACTGGCTCCGGTTCTAACATCATTGTTTCAGCAATCTCTCGACACAGGGATTCTCCCAGATGACTGGCTCCTGGCTAATGTAACGGCACTTTTCAAGAAGGGATCTAGAGAAAATCCAGAGAACTACCGACCTGTTTCCCTAACTGCAATTATGTGCAAACTTTTGGAACACATCCTCCATTCTCAGATCAGCAAACATCTTGAGAAGCATAAAATCTTGACACCACTGCAACATGGATTCCGAAAGGGACACTCATGTGTTACTCAGCTTATCCAAGTTGTCAATGACTTGATGGAAGGAATTGACAACTCACAACAAATCGATGCTGCAATTTTGGACTTTACCAAAGCGTTCGACTGTGTACCTCATGAACGACTTAAGTCAAAATTACACCACTATGGCGTTAGAAATAAGGTCCTCAACTGGATTAGTATGTTCTTAACCCAGCGACAACAACGTGTCATCATCAATGGAGAAACTTCGAAATGGCATCCAGTAATATCGGGAGTTCCGCAAGGGACTGTATTGGGTCCATTAATGTTCCTAATCTACATCAACGATATTGTTGAGGAGCTTCAGTGTAGTATACGTCTATTTGCGGATGACTGCATCTTGTACACCACGGTTTCAAGCGTTCAGGATTGTAACAAACTCCAAAGAGATCTGGACATCATTTGTCAATGGGCTTCCAAGTGGCAGATGACTTTCAACCCTAAGAAATATAACATCATGTCTGTGGGGCTGAAAAGATCCAAACTCCTCCACAAATACACCATGCTTGGAGAAACCTTGGCTCAAGTTCATGAACATACCTACCTTGGAGTAACGATTTCTGATGATCTCTCATGGAAATCACATTATCGGCGTACCGTCAGTAAAGCGAACAAAATTCTTGGTATTCTTCAAAGAAATGTTCATCAGTGCAGTTCCGATACTAAAGGCAAAGCTTACAAAGCTCTTGTTCGACCACATCTTGAATATGCGACTGCTGTCACTGATCCTTACCAGGCCAAGTAC
The DNA here is from genome assembly GCA_037951105.1 of Echinarachnius parma. Classification (NCBI taxonomy): domain Eukaryota; kingdom Metazoa; phylum Echinodermata; class Echinoidea; order Clypeasteroida; family Echinarachniidae; genus Echinarachnius; species Echinarachnius parma. The sequence continues at coordinate 67,850 of JBAMJV010000154.1, forward strand.
ATTCAAATGTTGGACAAAGTTCAAAGAAGAGCTGCTCGTTTTGTGGTCAATGACTACAGTCGAAGGTCCAGTGTTACCGGTATGCTGAAACAATTGGAGTGGGAAAGTCTTGCTGATAGACGACTCAATGCCAGATTGAGCCAATTTTATTTAATTCACAAGGGGAAATCCCCAGTAACATCAACCAAGCTCCAACCCAGAAACTCCAACCGCTCAAGTCGACGCTTCACACCTGATGCCTACAACGTAATGGAGTCCAGAACAGACAGGCACTTGTACTCTTTTTTGCCCAGAACCATACGAGACTGGAACGATTTGCCCCTTGCCACTACATTAATGCCATCCTTAGATAAATTTAAGGCAGCGCTAAATAAATAATCACCGAGTCGCATCTGCACCCGACCACAGCGTCATGGAACATTCGTTCTGTTGCTGTGTACCCGTGATGATGATGATGATGACCACCCCCCCCCCCCCCCCCCCCCCCCTCACCACCACCACACACTCCAAATCGTAACCATTCTAAACAAACTAACACACACATACGGTACGGGCACGCACACGCCCACTCACTTTGACATACACAATGAATGATTGATGATGATGGTGCTGATTATGGTACTGATGATGATAATGATGATGATATTGATGATGATGATGATGATGGTGGTGGTGGTGATGATGATGATGCTGCTGATAATGATGCTGCTGATAATGATAATGATGTCCATGATGAAGGCGACAATGATAAGGATGATGTTCACAAGGGCACACATTCCCATCAGTGGCACTACTTTTGTCCAGTCTATAAAGACATACATACTCAGTAACCAGTTAAATGGTTTTACACCTGTAGACTTTGCCATCAGATATATGCAAAGTTGTGCCACAGACAAGAATTTGGGCCCAATGTTTATGTGCACACCTTATGTATGTTTTTTTCCAAAAAAAATCCCCTTCTGTTTCCTATTGTGTTTTCAAATTATTGGGAGGGGGGGGGGGGCACATGCCCCTGTAACCCCCCTTGCTAAGCCACTGCTAATTATAAAGGATCATACACTCTGTCACTTCTAGTCCCTGTTGCAGACGGCGATGACATTTATTGTAAAGTTGTAATTACTTGCAATTCAGAAATGTGCACATTTGAACCAATCAGATTGGCGCATTTAGTCACATGATCCGACTGACAATTAATCGCAACTTTACAATCGACTGTATCTCTTTCTGCAATAGGGCCCTAGTCATTATGATTATTTCATCTTGGATATCACTCAAGCTGTTGTGTTTTGAGACCACTCTGCTCTGCTTTTTACTGCCCTCTAGATGCTGCTAAGATTTGAAATCGTCCAAATTCAAATGATGTCGCATACAGACGCAACAAAAGTGGGTTATACAGTGGAACCTCTTTATACCAAGCTCTGTTATAACGAGGTACCCAATTTTGCGAGGTTATTTCAAGGTCCAAGTACCATGTATGTTATTGTTTTTAAGCCCTGTTATGAGATATCTGATATAACGAGGCAAATTCAATGGACCCAATGTGCTCGTTATAATGAGGTTGCACTGTATAACCGTTGCTGATGCCTCAGCTGCTGTGTCTGTGATTATGTAACCCGATTTTGTTGAGTCCATATGCAAGTCATAATGGAACGTCACACAACATGGCAGCCTCCGCAGGGCAGTAATGGCAGAGATCAGTGGTCTCAAAATGTAATTTCATTATCAGTTATAACCAAGAGGAAACATAACCAGAAATTACAGAATTTATGTTCTTTTAAGTGGCAGACTGCCTTTAAGTTTTAAGCCTTAAAATCATATATCACTAAAAAAAAGTGTACGTCATTAATAATGAGGCATTCTCATTTTACACACTAAAACAGAGTACAACAAACTTGCCAAAGAAAGACAGATATTTGTGAATAGTATATTGCATAATTTATTACATGTCACACACTTTTACCATTTATATAAAACAGGTTTGGTATAGCCTACATTAATACAGATGCAGCTTTTTAAGAACATTGTACTGTTCTGCTGTTCAACAAAAGTACAAAATAATTCACAATGAAAAAAAAATTCTTGACAATGGTATATGCATATATGATTAAAGAACTTGACCAAATACCAATATGATCATCAAAATAGAATTAAATCTTTGCCTCAAAACCCAATTTCTGCCATTTCACAAAATTAACATTAGCACTTAAAAGTTAAAAAAAACATGCAATGCAAAAATTATCAATAAAAGCAATCACCATGTTTCAATCAGTATGTCAACTAAAAAACATGAATACAACTGCTTTAAAATTCAAAATAAATTTAAATTGCTTTAAAAATAGAAAATATAACACATGCAAACAAAAAATGTAATAGCAATTACCTTGTTTCAATCGGTATGTCAATGATGTACATGAAAGAAATTACTTCCAATAGTCTGTTATCAAGGAAAACTATTGGTTTCATCATTTATTTACGAGAAACAAAAATCAAAGAACCCAATAACAGACTGTTGTTGTTTTGTGACAGGTCACCATTTTTGGAAAATAACCTAAATATTTAGTCCTTGTATAGAGGTGGTTGCTATAGCAAATTTGACGGTTGTGTTCATCAAACAGCTCAGAATGACATTAGCTGCACCAAATTCTGTCTGGTTACTCAGTAGGAAAAGATGTGGTAACAAATCATGTATGTAAGTGTAAGTGTGTGAATCTGCACACTTATTATAATTTAGAGTAAAGAATGATGTGCATGTATAGTTACAGTTCATAGTGAACTCAGATCCTCTTGTTTTGTGGTTTTCTCTCATGTTGGTACGTTTCCCTTAATCCCCTCCACCTTTAACCTCTGGTCTGGGAGGAGAGTAGCCGCTCACCTTGGGGGTGCTGGGCAAGCTAGTGTGAGACGATTTATTGCATAACTTGGGTTGGTCGTTCTACTTCAGAAAGAGGGAATAGGTAGGTCCTGTTTATGTGTTAGGGAGAGGGAAATAATGTTGTGGGGGATTATGTGTATGGGTTTCGATGCCAAATTAGAGTGTGGTATTTTTGGATATATTGGTCAACCGGACCATGGGCTCGCTCTCTTTCCACTTGGGCCGACTTAGTGAGAGGATGCTTCTGTATTCTTGCTCCTTGAACGCCAGAAGGCCCAGGCAACATTTGTATTCACTTGTTTGAATGGAAAGTATATAACCAATCTCTCACTGGTTAGGGGAATGCGATGCAGGGAAACAGAATTGGATTAGAGAGACCATTGATTTTAGTATACAGAACTGAATCGGAGATCACACTGGTTTTGTGTGCAGAACTGTATTGGAGTGGATGTTTCCTTGCTTTGTAAATACTGTAGAACATTTGCTGTAACATTTTCATTTAATTTAATTCCCCTTGGACCTTCGGACACTCTGCAGAAGTGGAACCGTGTTGGTATATATATCCACCCGAGTATAATTATATATGATCTGGAACCATCTTCCAGCATATTATCCATAAAACATTGTTGATAAACTTAATCGAACACTCTGCCGGGAATGACATCGCTATTATACTATAATAGTATTTTGCATCATCGGGACATCTTTGGGACCTTTTCCAGTAGTGCCGGGACGTTGCAGCAGAATCGGGATCAGCCACCGCTACAACTACCAGGATCGCTAAGTTCAATTATTTAGATTATTAACTTTTTATTAAAGACAATCCAACAGTTTAGGATACCTCTCTGGTAAATTGTGGTTTATTATTGCCTTTGAATAATACGTTTATTATTTGTATATGATTTACACTTGAGAATTGTGCCGGTTGTGGTGGTGACCGTGGTGTTGTTCTTGGTATGAATATTGAATGAACTTCTTGCCCGAGGGTTACACAATCTTCTTTCTTATTGTGCCTCTTTTGATGTTTCATTATTTTATTGTCTTTTTTTGGAAAAACCCACCCTTACATAAGCATAGACTTACAACATATGGACACTCAACGCTCGCTCTGGCCAGTCTGATCATCGTCGCCGCCCCTATCAATGATGGTGTTATTGCTTATATTTCAGTCTTGGGGCAGGGAACTAGAGGAGGCTAACCTGAGATACAAGAGTTAAATCACCTTGAAGGGGTTAAGACAGGAGAAAGAGGAGAATATGCGTATCGATGCAGATACTAGCGTCTTTTCGCTGTGCGACGGGAGTGCGGCTACGGGGGATTTAAATTAGCTTTGATCGTCCCCGTACTCTGGCTACCGTCGCGATCTATTTGCAGTTTCGCAATTCTGAATACGCGGGAGTTTCACTCGTTCCATTTATCATGCATGTTGTACTATAAGCATACGGTATAGGCAGTACAAATCACAACATACTGTACTGTGCATGCAGCGCGTGTGTACGAATCAGTGCATGAAACACGTGAGGCAGCGAGCCTCGCCGTCCAAACGCTCTGATTGGCTGATCACGTACCCGCGTAGCGGCTCTACGCCCGACGTTAATTCGGCGAACTACCGTCCTAGGTTTGGCCGCTACGGGGAAATTTTCGCTCTGAGTGCGACCCCCCGCTAAGATTAGCGTTGTAGCTATAGTCCCGTCGCCGAGCGAAAAGACGCTACTCTCTCTTTTGGTTTGGGTGTGTAATAGAAAGCAAACTGACGTTATAAAGTGAACACGTTAGTAACAAGAACTTTGAGTGTGTATCAGCCGGTACTGAGATTCTGTGTAGTTTTGGATCACCTGCAGATTGCTACCTTTCTGTTTCTTTGAATACATATATCTGACTGGTGAATGAAGACTGCGTCTTCTACCCTCGTTTGTACTGTTTTAAAAAGAATTCATTAAATAAGAAGTCTTAAACCCAACATTACGTGAACCTGAGAATCATTCTTTCTAAGACCGAAGCCCATATCCTCACACATGGATACGGATCTAGCGTGCACAAACTAGCAAATCAGATTTTGTTGAGAGTAGAGGAAGAGGCACTCCACAGCATGAGTAACAATATAGTCTGCAATGTGTTAAATAATAATAATAATATTGCGCAATATCCACCTAATAAAAGTTACTCAAAGCGCTTATTATTATCCCTGGTCATTTGGTACAGTTCAGACCTTCACAATTATATTGTACACATTCTCAACTCCCAGGCATCATACTAGCGGGCAACACTATGGGTGCACCAAGCTAATTTTCACCAGACCAGGTACCCATTTGTAGAGAGCAGCAATGTGGATTAAATGCCTTGCTGAAGGACAAAGGCAGTGGGCAGGGTTCGAACTCGGGGTCTCACGATCAGAAAGCATGCACTCTACCAATCTTGCCACACCACTCCACAAAGTGTTGGACTAAGATGACGGATTAGTTAAAGCTCCTATCGGAGCAGGCCTCCAAAGATGAGACATTCAAACAATTCATTCGCACATCAAAGAAGAAAAAGGGGGAATGGGACACCTTTGCATCGGAACTGTCTTGTGTGGCAATAGTAAGCAATTTGCTATACCAATTCATTTTGGAGAAATTGCTGGACTTTGTGATTCTGCAAGTTGGGAAGAATCTGAAACCAACAGAGAGTGAAGTTGAGGATGCTAGTGGAGCTGGAGACATTGAGCATGATGCTAAGGTGTTGAGGTATTCCCTACGCTCTGTTGAAACGGTACAAGCGTTCGAAGGCTGCACTGGCAAATGAGTATCATGCAGAAATCCTTCAGACATGGAAGGCAACCAGAGGATGCCGGAACAGTTGCACCATCATTCCTTTCGTACACCTGTGCCTGTGAGTATGCAGAAATCCTTCAGACATGGAAGGCAACCAGAGGATGCCGGAACAGTTGCACCATCATTCCTTTCGTACACCTGTGCCTGGATAGAGATGCAGAACAGAGGTGGTCTGTTTACTGTAACAGATGAGGTGTTCCGTTTTTGGGGGGCCATGGAGTGGATTTCAAAGCCATTTCTATGTAAGAGCAACTTGAATAGTTTGAAGACTCTTAATATGAAAGAAACTCTGACCATGAAATGTAAAAATGATGAAAAAGTACTCAAATTGTGGAAGGAATTGACAGCGACTTGTTCCTTAAAGATCCACCTTGAACCACTTTTCACCACCCTCGTCAATTATTGGGCGAAAATACGAATATATGCATTTGTCAAAGGGTTGTCAAAAGGTGAAGACCTCACATCATTAAGATTCTCCGTCTTGATGAGAGCGAAGGAGTCCCCTGCAGTGAAAAACTGCAACAACCAAATACGGAAGCGTCGTCTGCTCGAGTGAGAAGCTTGTAAGAAAGTGGACAGCCTTCCTGGCTGCATTTAGCACCCAATCAGATACAGCTGTTGAGTACATCAATTTGCTGAAGTCATGGAAGTCTGATGAAATACAGTCAAAATCGTTCTTAAGCTACACATCCACGTGGATGAATATCTAAGACAGAGGAGGTATTTTTCATGTAAATGATGATATGTACAGACTGTATTGTGTATAGAAGAAGACAACACAACAACAGTATCGTCAGCTGAGCAGATTACAGACAATGGAACAAACCATTTCTTAGTGCCATCGCCTCGGGAAGAGGAGAGAAGGAGGGGGGAGCAGGCAGGCCATCGTCCGATTTGTTTGGAGGAGAAAGCGAGACCGTCTATACAATGGACGGTTCCGGTTGAAGCGGAAGGATGGTATGAGAGGGGTCTTTATCAATGAAGACCTCACATCATTAAGATTCTCTGTCTTGATGAGAGCGAAGGAGTCCCCTGCAGTGAAAAGTGCAACAACCAAATACGGAAGCATCGTCTGCTTGAGTGAGAAGCTTGTAACAAAGTGGACAGCTCTTTGGAGGACAGAGAACATTATTTCTTATACATTGTACTCCGTGGTTGTTGGTGAACCTATTTTTTCCATCGTAAATTTTTGACATGGAAAGAGAACTTTGCAATTTGCAAGGACGCGATGTTGACCCCAGAAGGTGTCAGGACCACCATTAGACTACATGTACTTAAATTGTGTGGGACTTTAAAAAGGACAAGGATATGGCATCAGAATGGCTGGAAGAAAGGAGTCTAAGGAAGGAATTAGACGGTTGAAATGTAAAGCAAGTATTGGAGCCAAGAAGATATATAGGTGATGTAATAAGGAGAGTACAGCTCAACGAGCTATCAATACGAGTTGCCGCTAAAACGTAGGATGTCCCTAGTTCCTAAATATACAAGTATTGGAGACAAGAGGATATATGGGTGATGCAATAAGGAGAGTTACAGCTGATAGGTCAATGATCCATTCATCGATAAACTGCTAGAAAACCTTGAGGCGCGGTTCCAGGATTCGCCCATTCTTCTTGCCATCCCAAATCAGATACAGCTGTGGAATACGTGAATTTGCTGAAGACCTGGAATTCTGACGAGGTACAGTCAAAATCCTTCCTAAACTACACAAACACGTGGATCAATATCCAAGACAGAGGTGGGCTGTTTCATGTGAATGATGGGGTTTACAGACTGTATCGTTGTATGGAGAAGAACACGCAGCAGTATCTACAGCTGAACAGAATAGGGACGATGAAGAAAGCAAACGTGAAGGTCGAGCTGTCAAATAGACTGCAGCGAGACAAATTTGTCAGGAAAATGTGGTACAGACAATGGTGGGCCGTCCTGGGAATTCCTATTCCACATGATGCAAGATCTGCGGGATTCACCGATGTTTGCTGGCACTGAAACCACCCGGATCACTAAAGTAATGGTTAGGACGATGCACCTGGTAGTCCAGCTCGACTCACAACCAATTGTTTTTGAAAAACATGCACCATATCTTAATTATGCCCATCATAGGCAGCCAAAATGCACTGTTATTTTCTCCCATTTGCCTCCATCCAATAAAAACTAGCGGTAGAGAACATGAAGGAAGAGGAGACAACAAGTCCTTGTCTCCTCTGGATGCTGCGTCGACAAGGCTGTTCCTGGTTACGGGGACCATGCTGCAGAACTTGGCCAAGATGGCGCAGCATTTGTGCAGCCTAACACCGTCAATCTGGCAGCAAGCGGCACTTCTGCCCATATTGAATGGGTAAGATGCAGGACAAACATTATAAGTGATCACTATGTTTCTTATTTTTCTCTGGTCTCGCATTGTTTATCAGGTCGATGCTCAAGGACCTCACAAGCATGGATGAAGAAGAGGAGGTGTTTGGGGGTGGCGAGGAGCAGGAAGAGGAGACGACGTTAAGTGGGCTCCACCACAAGTCCTTATCGCCTCTGGATGCTGCGTCGACAAGGCTGTTTCTGGTTACGGGGACAATGCTACAGAAGTTGTTGGCCAAGATGGCGTAGCATTTATGCAGCCAGTGCCAGCAACCCAACACCATCAGTCTGGCAGCAAGCGGCACTTCTGCTCATATTGAATGGGTACAAACTATGTTTGAATTTCCTCTTGAGTGGACACAGGACAGACTTTCATTATTGAGGATTCTTGAAAGCATGGGCGTCGATACTTACGTAATACCTATTCATCAGGGGGGGATGAATGAATAGATCATCCTCCCCTGATGAATGGGTATCAATGACAGATCGACGCCCATGCTTGAAAGTATCAGTAATCTGGCAGAGGTGTCGGGGGGCTGAGGAGAAGGAATCGGAGACAACAGCAATTTCAGTGGGCTTTACCACAAGTCGCATCTCCTCTGGACGCTGCATCGGCAAGGATGTTCCTTATAATGGGGACAATGCTACAGAAGATGGCACAGCATTTAAGCAACCGAATATCATCAATCTGGCAGCAAGTCGCAGTGTCAATCAGCACACATTGAATGGGTAGCCTGATTCTATCTTCAATTTCTTACTTTTTATAATGTTTGCCCTTTAAAAATAATCATTTCTGCCAGTTACTAAGGGAATTTAAGTGGGATATTATGTAGTAACTGACAGGTTAACTGTTGATTTTCAGGTTCCCTCTAGGTAATCCAGAGTTTCTAGACAAAAGGTTGGTGAAGTTGAGCAGAGATGGATATCAACCTAAACTGAACCAAATGATCTGCAGTACTGACAAAGGACCAACATTAAATTACTCAATATGTTTCTTGAAAGGAGTCTTTTTTCCACAGCCTTTGTAATAATGCAGGACACACCGATGGAAGATATGGTCAAGGCGTTGACCGATGTCCTGCAGGGACATTCTGTGCAGCAGGCACCTGCTCCCAAGGTTAGGTTGCAGAAATTTAGGGGACCTCCGAAGGGGCCAGGGGAGCTGGAGAGGCTGGACGAATTTTCCTCATATTCCAACTGCTATAGGTTGAGTGGAAAGGCAAAGGCACAGGCTACACCAGACTTGCGACAAGTGTGGGAAGGAGGTTGCCATCAAAGTGACCCGGTCAGGCACCGCTGGACATATATCTTGGGTAATCTTTGCCTTTCATCTTCGACATGTCTCATTCTATTTATTCGAGTGCCCTACATTACAATTGTTTAAATATTTGGCTATAATGTTCTTCTGAGCAGTCATTATTTTTTGCTCATTATCCATTATAAGACTGAATTTCAGGTTACTTTTTCTTGTTTACCTTTCACATTTCACTGATATTTGGGACAGTGTGTTTTTGTTTTCATAGACTTGAATATAAATTTGAAAATTTTGTTATCCTTTTTATCTTTCTCTCTCTCTCTCTGTTTATCTGACCAGAAATCCAATCACAAATCTCATTTCATTTTATCTGTTTTAGCTTGCATTTTACCGAAGATAACTTTTCAAAAGTGTGTACTCTCTCCTCTCTCATTTCATACCTAGACTTGTGCCGAAGGACATACTGTCCGAATGTGTACCCAGCGGACCGTCAACCGGGTTCATGTCGGTGACATGAGGATGGCAGCCTCCATTGTGCTCACAGGGAATAATTACGGAAAGATGGCACTGCTGGCGAGACATGCTGGCATAGGAATTATGTCAAAGGCCAGTTTTGGGGCAGTCCAGGACAAGTACATCACCGCAGCAGTTGATGAGAGGGGGAGGAGATGCTACGGCAAAACGTGGAGAGGATGAAGGCCAAGCCAGAAGGTGTTGTGTTGCTTGGTAAGTTGTCATATTTCAGCATTACAAGATTCTATCAATTATTTGATTTGTTGCAATATCTTTCCCATCCTGTATTGCCAGATGGAATTTAAATTAATATATTGATTTCATACCATCAAGTAAAAGATTGTTGATGCGTGGCTACAAAACTGAATGATTTTTATTGAAGATTACAAGGAAATTCATGACAGAGGGATTTTTTTGTTTGTTCTGCAGGTGATGGACGCAACGACGGCCCGGGTCACACTGCTCAATACCTTACATACATCATGATGGAGCAGGAGACCCTCTTGACGCTGCATTGGCAAGGATGTTTCTTATTATGGGGACAATGCTACAGAAGATGGCACAGCATTTAAGCAACCGAATATCATCAATCTGGCAGCAAGCCGCAGTGTCAATCAGCACACATTGAATGGGTAGCCTGATTCTATCTTCAATTTCTTACTTTTTATGTTTGCCCTTACATAATCATTTCTGCCAGTTACTAAGGGAATTTAAGTGGGATATTACGTAGTAACTGACAGGTTAACTGTTGATTTTCAGGTTCCCTCTAGCAGAGATGTATATCAACCTAAACTGAACCAAATGATCTGCAGTACTGAAAAGGCAAAGGACCAACATTAAATTACTCATTATGGTTGTATATGTTTCAGGCATTAAAATATTTTAATTTTGGTGATGATTTTATATCCTGGATAAAACTTTTGTATAATGATATATATTCTTGTGTTATAAATAATGGTCATGTCTACGGGACAGTTCTTTGAAGGAGACGTTTGTCCGTGGAGTACGGGAGACTTGGGTCAAGAGAGAATTTACCTTTTATTAATCATTTCTCTTGATATCATAGTGTCATATATCTACTTATTTTGATATTATGGCACAAGTTCACATTGTACTGTACGTTAGATGCAAATGCGATTACGGGCATTTGAGTGGCAAATGGCAATCTCGGACCAAATTCAAAGGGATCTTCGCTGGGAATTTGCAAATCGCCTCGGCAACGAGATCATCAAATTGAACAACTGAAGGTAGACCTTTTGGTCCTGAAAGAGGCCAATGCTGAATTGAAAAGTGAACTCACAAAAAAAACACAGCAACATCGGCTCAAACACGCACTGAACATTCGGTGTTTATTTATGTTGAGATAAGGCAAATTATTTAATATAATCAAATTACCCAACCTAAGAATCATTCATTGATAAACATCATTAATATGACGGAAGTACGTGATGGAGCCAAGACTTACACAGCAGAAGCTCGCCTATGTGTTTATGAGCTGCTGTCACATCAGGTAGCCTTTGACAATGTTGGACCAGTCTTCCAGTTTTGTTATCCGACAGGGAGGACTGCAGATCAAGTCCCCACTGGTAGAACTGTGTCTCATATGAATGACAAGAGATTGCTTTTGGCTCAAAAGCAGCGAGGAGATTTCAGCAGTAAAAACAATCTTACCTTGGCAACAGAAGAAACGCTCAAAGAAGGGGACATATACATGACCTATATGGTTACAGATAACGATGACAAGTCATACGTTTTAGGATTGAGAGAAATGCTGTCAAAAAGTGCTGATGACACTTTAAACACATTTAAAACAATTCTTGATGATATTACTGAAATATGTAAGGAAGGCAGAGAAAACAACCCTGGCATGCAAATTCTATGTCAAATTAAAAACACAATGAGTGACCAGACTGCCACTGAAACTAAGTTTAACGCAATTTTAAAGATATACCGCCTCCCTTTGTATCAAGGAGGGTGGGATATTTTCTCAGATGCAGCAAGATCAAAGTTGATAGAGATGGTCGGGGAAACCAAGTTCCCGTACCAAGCTGCGTGGTCTAAAGGGTGCAGGACCAGTACCCAGATCCCAACGGCCAATACACTGGGTTTCTCCATCACCATCTGATGTACAATAGAGAGCCTCATTGACGACAAAGAACAGATCCAGTAGTATGGATATGTAGCTGTGGTAGCAACAACATTTTTATTGCAGTTTTGATCAGCATGGAATCCCTGTAAATTCAAATCAATTCGAAAATGTACAACCAAATGAAAATGCCCCACAGCAATTCAATGAATCATCTAAATCCCAAACGTTGGCAGAATGTATTCAATTCAATCAAGGTGGAAGAGGATGCAGGTGAGACCTGAACTAAGATTGTCAAGATATAAGCATGAATGTTTAAGACACTTGTATTGTTTTTATCAGGTCTTTGTTGAGGACCCTTGAAAGCGTGGATGATGCAGGAGAGGCATTTGGAGGTGCTTTTAAAAAAATTATTGGTCCCTTGTAGATATGTCAACCTAGTCATACGAGTAGGCTTTGCAGCCAAGACACAGTCAATAGGACACATGTGGGTGACATTCTAGTAGCTGGTAACATTAAGTTTCAATAAGATAAAGAGGATTGCAGATATCCTGAATCTCCACATGTTCTCATTCCTGTTTTTCTTGCGGTGCAAAACCTCAATGTGTGGTTGAGGAGAGTAGGACAAAAGAGAGGCTCAAAGATGAGGAAGTGGGCTGCTAAAAACCAGACCGAATATCATCAGCAAGAGCTGGTTGGAGAAATTGCTTCAAGATGGCCAAATTTACATGAATAAAATGGTTTGTCGAGCACTGTCACTGCTTGGAAGGAGTGTTCATTTCCTCTTGTTTTCTTTTAGGATCTCTTTACAGCAGCAGGTCGCCATTCTAACACGACCTGTAGATTTGGCCTGCGGGTGGTCTCAACGGGGACTACGTACGTGGGGGATGAGGACAGGTTGCTGGAAGACAGCAACCTGTCAAACTCAGTGCTCCAGGTAGTCTGGAGCGAGGATGATGAGGTAAGATGATAGTGGATCAAAGGCAACACATACATTGATCCAGAATCCAGTGAGGCTCTCTGTATTTTCGGGTGACCCAAAATCAAAAGGGGGGGGGGGGGGGAAGTCCCATTTGAAATTTGGAAAAATGAGGTGGAATGCCTCGAGATTGAAAATGGTTGTAAGGGGGATACGCTTGCCAGGCTAGTGCGGCGATCTTTGCGCGGTGAGGCTGCACAGTTGATTTTGCATATGGAGGTGGATGCAACAGTCCGGGACATTTTGAGTAAATTAGAGGGATTTATGGGACCGTGGAGAGTGGGGCCGCGCTCTTGCAGCAACTCTACTCCTCCAAATAGAACCCAGAGGAAGGTACCTCTGCCTTCAGCGCGCGCCTCCAATTTCTAATCGATAGAGCAGAACATAGGAGTGGCATCTCAAAGTCGGCGAAGGATGAAACCCTCCGCGTGATCTTTTGGAAGGGCTTTTCAAATGTCAGCCTCAAACGAGCCATCCGGCACAAATATGAAGTGATTGCCTCATTTGATGAGCTTGTGCTGGTATTTCGACTGGTTGGGAACCCGACTGAATATCATCAGCAAGAGCTGGTTGGAGAAATTGCTTCAAGATGGCCAAAGTTACATGAATAAAATGGCTTGTGGAGCACTCCACTGTCACTGCTTGGAAGGAGATGTTACTCAAAGTGTTCATTTCTCTCTCGTTTTCTTTTAGGATCTCCTTACAGCAGCAGGTCGCCACTCTAATGCAACCTGCAGATTTGCCTTGCGACAGGTCTCAACAGGGACAATGTTTACAGTGGAGGAAGGATCTCTTTACAGCAGCAGGTCGCCATCCCAATGCGACCTACTGTTCTACGTTGAGGCAGGTCTCAACAGGGACAATGTTTACAGTGGAGGAAGACAGGTTGCTAGGAGACTGCAACCTGTCCAACTCAGTGCTGCAGGTAGTCTGGAGCGAGGATGATGAGGTATCAGAACTTTTAATTTTATATTAAGGTTTTTTAAATTTCATAATGCTTTCATATACATTGTGGCTTTGATGTTGCATTAACTTTTTTCCTCCTTTATTTTCTTCTTCTTTTTATGTACAGATTGCTTTTCGCATCACTTGGGTAGTCAGCCCCTGAGCAGACCAGCGAAGGCTAAGGAGCTGGCCAAGTGAGCTGGCCAAGTATAAGGTCTACATTAGAGAAAAAATTATGGACCTGAATAGAATTTGCAAGGCAAAGCCACAGCCCCAAGGCCCAGCCCCATCCTCATCCAGAGCCCATGCCAGAGCATGAGCCCATGCCCGAGCCCGTGCCCGAGCCCGAGTACGAGTCCGAGCCCGAGCCATCTTCTTGCCAAAGTTGTAGAACAGATATATCATATAAGAAACTCGCAAGTTGTCCTTCCACTGTCACATAAACCCCTTTTTAATTGGAGAACGTGTGTTCTAGCTCGCTGTTACCCGAGTGAGATTTCGATAAAAACAGTAGGAGGTCAGGTCGTAAAACATGCGAGAGGTTGTGCAGCGTTTTTAATCAAAAGTGTTTCTCCGAGTCACACGGGTAGGTTACTATAGCAACCGCACCTCTCTCATCATGCGACCAGCTGGCGTGACATGTGCTAATCGGCGCGCGCTGGTATACGTTAGCGCGGGAAATTTTGACGGTCAATTCATATCGGGTATACAACAGGCAATCGGGAGCGCAATTGTCAGTCTACTATAGTCACGCTAGTTTTTTTTTCGCTGCATAATTATACACATGTAATAATACACCGGTTTATATTCCTTACACGTACGGTACGAATCTATTATTCTTCAATCCGACTTCAAACTTCAACAGTAATCATGGATTTGCGGTGGGTAGCCATAATGCTACTGTTCCGTGCAATTCACAGCATGCAATTACGGAATCAGGCAATGTTTTTACTTCTGTGCAACATGGATCGCGCTGAGAGAGCGACACGATGGCGGATTCAGCGGAGACGACAGCGGCGACTGCGATATCTTCAGTCCGAAACAGCCCAACTGATGATGGTGGAGAGTCTCCTTCAAGCAGTGTTGAGGGGCTGTATCAGTGAAAGAATTCCTCGACAGCGACCGCAGGGACAAGTGTTTTGGGAGAGATCCGTCCTTAACTTTTCAGACTTCGAATGGAAGGAGCACTTCCGTGTCTCACGAGAAAGTTTTGAATTTTTGGCGGTAGAACTGAGACCCGTGCTGGAAAAGAACAATACGAACTTTAAACACTCAATTGAGTACAAGCGAAGGTTGGCGATTGTTTTGTGGTGGTTGGCCACCTCAGGAGAGTACAGGACTATTGGCAACCTTGTTTACAAGAGTACCACAATGTTCCCGATCCAAAACGCGATCGCTGCAATGTTTACATTTTTACGGCCATGACGTCATCTACCCAGATAACGTTCTGCGCGCTTTTGCTGACTTGAGTCGGCAGACTAAGGAGAAAAGATGTCTTCTTGCCCGCATTTTCACCAAAGCATCTGAGCATGCTTTTGTAGTGTCCTGCAAAAGCAAATATGCAGGTGGACAAACTGTAGCATCCCGTGTTGTTAAACAGCTGAAAGCCACGTCGGCTTCGCTACGCAGAACTATCAAGACTTATAACGACAAGGGGTTTTCCTCAGGGAAGGCTTCCTCCACTAGGGACGTTATCGCGGAGGCAAAGACTTCGACGGGCTCACTCGGTCCCCTGGTCCTGGCATTGGTACATGACTGGAACGCCGCCAAGTAGTCAGTTCTACCAAAAATAGAGGTTAGCTTTCGTTTAACTTCGCCGAAGTCCTTCTGCTGGCTGGCTGGAAGACTCTCCCATACCGTGAAGGCCGCACCCGAAAGACGAGAAGGAAGGAGGGTATGAAGCTTGTCCGCAAGGCTGGGGTCTGTCAGCGTTGCAACCTCGAACCGCTTAACCCACTCTCACATATATGTACTTTGCCTCATATTATTGGTCTCTGCATCCATCCCCACCCCTCTCCATGTTTTACCCATTACACCCCATTTTATGCTATTCTCCTGTTTGCCTCTATTCAGTTTGCCTCTATTCAGTATGCCTCTATTCTGTATGCCATTCTCTATTCACTGGTTTCTTTCACGCTCCTCCTTGGCGATTCCATACATGTACATTCTTGACTGATTATTCGTAGTCCGAATAATCAGTTCTTCAACAGTGGTCACCTCATCTGCATATTCTCTCTCCACCCAATCATGTGTTGCCAGCCAGGTCTTGTTCATCATCCTTCTTCATGTTCTATTGTTTGCACCTCATGCTCTCCTCATCCTTGGTTCTAATTGGTTCTTTCATCCTTAGTCACGTGTGTTAAGTTGTTTCTGATTGGTTATTAAATGCAGTGAATATTGGTTATGTGTTTGGTCATCAGCAAGCATGTTGCACCATGCTGGGATGATCAGTTGAGCTTACGACGAGTAAACCAAGCAGTTGTCATATACTTACTCTCGTCTCTCCGAGTACTTATTTTACCTTTTACATCTGGTGGCAGCGGTGGGATCTTATGCAGAGACCAATAATATGAGGCAAAGTACATATATGTGTCTTACAATAGCAAAGGCTTTCATGAAACAGGCCCCTGAATTTACACATTATTTCAATGAGTGTGTTTCATTACATGTCATGTTGCTTTCTATCCTTTTCCCCTCATTAGGACCCACACAAAACCCAGTTGTGTCAGGATGTTGCAGGTCGCTACTGGGGTGCCGGGGTTGCCTCCAGGAGTGGTTCTCCCCAGTTCCCAAATTGCCGGGCGGAGGATGCCAGGGACCGTGCTATCACTCAAGCAGTATACGCCATGTTCAAGCTGCACTACATCTTCAACCTCCACTATGCGGCTGAATTGAATTCCTTCTATGCATTCCTGGAACATCATGTTTACGACATCGGCATCGCAGGAAGTGCTATACCAGTCCGCGCCAAAGAGCTTATGTCCAACATCACTGCTCTTGGCTATAGAAGTCTGTGGACTTGATCGCGTTTTTGAGCTGATCCTCCCACTTACACAGGCTTTAGAATAGCAGAAATGTTCATATTAGTAAGACTATTGCTGAAGTTGTAAGTGAATTGTCGAGTGGAACAAAAGACCAAATTGATGAATATGCAGAAAAGCTTGCCAATGTAGAAAATGAGAAAGTGTGTGTCGAGTGTAGGGGAGCAAACGATCGAACATATTGGCCCATATTCACAAAGGAGGTTTGTACAAACCCCGGTTCAAACCGCGGTTTACGTCTATGGAAGGCCAATTGTAAACTGATGTAGAGCGAATGTAAATTCCTTACTTGTTAACAATGTTGATGGTACATATTCTCTCTCCATCAGTTTACAATTGGCATTCCATAGATGTAAACCGCGGTTTGAACCGGGGTTTGTACAAACCTCCTTTGTGAATATGGTCCATAGAGTATGTAGGAACTGCTAGGGTCAGCTGACCATTCCACCAGAAGTTGACTTTTCGGATTTTGAAAGTGGAAGTACATTGTGTGACCCATATACTGCCTTCAGCAGAATAAAGACAAAGGAAAATACTGCTAAAGTGATTCCTGGAGAACCATACTTCCTCAACCCCAATAGTTACGCCACCATTGTAGAAGTTCTTCGAAACCTTGGCCACCACGCAGGCATTGTACAATATGGAGGAGAGGATCGGCATTGGTTGTTCATAGAGTGCGACGGACTTCCGTATAAGATTATGAGGGATATCATTGATAATGTGTGGTTTTTTTCATCCTGCAAACAGTCCTACTATGGACTGAAACAATTTGAAACACATCTCTCACACGGTGGGCCGACCTGGGAATTCCTATTTTACATGATGCAAGACCTGCGTGCTTCGCCGATGTTTGCTGGCACTGAAACCACCCGGAACATTAAAGTAATGATTAGGACGATGCAACTGGTAGTCCAGCTCGATTCACAACCAATTGTTTTTGCAAACCTTCCTTGCTATTCTTGCAAAACATGCACCATATCCTAATCATGTCTGTCATAGGCAAGATGTTGTAGCCTTTGACAATCCGCTCTCAATCTGACAGGGAGGACAGCAGATCAAGTCCCCACTGGTAGAACTGTGTCCCACATGAACGAGGAGAGATTGCTTTTGGCTCAAAAGCAGCGAGGAGATTTGACAAGTAAAAACAATCTTACCTTGGCAACTGACGAAACGCCCAAAGAAGGGGACATATACATGTACATGACCTATACGGTTACAGATAACGATGACAACTCGACCGTTCTAGGATTGAGAGAAATGCTGTCAAAAAGTGCTGATGACACTTTAAACACATTTAAAACAATTCTTGGTGATACATGTCAACAAGTAATGAAGGAGAAGGAAACAATACTGGTATGCAAATTTCATGTCAGATCAAAATTTACAATAAGTAATCGAGTTGCCACTGATACCAATGCAGATATCCTGAAACTCCACATGTTCTCATCCCTGCCTTTTCTTGCAACCTCAATGTATGGTTGAGGAGATCCTCATGACCATGATCAGTGGGACAAAAGAGGGACTCAAAGATGAGGCTAGAGACTGGACCTTGATGGTATACGTCTCTCCTGGAATTCTGCTCTTTCAAGAATTTGAAATAGTTTCTGAGTAAGATCATCCTACTTCGCATAAACGGTCTTCACATCAAAATTACTTCGCTACCACACTACCTTCTGCAAAATGACATCGGCTCAGATTAATACAGATTCGCCGAGTACTCCCGAGGTGTAGTTTGTTGGAGTTGAAGCTATGAGACCCCGCACGTCTTCACCGAATATCTATCAGGAGAAGGTGCACACCCTAGGTGCTCTGCTGGCCATTAAGGTGAATTTTTATTTTATATTGTCTTATACCATTTCCTATCCTTTTATTGTCCTATTCTCCTTCCTCTTCTATATCTTCTACTTCTTCTTCTTCTTCTTTTTGTGTTCATCTTCTTCCCCCCCCCCCCCCCCGTCCTTTTTTAAAATTCATTTGTGTATCTATTAATTAATTTATTAATTTCATTAATTTATTAATTTTGTTTAAGTCATGTTGCTTGATAAATTGTTGGTTTGGTACTAATGACGATGCGTTCGCTGCTTGTGTGAAACTGTAAGCAAAGCCAAAGAAAAAAAAAAGAACAAAACAAGTATGAATGTTGATGCGTGTAGATTTAGGTGGAATTCGCGCTGTATCTATTAATTTGTTTTTGTTTTGTTTTGTTTGATTTAACACCTTAGGTTGAAAAGGAGGGTGAAGTCGAGAACGCGCACAGGCAGGTCACTGTTAGGGCAGAGGCGGGGTGCCGTTACTCCGACAAGATAAAATATGAACTCTGTGAGTTCGAGAGTGGGTCGAAACCATTTTCTTTAGGTGCCCGGCAGAAATTTGCCGTTGTCAAGAAATTCCGTGGTACTCCCTACGTAAACATTACTACAAACAGTACTACAAAAACAAAGAGTCAGCCAGCAATAGAATGCTGCCCGGAAAAAGGGGTATAAACATGACAATCGAAAACTGGCAGCGATTGTTTAAATCTGCTGGCAAAATTAACAATGCTCTAAGTGCCATGGATGAAAATTCCATGAGAACCCCACTAGGGGAGAGAAATGTGAAAAAATAAAATCTAGAAGAAAACGTAAGGTTATTATTACAACAACAACAACAAAAATCGAATAGTAAGGCACCCTTTTCTTCCCATACAACAGACTGCGGTTGCCGATCTGCACATGGCGCTACAGAGCCGCGACTCTTGTCCCAATCCAACACCCGAGCCAACGCCGGACATCGTTGATGAGTCCCCGGCACCCAGAAGCACACAGAGGCCTATACCAGGTGCCCCACGTCGCCTACAGAGACAGAGCTAGCAGTCATCGAGGAACAACAAGCCAAAGTTCGACTTCACGCAGCCTGGACAAGGCCCAGCTGTATATAAAGAAGGGCAGTGATCACCACAAGTCGTGGAATCTCCTTGAAATCCTGTACATTGCTCTGAGCAAGAAACTTGTACATCCGTACGTCAAGAAATGTATCGGGTCTGACAGAGAGGCTACCATTGAGGGATACTGGAAGTGGAACGACGGTGAAGTAAAGAACCCGAACTTAACATACATGCAGCAGATGGTATTTACCTACCTTGATGCTTGGTGCATGCTTGATGTACTTGGTGTGTGTAATGGTTGTATGAATGTTAATTATGTGGAACCGACAGAAAAAGGGCGAACCATTTGCATAGGTACTAATGAAAGAAAAGTTCCTGTTACATGCAATATTTGATAAGACTTCTGCTGCGTATGAACAACTGTTTTGATATGTGGTGATCCTCACCCCACCCCAAAAATGTTGGTGCTACGCTTTCATTGTAGCTGGATTCGCGACTATGCTAGGAAAATCTGAAACAACTGTCATGCTTACAAACAACAAACAAATGCAAGTGTTTGTTAAGAAGGCTCCAGCTGATCTCAACTGGAAAGACACATTTTCAATAATAAAATAATAATAAGTTCTGCTTATATAGCGCATATTGCCAAAGTGACTGTGGATGGATGCGTTCCCCCAGTCACTTTGGCTTTACAGCCCTTGTAAAGCAGTTCGATCGAACACAGCAGGGTGCCCTATGTCATATCCCATCTCACCGGATCTTGCTGGAGTCAGATTCTCCACATCTGAAGACCGGCCCACAGATCCGAACCAACACTCCCCAATACCTTGGGGAAGTCGCTGAGATGGTGGCAATCTCTGAAGAGGTGTACGCTGCCTGTTATGCAAAAAAAGTGCCCAGTGTAATCGCAGCTGGATTCTGCAGTCGCGAGATATTATTTTTAGAGATAGCAAGCAAAATGACAAGGGCTGTCCAGGTTCTCGATGATAGGACAAAAGGGAAAAAGACGATTTATCAATGCAATATTGTGTTGCAAGAATGATGCGTAAAGCGCCATCTGGTGCTTTTAAAGATGGGGACATTACGTTTGAGATTGCTGATGTACTCTGCAATGCCTCTCACCAGGCAGGTGGTTCAACAAAGTTACAGGAGGACTTAAATAGCAAAATACGAATACTAAGGAAACATGACAAGAAGGGCATTGATCACCACAAGTCGTGGAATCTCCTTGAAATCCTGTACATTGCTCTGAGCAAGGAACTTGCACATCCGTACGTCAAGAAATGTATAGAGTCTGACAAAGAGGAGTGGAACGACGGTGAAGTAAAGAACCCAAACTTTAGATACATGTAGCAGATGGCATTTACCTACCTTCATGCTTGGTGCATGCTAATGTAAAGTGTACCATTGGCCCTGTTTAGATTTATAGTTCTAGTATGAAAGGACCCACTCTCTCAACTTGTTCCTTCTCACTCAAACTCTAATGACCCGTAAATAAATGTCCCTCTCCTGTAACCACCTGTCCTGCCTTTGAAACAAAGCCTTCTTTCTTGTCCAACATTCCTCCTCTTTTTAGTTCCCATGTTTTATAGTGGACACAAGGCCATATATGGTTCCCTCCACTCTCTGCAAATAGTACGAGTCACCGAGCCAAGCACCAGTCCCAGGAGTTCGCCTGTGGTTATGGTGAAGAAGAAAAATGGTGACTATCACTTCTGCGTCGATTATCGCAGACTGAATCGTGTAACATGCCCCAACTCCCACCCCTTGCCCCGGATTGATGACACGCTTGATGTCCTAGCTGGTAACTGCTATTTTAGCACAATGGACCTGTCTAGTGGTTATTGGAAGGTAGGAACGGACCCCCAAGACGCCCCCAAAACTGCATTCACAACCGGCTCTGATCTATTCCAACTCAACGTAATGCCTATGGGATTACGCAATGCCCCATCAACGTTTCAAAGACTCATGCAATTGGTTTTGCGTGGCCTGCAATGGGAATCCGTGCTTGTGTACCTCGATGATATAATCGTCTTCGGGCATACATTTGATGAGAAGATGACAAGGCTACGCCAAGTGTTTGATAGACTGAGGATTGCCAATCTCAAACTACGTCCTGAGAAATGTAACTTCTCCCAAGAAAAGGTTGCTTTCTTAGGCCATGTAGTATCGACAGGGGGTCAAGCCATGCACGTTGTCAAGCGAATGCATTGATTGAGAGGACAGTGTCTGAAGGAGTAATGAAAGATCAGGACACAAAGAGGGACATGGTCATTGTGCTGGCATATATGCAAGGCAGGATTATTTTTAGCAATTAAATGTATATATACGTAACAATGTAAAAATTGTCCTTCCAAATTTAGAAAATGTCTTACAGCAGTAAAGCACTCACTAATACGTTCACCCAGCGTTGCATTCTATAATTAAAATATTTGTTTTCGTGTTTCCCTGCTAGATTGTGAACACAGCTTTTCCACGCTGAATCGCGTGAAGACCAAGTCGCAGAACCGTCTGTCAAAGATTCCACTCTTGTGGATTGCCATCGAAGGGATGCCCTAAGACGACGTCCCGGAGACCTTCTTCGCTGATGCCGCCGATAACTGGGCAAAGGCTCGCAATTGAAGACTAAATGTTTTATAGACATCCGGCCGATCCGGGGATGCATCAACATAGCATCACCTTGAGATATTTCTCAATTATCTGATATTATGGCAGTTCAAATTTGCATACAGTATGTCTACAAAAGGGAATCCCACGTTCCTGGGAAAATGTATAACGTGAGATGGAGGAGTCCAGCCCCAGAGACAGCCGCAGGGCGACAACGAGTCTGTGAGGATGAAAGTGGTCGAGGAAGAGGTGTACTACCATGCACAGATTGTACTGTTGGGTGGTTCTGTTGGCCGTTTGAGTCTGCGACCGAAATATAATACAAGTGGCCACCATATACTAATTTCATTTCCCCTAACATATTTGAGCAGTTGAGATAAATTAAGTAGATATCAATTTGATTCTTAACTTCAAGAAATGTTTTCCAATTATATTCATTGCAACTATTGTGATTTATATTCATATTTAAGTTCATTAAATAAGATAAGTTTGCTTCGATTAAGATTTATTGAAAGGAATTTGTAATTCCTGTATGCATTTATCATAAATAAATATTTGCCAAGTGACATTTTAATTTGAATCGTGTCCAAGCACTTTATTTGAGGATTTGTTTGATTGAATTTTATATTTTAATAATATAAAATTAACGGTGGTCTAATTGAACTAACCCCTCCCCCGAGAAGAAGTAATTTGAGCTAACGCCTCACAGAATACAAAATCACTGATACATTTTCAGACAAGTCTTAGGCCTATCCGTTGTGTATTATCTGTTTATTAGTCTATATAGCCAATATGGTTGCCCTTCTTCATGCTTTCGAACAGAACATTCGCCGTCACCGAATATTTAGAGACCGATCTAACCCATTAGAAATATTGGATGATCAAGAGTTGACTGCCCCCATTGACCATCACAGGGATGTACCACCTGATCTTTACACACCGCCTAAGCCCCGGACAACTAAAGTAAACAACATTATTGCAGGACATATCCCCAAAGAACATGAACTTGATATGATTACTGACTTGATAAAGAGAAAGATAATTTGAGACTACAACCTCCCCATTGACATAAGAGAGCTTAAAAACTGAACAGCAAACATCACCATTCTTCAAGCCTGTATACAATTTCTTAGCCCATGATATTTTGCCAAGCTTTGTTATCTGTGCGCCTTTAAAGACGCTCCAAAAAGTAATTTGTATTTTTGGACCACCATTGTCTGGTGACTTACACAGCATCATCACTGACCGGCAAACTATTGACCACTCTTTGTTCAGCTTTGAACATCGACCGCAAGGTCATTAGCGTAGAGAATCATGGGAGTCTACATATTGAACGTCACATTGCAACTATTGTGATTTATATTCATGATTAAGTTTATTAAGTAAGATAAGTTTGCTTCAATTAAGATTAAGATTTATTGAAGGGACTTTGTAATTCATGTATGCATATTATCATAAATAAATATTTGCCATTTTAATTTGAATCGTGTCCAAGCACTTTATTTGTAAGATTTATTTGATTGAATTTTATATTTTAATAATATAAAATTAACGGTGGTCTAATTGAACTAACCCCTCCCCCGAGAAGAAGTCATTTGAGCTAACGCCTCACAGAATACAAAATCATTGATACATTTTCAGACAAGTCTTAGGCCTATCCGTTGTGTATTATCTGTTTATTAGTCTATATAGCGAATATGGCTGCCCTTCTGCATGCTTTCGAACAGAACATTCGCCGTCAACGACTATTTAGAGACCGATCAAACCCATTAGAAATATTGGATGATCAAGAGTTGATTGAACGTTTCCACTTCCTCGAGCCAACATCAACGACATCTGTGAACGGACCAATACAAAAAACCCGATTCCACTCTGAGCTTGAATCTGTTATTTCATTATAATAGAGGACAGCGTGGTGTGGGGGTTAGACTATCAAAGATGGAGATATCACATGGGAAAAAGCCGATGTGCTCTGCAATGCTTCTCACCAGGCGGGTGGTTCAAAGTACAAGAAGCCAGTGAAGAAGCCATACACGTTGTCAAGCGAATGCATTGATTGAGAGGGCAGTGACTGAAGGAGTAATACAATGAAAGATCAGAACACAAGGAGAGACATGGTCATTGCGCTGTCATATGCAAGGCAAGATTATTCTTTGCAATTATATATATATAGGTAACGATGTAAAAATTGTCCTTTTCAATTTAGAAAATGACTTACAGCAGTAAAGCACTCTCATATATACATTCACCCAGTGTTGCATTCTATAATTACAATATTTGTTTTAGTGTTTCCCTGCTAGTTTGTGAACGCGGCTTTTCCACACTGAATCGCGTGAAGACCAAGTCGCGGAACCGTCTGTCAAAGATTCTGGAAGCACTCTCATGGATTGCCATCGAAGGGATGCCATACAACGACGTCCCGGAGACCTTCTTCCCCGATGCCGCCGATAACTGGGCACAGGCTCGCAATTGAAGACTAAATGTTTTTTAAACATCCGGCCGATCCGGGGATGCATCAACATAGCATCACCTTGATGATAACCGGCTCTCCTGGAATTCTCCTGGAAAACGATAGCGATACCAAAAAGGAAATGGTGCAGGCTCTTTCTGACATCCAAGACAGGGAAAGTGCTTGGGAAGATAGCAAGCAAAATGAAGAGGACTGTCCAGGTTCTCAATGATGGGACAAAAGGGAAAAGGCCGATTCATTGACACAATATTGTGTTGCAAGATAGCAAGGATGATGTGGAAAGCTGTTCTCCACATCCCGGACCTGATTCAGTGTCGGAACAGATCAAGAGTTCCCAGTCTAGAGGCACTCTGCATCATGTTGGCCCAGTTCGCCTACCCCTATAGATATGCAGACTTGGTCAAAGTGTTTGCCAGGAGTGTCCCACAATTAGTGCTGTAACTGACCTTGATGATCGGATCGTTTGATCGGATCGGCAAAATTTTATCGATCTTCGAAATCGGATCGATGATCGGCTAAAAAAAAAAAAAAAAAAATATCGTGTTTTTTTTTCTTTGGAAAATGATCCCCAAAAAACACATTTTGGGAATATAAATGAATACCAAAGCAACATATATCCATATTAATAAGCCCAAGGTAATCTTGTATGGGTATGCTTTCATTTAAAACTGATTACCTCTCCTTTTACAAAATTATTCGCGCCGATTTTGAGCTTAGTCCCATGTAATTAATTTGGCGTAACCTTTCAGAAACACATGGGACTATAAGCTCAAAATCGGCGCGAATAATTTTGTAAAAGGAGAGGTAATCAGTTTTAAATGAAAGCATACCCATACAAGATTACCTTGGGCTTATTCATATGGATATATGTTGCTTTGGTATTCATTTATATTCCCAAAATATGTTTTTTGGGATCATTTTCGAAAGAAAAAAAAACAGATTTTTTTTTTTTTTTTTGCCGATCCGATCTTCCGATTTTTTCTGCATGATCGGAAATCGGCAAAAACGGTCCGATCATGTATGATCGGATCGTGATCGGCATGCCGATCCGATGATCGGTTACAGCACTACCCACAATCTCCCTGCACATGATGGGATCTATCTACGACAACTTTAGGCACCTCTTCTAGACGATGGAGCAGCCATGGCTTTCTCCAGAAAACCTCACAGTCTACACCAACACTGTAGGCGAGAAAGGAGCGGCACTTGACAAATGTTGGGGCTTCGTCGATGGGACGGTTCGGCCCATATGTCGGCCCAAGGTGCACCAAAGGGACATGTACAACGGACAGGAAAGAGTACATGCCCTGAAATACCAATCCGTGACAGCAGCGAATGGGCTGATTGCCAGTTTGTTTGGGCCGGTAGAGGGCAGGAGACACGACAGTTTCCTTCTTCGGGAGTCTGGTCTTCTGACTGAGCTGGAGCGGCACAGCCATGATCCCCAGGGCAACGTCATGTGTGTGTATGGGGATCCTGCGTATCCACCGAGGGCCCACCTGCAGAGTCCGTTCAAGGGGGCTAACCTCACCGAAGACCAGAGGGCCTACAACCAGTCCATGAGCAGTGTGAGGGTGAGCCTGGAGTGGGTGTTCAGGGACATTGTGAACAATTTCAAATTTGTAGACTTCAAAAAAAAAACCTGAAAGTCTGCCTTTCAGCGTGCGGGAAAATGTACCTGGTGGCAGGACTCCTGACAAATGCTCACGTATGCCTGTATGGCAATGTAACATCCCAATTTTTCGGACTTGATCCACTATCCCTCGAGGAATACTTTGGTAATTAGTTGACTCCTGTCATACGTTTTCCCTAAATGTCCTTTTTTCACAGGGCGAAAAAATGGCCATAACACAGAAATTTGGGTTATAGTAGGCCACTAGTTTCATGGAACAGGCCTCTGAATAGACCCATTGTATTAATGAGTGTGTTTCATTACATGTTATGTTGCTTTCTATCCTTTATTTCTTCATCAGGACCCACACAAAACTTGTTCTGCCGTCCACACAGTGTTTTTATACCTCCGCAACCAAAGGATGTAAACATGTCTGATTACATGCTATGTCAGTTTAATATGCATATCCTAAGATTTTGGAGATCAGTTTGAGCATATTTTTGTTTGTCTCTTGTTTGAAGCCACGCTTAAGTTGTATAAGGCCTCATTTTGAGAAAATACAGCGGTATGAAATTGAATATATTGGTTCGTGCAGGTGTGCAAAGTGTCTCATAATGTTTGTACATCTACTCTACATTTATAAGATCATTCACCATGCCTGTTGACACGATCTCGACCCCGACCAACACTCCTACAAACTGACTTTTTACCAAACCGTTTTTTGGGTGACACCATTGACAGGGACTTGTGTACTGCCCATGCTTATTGTCATTTGAGGACTATTTGGACGCCCATGACATCGACACAGTACAGACGATGGGACCAAGCTACCATCGACACCTACACGCACCAGCCGAAGTGCGAGTGCTGACCAAACCAAAAACCACTGTGACCACCAGCGCTACCAACGAGACCGAAGTCATGAACGACATCGTGACTTTAGTTCAGACCGACACGATTATTATGCTCCCCAATAATTAGGATGATCCCCTTCCCTGGAGAAATATCTTTGATGTTCCGCTCCTGGACCACCTGGCAGGTGCCCATTAATAAATCACATCTCCCCTTCCCTTTTATTGAAAACACCCTGGTCAAGATATATATTGATTTGAGCCCCTGGATAAAGGGGGAGTGCGGCTCAGACCTTTGAGCAAGCACATGTGCAGTTTTTCTCTTGAATACTCCAAAAAGTTTGGAGTAAATAAATACCTTTATATTACTCCGGAATTATATGTCTGATTTTGTTGCATCATACATAGTACCTCGCCATCTCTTAACATACACCGATCCCAAACGCAACAGTAAAAAGTAAAAAGTAAAAATTGATCCCAATTCAAACCAAAGAAGGGCAAATTAGAGTTGAGGTTTTTTTTCTTTCTATGAAGAGGTGTAAACTCTAAGTTGGTAATCACATATATCATGGTAATCAAACAATCCTTTCCCTTTTACTGTTTGAATATTGATGCAATTACAAACCTGCTGGTGTAGTGTTCAGTGATAAAGAAGCAATTTCAATCACATATCTAGTTGATGTAATATAGACTGAAACAAGGTGATTACTGTCATGACGTTTCTGACTATCAATTTCCAAATATTCATTATTTGATGTGAACAAATATGCTAACAACGGCTCTAAGTCTGGCCCCCGTTTCATGAAAAGGTCTTAGTTAAGAATGTTGCCTCATCTTATCTGGTGCATTCTGCACAGAGCGTCGTTAGCTGTTGGAAATTCAAAAACTTTGTTTAGTAGTTACTAGCTCCACACCAGATAAGATACGACAACTGTCTTAGCTAAGACCCTTTCATAAAACAGGGCCCAGTATAACTTTCGTTCAATTCTAACTAAAAGTGAAAGCAACTTTAAGATGTCAAATACTGAAGTCAAACCCATATATAGTGACCATAAAAGGAAGCAAGAACAGCGGCCACTATAGACAGTTTAACTCCGCGACCATGTTACATAATATTCTTTTTCTCTGCAGAGGATCACTTTCAGTGACCCTTAACGACCAGTCGACGGTTTGTGGGGACAGCTTTGTTTGCTTTCTAAAGTTAAAGGGGTAGTTTAGTTTTGGTAAGGCTGAACTTTAGTAACCAAACCTGGACAATAACCTTCAAAACTAATAGTAATAACTCCACTATGCTCGAAAAGTATACAAACTTGCAAAATGACTAAGTAAAAAGCATGTTATCATTCAAAAAGAGCCATTTTGATCACGAGAGGGCGCTTTTTTAAAGGCGTCAGTTTCAACCATTTTCCATAGACAATAATGCATGTGATGTTTTATTACCAGACTGATTTTATAGAGAGAACATCAACAACTACTTAAATAACACTTTCGAAATTTTTTGAGAAAGTGGAAGCATTTTTTGAATTTTTTGAAAAAACCGTTAATTATTTGGGCCCCAAATAATTATAAGATCAGATACATTTATTGATATTTCAGCCGTTTGTGGGCCGATTTCGACCAAATAAAGTTTATTCTGCCATTAAAATTGCATGTTCTCTCAAATTTGACACTCAGTTTTGAATTACCTCACAAAAAAATTGCGATGTGCAGCGCCCTCTCTACCAAAACTAAACTACCCCTTTAACTATAAAAGTGACATGTTAAAAAATGAACTTCGTGCTAAATTCCTGTGAAATCTAAAATTCAACATTATTTTTGAAAATATTCATGATTTCTGACTTGGGACCTGTATTACTGACTCAAGTCCTGCTGATATTCAGCATTGTAAAAAGGGACTCAGGGGCCCATTTCATGAAAGAGTCTTAGTAAAGACCATCTTAACTGTCACGTCTTTGCTATTATATATACTTCCAACCTTGTCCTTTGTGATCGGAACAAACGCAATCCGTATGTCCGTAGACAGAGCTCCACACTCAACTTTTTTGTCAGTGGCCCGATCGGGCCAGTAAAATAATTTATTCCCCTATTCTGGTGGCCCAAAAGAAAAATTACTGGCCCCAAAAATTTTATTTCATGAGTAAACTTTTTACTATTCAAAATATCACTCTTCCTGTTCAAACCTTTGATTATAACCTTTGATTATAGATGAAGCATGACATGAAGAAAACAAGATATTTCTCATTTTGTCAATGTCAGTTTTAAAATCTGCTTGCCCGATCGGGCTACCAAAATATGAATTTGATAAATTTTGCTGGCCCGAAGTGCAATTTCACTGGCCCCGGGCCAGTGCAAGTGTCAAGCGTAGATTAGTCACAGTCACATGACAGTTACGATTGTCAAGACCCTTTCATGAAATGGGACCCTGCTCTCTAAAATAACAAACATGCACTATTATGGTGAACTGAAAAATAAATATTATAAATCCTGCATTTACAATTTCTACAACTCTTAAATAAAAATGTCATTAAAAACCATCAGCATTCAATCTGAATACAAATCTCAGCTTTGAACCTTTCTAAAGTATCTATTAAACATTTCATTAGTTTCTATGTTGACCTTGCCATGTCAATAGTCAGCATCTCTCTCTTAGTCTTGGGATGAAGGACCAGGCAGCAAAGTCAGCTGATTAATCACATGATGGGTCACCTGACCTTCTTTGTAGATTTGACGCTAGGCCCCGATGATTGTTTCTGCACATCAAAATGGAGAAAAGGAGGAAAGTCATTATTAACTTTGAAAGTCAATCTTTACAAAGACGAAAAACTATTAGAAAATGTAATATTTTTACTAACTGATTTTGTGACAAGACAGCTAGAATCATAGAACACTTGACATAAACTCTTACTAGCCCCTAGTAAAAATGTTACTAGCCCCGGGCCACCTGGCCAATGTTTGCATTAAGATCTTACTTCATTACATGGCTTGTTAACTCTGTTCATGATTTATCAAGGAGTTTGTACAAAATTAGGAGTACAAACCTGTTTAGCTTTAGTAGGTGACTGGTTCTTGGGAGTTTCTTGAAATTTCTTCAAATCTGCACTGAAAAGTACCTGAAATAATGACAGAAATGAAATCATAAAAAAATGTTTTTATTTGTAATAATTAAAATTATGCTATAAAATATGCTTGCCAATTTGGTAAAATATAATGTCATGGTAAAGTCAATATCAGTTATAATTCTTCCCCATACTTCTTATCATGAGCAGAGTGCAAGCATTCAAGATTGATGAAGCTGATGTCCCGAAATATTTTCTTCATATGCACTCAAAATGTCATTATTCATCAGAGCTCATGGATTTAAATTACATTTCAATAGCCTAAATCAGGGATCGACAATAGCACTTGCCCGCTAGCCCAGGGCAAGTAAAAAATGGCCAAATAAAACATCAGAAATTGTTTGGTTGACCGATCAGGCAACAAAATAATTGTTCAACCACCAGAGAACAATGTAATTTCATGAATATTAATCTCATCTAGAAGTAAGAGGGCAAGTAAGTTTTATATTGGGGCCAAGTAAAATTTCAAAATGTATTATTTTACTTGCCCGAACAAGTGGAAAGAAAAAAGTTAGTGTGGAGGTTTACCTATATTACTGTGAGGATTTACATACAGTTTTGCATAAAGTAAAACCTGTATATAGTGACCATGCAAGTAAAACAAGAAGAGTAGCCACTGTGACCTCTATAGACAGGTTCTATATCATCGTTTATCTCTGCAGGGAATCACTTTTAGTGGCCACTAAAGCAGAGATGCCAACCTTCACAAACCAAAAAAAGTATTCTGAGAGGTAAAAAACAGTATTTTGAACAAAAAAAAAGTATTTTCAGAGCTGCCAACCTTTAGAGGCAAAAAACATATTTTTTTGCGAAGCCAATTCGCGCAGCAAAAATACCCTTTACGCGCGCGTTAATATAAAAGTTGGTTCAGTCGATCACACCAGCGTTTATATGAGTTTGTTCGGTTTATTTGTGTTATATTTAAAATATGTATCTGGAGTAATAGTTTATCAGGGGTCAACGTAAATTTTGTTTCCGTTTTCCGAGCGTTTCTATAAGGAGTACCGGTAAAAAAAAAAAATAATAATAATAAAAAAAATAAATAAATAAAAAAAAATAATAATAATAATAATAATTTCCAAGAAAACGTATTTTATTAGGGGAAAACGTACTGCCGTATTTTGCGTGAAAAAACGTAACAAATACGGCAAAA
The DNA here is from genome assembly GCA_037951105.1 of Echinarachnius parma. Classification (NCBI taxonomy): domain Eukaryota; kingdom Metazoa; phylum Echinodermata; class Echinoidea; order Clypeasteroida; family Echinarachniidae; genus Echinarachnius; species Echinarachnius parma. The sequence continues at coordinate 99,378 of JBAMJV010000154.1, forward strand.
ACGGAACGGTTGGCATCTCTGCTAAAGGCAGGTTGCCACTATAGACAGGATTGACAGCATAAAGAAAATTCTACTTACAGAATGCGCCCAGCCAGCGTACTCTCCAAACAGCTCCCTGAAAAAGTTGCCAATTTCGCGATAGGTTCTATCTGTCAGTGATTTGGTTTTCTGCAGTGTCTTCATGTAGTCCCTGGTCGCTATCTGCCACACATGCGTGTCAACTGGAATTGCTCCACGCTTGTCCAAAGACATTAGGCATACGCAATCTGCCACCTGTTTTGGAAAATGATAAAATTATGAATTTGGTACAAAGAACTTTAACAGCCTTCTCTGTATTTAAACAAATCATTACACAACAATAATATCAAGATCTCTCGATTTGAAATATACATTCAGATATCTCATGTTACAAAGTCTGTTGTCATGTGAATAATTAATATTTATTAATGTATCATTCCAATATTTTGTTTGTAACCTGCTGACTTAGCTGACTTCGAATTTGCATAAGTCGAAGGTCTATTCTAGTACTCTTTTCTTTAAATTCTATTGTTTTTAACCCCTCATAAGTCAAATTTTCTCTAAGTCAAAGCTATTTCTTCAGTCCCAACATATTTGACTTTATAGGGGGAGTTGACTGTAGTTCAGTATGGGCCTGTTCATGAAGTTCAAATCCTGAGTTACCAACAAATGATGTTACTTATTATGCATGCTCACAATGTACAGTGGGCAGTGGGTACAGTACACCTTGGCCCTGATTCATACAATTATTTAAATTGTTATAAATGTCCAATTATTGTAACTAGTAGGTCAGTAGCCAATCAGCATGGAGCATTGGAGCCGTTGCCATGGCACTTACAATAATTAGACACTTACAACAATTCCATAAGCAGGGCTCGACACTCGCACTGGCCCGGGGCCAGTAAAGTAGCACTTCGGGCCAGCAAAAGTGTAAGTCATATTTTGGTGGCCCAATCGGGCAAGCAGATTTTCAACCCGATATTGAAAAAAATGAGAAAAATCTTGTTTTCTTCCATGTCATGCTTCATCTATAATCACAGGTTTCATTAGGAAAGAGTGATATTTTGAATAGTAAAAAGTTAACTCTGAAGCAAAATTTGAGGGCCAGTAAATTTTTCTTTCGGGCCACCAGAAAAAGGGAAGAAAATATTTCACTGGCCTGACCGGGCCACTGACAAAAAAGTGTGGAGCCCTGGCATAAGTTGTTATTAAACAGGGCACTGGTTTCCCCAAGTAGTTCATAGTGGGCCTGTTCATGAAGTGCAAATCCTGAGTTTTCAACAAATGTCACTTCCTATGCCTGTTTCCAAGTTACAATAATTGTTATTGTAAATTATGTTTTAATTACCTTAGCTCCTACACCTGGCAGCCTCAGTAGTTCAGAGTGGGCCTGTTCGTAAGGTAGACTCCTTAGGTTCGAGAGCCACTCCTCTCCGCCACATTCCCCAGTAACTTTCTTTGACGTTTGGTTGATGAACTTTGCCCTGTAGCCAAAGCCCAGCTTCCGCAGTTTATCCTCTACGCCTTTTCCGCTGAGCGACGCAAGAGTTGGGAATGAGTGCCAGGCTACACCATCAACAACACCTACCTGTGAAAAGATCATTTCGAGAATATACTCTGTCAAATTCAAAATACACAGGGACTCAGGGCGAATTCGCCCCCGAAATGCCAAAAACTGCCCTGGAAAATCATAAAAGAGCCCCAGAAATGTGTATAGAGTTCAATGCAAAACAAATATTAGAGTGTTTATTTCATGCACGCAAGCTTGAAATGTAACCCCCGAAAAAATAAATATTAATTTTTTCAACAAAAGCACATTAATGAGAAGTTTGAGCTACTACAGCCATAGTAATAAAGGATGCGGAATGTCAGAATGCTACCACTTAGTACATGTATCGTAACTTTTGCACATTTCGTAATAAAACATGTTAAAAATCACTTTCAAAACATCTTATACCATAATTCAAGTATATTTTAGGGATATCAGCCGCAGATACTTCAGTCTTCATTGTTTTTATATATTGTCTTTATTATTATTACTATTATTATCTATTCGGCAAATGAAACATACAAAAATACAATCATCATACAACGTATTGAGAAACGGTCACATAAATGCCAGGGAAAGAAAAAGATTAACTTAATAACTCTTACCCAAAGGTCATCATTCCCAGTGACCTAAATTACATTGTAACACCATTTTTCAGTTTTAGAAAAAATTTATATAAAAAGTTATCGAGTTTGACTACAACTCTCTTTTTAATCACCAACAAATTGAAATAACCTGTGATCACACTGTTGTCTTCTTACCTGTGTTGGGTCTGAGATCAAGATCAAGATCCGCAGCTCAAGATCAAGATCAGAACCTCTGAGATTGAGATTACTGATGCCGATTTCGAGACTGGTCTCGAGATCAAGATCGATCTCGAGATACCCAACACTGGACTGCATCCGCTCATCAAAGTTGTGTTTTTGCTGATTAGTGAACGATTTTAAAAGCTTTTTCGTTTTGATATTTTACGTAATAACAATGTTAATCTTGAGCTTATCTCGAGCGACAATTCCGAGAACAGAAGCTCCGAGATCAAGATCAAGATCAAGAACCACACCTTTGAGATCAAGAACAAGATTGAGATTACTGATGCCGATCTGATCTGAGATCAAGATCAGTCTCGAGATACCCAACACTGCTTCTTACTAAGGCTGAGTCATGTCGGATATTTTACAAACCATAACCCGATATTCCGATTAAACAGAAACTAAAATTTTTAATCAAATTTTTTTTTCTTTTTTCCGGAGCCCGTTTCGGAAAAAACAAAACCGGGACCCGATCGTGACGGTTGGAACCGATTAGATCGATCGAACCGACTCGGCCTTACTTCTTACCTCACTCCCGTAGTTTGTGCACAACTTGTCGACCATCCCCGTGATTCTGGAGATGTTGTTGTTGGACGAGCAGATGAAGGAAATCAGGTTCTCCACAGGGTCCTGCCTCAGGATACGAACACCTGGAAAACCCTTGGCAACCTGGCGCAAAAAAAAGACAACAAAAAGTTGTTCAACTACGAAAATACCACCTGCATCGCACATTACCATATTTATATTGTAGGATCACATGCACATTGCCATATTTGTATTGTAGGATCACATGCACATTGCCATATTTGTATAGTGGGAGATGCATATATATTGTTATAAAATGGGCTTCAGAATCCATGCATTCTGATTGGTAAATTCGTATGTAAAAGTTTTTACTGATGCATGGCTCACTTTCACTTTAGTTTGATTTTCACATTTGTTTGCGCTCATTTAAAAAAACAAATGAACAGGCATATTTCGTGGATCACAAAAAAAGGTTAAATGTGACCACCTATAGCAAAACCCGGCACTTGTTGGTAAAAATCAAAATGTAGATTTTCATACCATTACAAAGGCCTCTTCACAAGCTTTCATTTCATGCTTTGTTCTAGCTAATTGGTCTAAAATTGGCGAAGATATGATTGTGCCGGGTTTTGCTACAGCCGGTCACAAATGATCTATTACTATATTACTTTAATGTACCTTCTGGAAGTTTGGGTCCTTATCTGCCCACTGGGCATACAGCTCTCCTAGATTGACGTCCGACTGGCTAGAATCTCACCCACGCATGTGAAGCAACAACACAGGATCAGTCAAATTTGTTCTCCATAAATCGTTGCCACTTTGAGCTTAACCCAATCAGGGCGGACTGATTTTGGTATAACAATCTCCATCTATAGACTTCTACTGGAGTATTTTCTGGACTAGTCCAGAACCTGTTAAATGATCTATTACAATATAAAATGTACCTTCTGGAAGTTTGGGTCCTTATCTGCCCACTGAGCATACAGCTTTCCAAGATTGACGTCCAACTGGAAGTAGTCCAACAGGATGGAACGACACGAGTCTTCGGAACTCTCTCCTCCCGGACCGCACGATTCTTTGCTTACAGGCACATCTTTCCCACCCTTCCGCCTCTTGACATCTGGTGCCGGAGACTTCTCAGAGGTTTGATGACCCCTCCGCTTCTTGCCTAGAACAAGGGATTGATAATCATGACAATGAATAAACATACGCCAATGCAGCCTATACCCAATGGTAGGGTATAACTTGTCTGCAATAAGAAGAGTACCGTATTTGTCGGTGTATTACCCGCTCCGATGTATTAACCGCACCCCCAACTTTGGCCATTTTTCCATAAAAAAAAAAAAAAATTTGATAGTATAATTCTTGATTTTTAGTCTTTAGATGGTCAGCATTTTCTTAGGAAAGGTACCAAAAATAGCTTATCTATCAGAGAAGTTTTGCCTATGAATTTTGTTTTATTTACTGAAGCCTCCGAAGTAAATAAAGAAAATTATCAGGCCTTCTTCACAGCAGAAGAATCTATAACTTCTGTTGAATTTGCCACACGGATCACTACACATGGGACTACATAAAACGTTAGACAACAAAATAAAGATTTCACCAATAAAACAATCAGAACGGAGATTTTAAAAAACTGTACCTTAATGTTATTCCTTCTTTCTAGTTCAAATTATGTTGAATCTACTCTTGAAAACTGTTTCAGGGGATAAGAAATTACGATCGTTACTTGCGAGTGCATTGTACTGATATATACGATCACGATGTTGTCATGTCAGCTCACATGTTTTGAAGGGTGGATTATTATTTGAGTATTAGCACTCAATAGTTTAGCATAATTTTGATGACATATCGAGTGCTACAGTGTACAACGTACCAATTTCTTATTTAGCACATGCGGAAATCGCACACGTGTGTGCATTCAGCGGCGTGGCCTTTCACCTGAACGAGGGCCTGTGCTACCCGCAGCGCTAGCATGCACACCGCCAGCGCTCACCGGCGCGGGGCCGGGCGGCGGCTTGGGGTCGCGTCGGGAAAGAGAATTCCCGCCTGAGCTAGCTGCTCGGCCAGTCGCGCGGGTGCTTGTTAGGATTCGTACTAAGATCGTGAATCTTCCAAGCCGCTTTCGCAGCAACAACGAGCAATATTTAGGAAGAGGTAAAAGAGAAACAAAAGACACTGCATGACTTGTTTTGGGGGGAATATGCTTGTATTTTCCGTGCATCGTATGAGTATGAATGCCTTGCTGAGGTGGACTTTGGTCACTTGTGAATCTTATCTCCGTGTATTAACCGCATCGTAATTAAGGCCCGGCGCTGGCTAGGCAATTTGCGTGTACAATTTTCCTATCTCCGTGTATTGACCGCTCCCCCCATTTTGGAGCTTTTTTTGGAGAAAAAAGGTGCGGTTAATACCGACAAATACGGTATGCACATATTTCTACTCGTCCATCTAAAATCAATAAATCAGACATGTGTACCAGTGACAAGTGATTTTTTTTGTAAGTTTTGATTGACACTTTGACTGACACGAGTCACACAACCACCAGCAATGACTTTGCCAATTTCTTATGCAACAATAATTTCAAAAACACAAATCATATATCCGCCACATTTAAGCAAAAACATACATGTATTTTGGGGCAGAATTACTAAAGGGGTAGTACAGTTTTGGTAAGGCTGAACTTTAGTAACCAAACTTGGACAGTAACATTATAAAACTAATAGTTATAACTCCACCATGCTCGAAAGGTATACAAAATTACAAACGACTAAGTAAAAAGTCAGTAAATCATTCAAAAAGAGTCATTCAAACACAAGAGGGCGCTCTCTAAAAATGCATTGGTTTCAACCATTTTTCATACACAATTAAGCATTTGATGTTTTATTGAAATAATGATTATTAAAAAACGCTTCAGAACATTTTTGAAAAAATGCAAGCATTTTTTAATTTTAAAACAAAAATCCATCTAATTATTTGGGGCCCAAATAATTATAAGATTTATTCATTGATATCAGCCGTTTCTGGGCCGATTTTGACCAAATAAAGTTTATTCTGCGATTAAAATTGCATGTTCTCTCAAATTCGACACTCAGTTTTTAATTACCTCACAAAAAAATTGTGATGTGCAGCGCCCTCTCTACCAAAACTAAACTACCCCTTTAAGCCCTTTCACTGGTGCTCAATATCATTTTATTGTTCATTCGGTCAAATAACAGTTTATTGTCCAATACTGGATTTATTTGTAAGTTGAGTCATTAGAGCCTATAAGCCGTTTCTCACCTGTTGCAGTCTTCTTAGATGCAGCTGCATCACCACCGGAACATATCTCACTCGGATCGGACGGGTTGCAATTGTGGACCTGGTATAGTATGTGGGTATCAGTCTGTTTCAGGGTCCATATACAACCGGACAGAACGCTCCTCCATGTTCCCGGCTCAATCTCTCTCCATCTACAATAAAAGAATAAAACAAAATTGAAAATTACATATTTTATAATCAAGAAATTTCAATATAATTCACAAAAGCAAAGCAACATATATCCATATGAATAAGCCCAAGGTGATCTTGTATGGGTATGCTTTCATTTCAAACTGATTACCTCTCCTTTTACAAAATTACTCGCGGCGATTCTGAGCTTTAATAGTCCCATGTGATTCTGAAAGATTACGCCAAATTAATCACATGGGCTAAGCTCAGAATCGCCGCGAGTAATTTTGTAAAAGAAGAGGTAATCAGTTTGAAATGAAAGCATACCCATACAAGATTACCTTGGGCTTATTAATATGGATATATGTTCTTTGGTATTCATTTAAATTCCCAAAATATGTTTTTTGTGATCATTTTCCAAAGAAGAAAAAAAAACGTTTTTTTTTTTTTTAATTAGCCGATCATCCGATCCGATCTGCGATCCGATTTCGATGATCGATAAAATGTTGCCGATCCGATCAAGGTCAGTTACCTCACTATCATAAAGTGTCACTCTCTAGACCTAATTTCTCATTATAAGTTGTATAATAGTACATTGGGTGATTTCAAGTATGGTGTTTGGGGTTGGTGTTAGTGCTTGTTAAACACTAGTAACACCGGCCTTAGGCACCATATTTGAGATGACTTCGTGTAAGGATGGTATACAGTGACATTGGGGGATTTCAAATATGGCGCCTAAGGCCGGTGTTAGTGTTTAATAAGCACTAACACCAACCCCAAACACCATACTGGATAATCAACCATTTCTATGAAAATGTATGTTTTTCTTATTTGTTTATCAATTCAAGCAATTTAATTTCCATTATTCAACTATATTTGAGCATCAAAACAAACTTCATAAATGAAAACAACGCCAAATAACTCATACTTTCTCTTTGTAGAAAAAAAAATGCTCATGCTGATGCTTTCAGCTCACGCTCATAACAATCGCACATGGGCCCAACCATACTGCCATTCATTCACTACACGTTTATAACGTTCTCGCATAGCGCAGCCAGGCCACCTGCACGGACGGCATCGTAACTCTCTGGCGCACTGGAAGATGCGGACTCCTTGGGCCCCGATTTGCCCCGCAAGCAGTACGGCGATTACCCCTCGGCATCTAACGAAACTCACTGAGAAATTTTGAGACAACATCATAACTTAAGTTATTCATTTCAAAATTGTCGGAAAAGAAAGCGTTTATAATACCTGAAGCTCTGACCACAAGCGAGTGTGATGTCGAGACGCAACTCCGATATACAACAAGGAATTGTTCGCCAGGAATTCGCCATTTCGTCTCAAGAGTGTCCAGTCCCAACTTCCAGAAAGCCACGCTGTTTGTCATGCAAATAAGGTGCGCGCGCACGCGCAGGTGCGCCCTCTTTCACCCCCCCCTCCCCCCTCCCCCCCCCCCCCCCCCCCCCCCCCCCCCCCCCACGAGCGCCCATATCGGTGACAGCATCTTTTTTCTTTTTTTGTATTAAAGGGCATCTCTTATGTGAATTATTTCCTTCCTACGTTTTACAAGAAAATACAAAAATAAATCTGGCATTGGGGGTGGGGGGGGGGGGGGGGGGGGGGGGGGGGACTATAAAGCTTGAAGACTTATCTACAAATTGGTAAACATTGCGTCGACCATCAGTTTAACCTTGCACCACCCCCAGTGCATATATACATTGGCTATACAAGTAAACCTGTGTATACATGACGTATAGTGACCACCTATGCTATGGAAAACAAAGAAAGTGGCCACTGCGGCTCCTATAGAGAGAAGTTTCAAACATAATTTTTCTCAGTTTAGGGGATCACTTTTGGTGGCCACTTTAGGCAGGTTGGCTGCTGTAGACAGGTGACCACTAAGATAAACTATTATCATAACAAACTCATTATACCACCACATGCAACCATTCAGTTTCATCAATGTACTATTATCATAACTCATTACCACCACCTCCACAACCACAACCATTCAGTTTCACAAGGACTAACAAACTCACTACCGCCACCACAACCATCCAGTTTTATCACGACTATTATCATAACAAACTCACTACCACCACAACAACCATTCAGTTTCATCAGACTACTAACCAACTCACAGTAGCACCACCACAACCATTCAGTTTCATCACAACTATCCTACCAAACTCACTACCACCACCACAACCATCCAGTTTCATCACAATTATTATCATAACAAACTCACTACCACCACAACAACCATTCCGTTTCATCACTGTACTATTATCATAACAAACTCATTACCACCACCACCACAACCTAACAAACTCACTACCACCACAACCATTCAGTTTCATCACAACTATTATCTTAACAAACTCACTACCACCACCACAACCATTCAGTTTCATCAGGGAAATGGGAGTTTCCGAGATCTTAAGGGGGGGCCATAATGCTCCACCCCCCCCCCCCCCCCTCCCCCCGGCCATAGAAACACCTCAAATAGCCTGGCCCTTTTAGGGTTAAAGATGTTTGCATGCAAATCCCTCATATGGTAGCAGAATCGACAGAACAATAATCGTCACCATATATAAATTGGAACCACTATTTGCTATCTAAATTAACCCTGAAAGTTTCATTATCGATATTTTACATGTTGATAATTTTTAACAAGTAAATAATTTCACAATTAACATACAAAGTCTCACTGTTCTGTTGTTTTTATTGTTTCTCTTCACAGTATATAACCATCCTCAAAATGAGTTCTTTACTTTTTCTTGAATATATTTACATATGTATATGAAGTTTAAATAATCAGGTGTAGTGTAAAAAACATTTACAAACCATTGAACATTTACCCCCCAAAATACAACATTAACAACGTTTACATCCATTCAAAAATAAAAGATGTCTTTTTTAGAATAGAAAAGTTCATTCTAAAAGTAACATAGATCTGCCAATTTGTGCACTTATCTAAATTTCTATTACAAGTATGACATTATCTTACAAAGCATTGAAAAGCATGCTGTCACAAAGAATTTCATTTAAAGTACAATTTTAAAACTTTGCTTATATCAGGGCTCAACATTTGTACTGCCCTACTTACAACTACAATTGAGATTCGGGCCATCAGCTTTTAAAGGGATAGTTGAGTTATGGTATAGGGAGTACAGTTTTGGTCAAATTGAATTTTTAATAACCAAATCTGCACCACTACATTACAAACTAATAGTTACAACTCCACCATGCTCAAAAGGTATACAAAATTGCAAACGACAAATAGTTATAAATATTAATGGATATTTCAGCCGTCTCTTTATTTTGTTTTCACTGAGAGTAATTGACTTTCCGTAACTTACGCGTACGAGTAAGTGGCAGTGTTCTTTGCCCGCAGGGCGGGTGGCAATCATAGCGTCTAGCGCTAGAATGCCGACAGTAAAATATTTCAGTAATAATGTCAGAGGCCTGTTTCCATATGAAGTCAAGAGATGCCACTAAATGGCTAGATTTTAAGTTGCATTATATTTCATTACCTCTCCCTCAGCTGATCTCATCTATGCATGGGGTGGGGGCATGTGTTTCACAAAGATTTTAGTTGAATTTAACTCAAAGTTGGGCCAATAATATTATGGAACGCCGTTGGAAAGAATTCCTTTAGCATCCACCCCCCATAAAATTGCAATTATTGATATCATTTTTGTCAAAAGTTTTTTTTTAATTTTAAAACTTTGCTTATATCAGGGCTCAACATTTGTACTGCCCTACTTACAACTACAATTGAGATTCGGGCCATCAGCTTTTAAAGGGATAGTTGAGTTATGGTATAGGGAGTAGAGTTTTGGTCAAATTGAATTTTTAATAACCAAATCTGCACCACTACATTACAAACTAATAGTTACAACTCCACCATGCTCAAAAGGTATACAAAATTGCAAACGACAAATAGTTATAAATATTAATGGATATTTCAGCCGTCTCTGAACAAATTTTGATCAAATAAAGTTATTCTGTCATTAAAATTGTATGGACTTTCAAATTTGAGACTCAAAATTTTCATTATCTCACAAAAAATTATTTTGTGTAGCGCCCTCTATACCAAAACTCAACTATCTCTTTTAATCGTTTTTGAAATGTACTTGTCCGACTGGGCAATCAAATATTAGAGATTGCTTATGTTTTTCTTTGCGTAGGGGCCAATCTTTTCTGGCTTCACACCATCAAAATAATTAAGAAATTTCTTAAATACGCCACAAAAAATTTGGCATTGCTTTTACATTCACTTGTTTAATTTCTTTAATATTTAATTACACATCTTAGAGCTACTAACTGATGAATCAACTAAATAATATTTCAGAATATTTCTTTAAAATAAAAAAATGTGTACAACACATGTAAGAAGAGAAGAAATGGTCTATAATTTGATATGGTGAAAAACTTTAGAAGGTGCATAGAACATAACTACTGACATAGCAGCTGACTCGCTTTTGTTAGTACATGCTCAAATGAAGTTTGTATGCGGTACCGATGGAAAACATGGCTCTAGTGGGTAGTCAAAACAGATCATAAAGGTCTCAAAATCATTTATTATTATTTCTGTTATTAGCAATACCAAACAACAAATTGATGGCTAGAAGTGACAGGAATGATAAACTTATCAGAAACTTATTAGTAAGTCAAAATGCCAGTGTTTTGCTTCTATTTAAAAAAAGGTGACAGAAAATATAGACAGTTACATATATTATGAGAACCTGGGGGGTGTTTCACAAAGATCCTAAGTTGAACTTAACTCTAAGTTGGACTTAAAAAGTATGGAAAGCCATTTGTAGCCTTGGAATAAAATATATTCATAAGCAAACATGCTAGTATTTTAGACTTTTCATAAATTTTACACAAAGAACATGAAATCTGTTTGATAATAGAAAAATATTTATGAATTGGAAAACTTTGCAACATTTAAAAAAAGAAACTAATGGCTCTCCATATTTTTAAAGTCCAACTTAGAGTTAAGTTCAACTTAGGATCTTTGTGAAACACCCCCCTGGTCTTTTACCTACAGAGACAAAGTAATTCTCAAATTGAACTTGTATTAAGTATCGTTTGTTGCAGCTTCCGATAAATATTTCCACTTTACTCTTCACAACGGTTATCAACATTTATTGCGTAATGCAACAGTTTTGTACATCAGGAAAGAAATCACAGAATCATATCAAATAAAGCAGAATTCAAAATAATTATAATTAAAGATGTCCAGGGGGGTGTTTCACAAAGATCCTAAGTTGAACTTATCTCTAAGTTGGACTTTGTAAAACCGTTTTAAAAGTCCTTTTTCAAAGGCATAAAATGTTGATTTAAATCATTAATATTTTCTATTATCAAGGAAATTTCATGTTTTTTATGTAAAATTTATGACAGTCTAAGATACTTGCATTCTTAGTTTTGAATATTTTTTTTTCTTTTAAGGCTACACATGGCTTTCCATAATAGATAAGTCCAACTTAGGATCTTTGTGAAACACCCCCAGGAATATAACAAATTTCTTCACAAATTAACAATTGCAAGAATGGTACTCTGAAATTCAAAGATTTACAAAATGTTACAATAAACATAATCAATAGATGAATGCGCAACACAAAAAGGTAATTGTAATGAACTTCTTGATAATAATACAACTCGAGTCATACCTGAGTAACTTTAACACCCAAGAAAAACAAGCAAAGTGGACACTGTATACAGGTGACCTCTATAAACAAGTGCCGTCACACTGTTCTTCTCTGCAGGGGTTCACACTTGGTGGCAAAGTATATAAAGCAGGTTGGCTGCTATAGACAAGTGACCACTAAGACAGGTTGGACTGTTATTACCCAAAATGTATGAAAAACGAATATGTAGACATGATAACGCCAAAATGCTCGTTTTGGGAAAATTAACGGAAATAACTTTATTGGCCGAACTAATTGATTAGTATTCACTTGTTGAAATAGCATAAAAAAGGGCGTGTGTGGACAAATCCGAACCTACGTATCGTTAAATGCAGAAATATCAGTGAAAACGTTTATGAAAGCTGCTGACCGTACCAGTTTAAATATTTAATAAAAATCAATGGCAGTGGAGTAATGAGAAACTGATTTGGGGAGGCGCACACCTCATGTTTTTCTTGATTTTTTTTCAAAAAATTTTCACTTATCTTTGTTACTGTTTTTGTAAAATCATTTGGGGTGGGGGGCATGTGTCAATTATTGGGGGCACACCTTATGTTTTTCTTAATACAAAAACAAAAATATTCCCTTATTTTTTCTAAAATCATTGGGGGTGGGGGCATGTGCCCCCCCCCCCCCCCTGTAACAATGCCACTGAGTGGGCTTATGAAGAAGTTTAGTGACAAAGACAAAAGTGCTAATGCATTAAAAAATAAATGTAGTATACAGCATACCAACCATTAACTCTCTTCATTTCTGTGTACATGTAAACCGAACACAAAAAGTAACTTCACCCCTATGCAATTACCAATAATTTCATAACCGATTATGTTTCAAGATGTCTTCTTACCACAATATTGGCACAGTTGTCATGTTCGATATGTGCGAAAATCAGAGATATTCATTACTTTATGGCTGAATGAGCACAGATTAAAGACAAAATGGCCCAATTCAAAAATCACAAGGTATTGCGCGTGCCTGTACATTGTTGTGAATCCGCACATGTGGCGGAATGCATTGATCATGGTTTATGAAACAATGCTGTTTGATATTCCATTCATTTTGATTTGTTGATGGCACATGTGGTAAAATGCATCAATTGAAATTGTAAAACAGTGCATTTTTTAATTTTCCAACTCTCAATAATTTGTAATGATGATAATACTTTTGCGAATTTTGAAATATGACTATTTGTTCTGTAATGTGTGCTCACTCAACCATGGATTTATGGTTACCTCTTATTTTTACACATTGTTTTCCTAACTACCATATATTGGCAAGACGAAATCTTGAAACGATTCTTGGTTATGACTATGGGCAATTGCTTAGGGGTGAAGTTACTTTTTGTGTTCGGTTTATGATGCATCACAAAATGACTAATAAAGCTATTTCTGACCTGAAGACAAAATAAAGTTTCTACCATTGGGGATTTGAGGATGCTACTAATTTAAACAACCATTGAAACCCTTGCCCTAACCCTAAAAAATCTAACCTTAACTTTCATACTAATACTGACCAAAAGAGGTAACAAAGTAACTAGTGTTGTCATTTTCGGGAGTATTTACTACCCGGGACTCGCGATAATTTTTCAGGCGAGTCCCGGGTACCCGAAATTTACCCATTTGTTTATTACACAATCGGCATAACACGCCAGCTGGGAAAACATGTTCATTCAAGTGACAAACATTGAGCGCATTTATGACAATAAATCATCTTCTTGAATGAACATGAAAGCTCTGGCGTTCAATGAGGGGAATTCCCCTTTTTTCGGGAAATCGAGTATCGATTTTTGTGCCCGGGACTCGACATTTTTCGGCGGGACCCGGGTACCCGGGACTCAGCGACAACACTAAAAGTAACACACCCTCATTGTAGAGTAGCTGTCACCAGAGAAATACACTACAGACATGAAGTAGAAACGTAGAATACTGTTTAATAAGGCCACAGAATCCAATTTCTTTTCCCTGCAGAGTCTGCAGTATGCACCTACATGTCACAGTTCACATGTCACAGTTCACACGTCACAATAAAAGGACTGACTGTATTAGTCAACTTTGATTTCTCCATTACATCTACATGACAGACAGACAGTGAAGAGCTCAGTTCCAAAAGGAGCTAAATCCACTTTCCATAAAAATTGAGTTAACGATCTACATTTATAAGCTACGTAGTACGTAGCTATCTAGGAATCCACATTTTACGACAAATTACTAACTCAAACTATAGAAAGTTAAATTTTCATATTCCCATAGGCACGTGTACAAAGTTGGGCAAAGAAACCTGTTTTCCTCGAAAGTTGAACAAGTGGATATAACGCCTTTAGGAAGAAAGCTCTTACATTTAGAAATTTTGAGTTGTTGTCACTGAAAATGGCTAAGAAGGGTTTATATGCAAAAAGCGATAAAAACATTTTTACCAATTCAAGATAAATGCTATTTATTTAACTAGCTGCTGAAAAACAATGAAAATAATTGAGACAAATTGTGAGTTTAAATCACTGAATATCTCCAAAATTATGCCTTGTACAAAATCAGTAAGGTATAATTTCGACGATAATAATTTGTATTATATATGATGGAAGCTTTATCAAAAAAATGACAAAAATGGTTTGATCATGTTTTTTAGTTGCTTATGAACTGTTTATGTGTTTAAAGTGATCCATTAACTTAATTTTTTTCCCAAAAGCAATAACTGAGACTTCAATCATATCCGCATTTCATTTTAAGATTCTTGACAATAATATGTGAGATTTTTAAAGAAAAAGAATGTTTACGACTTTACCTAGTCACTTTAGTGATTCTATCCCAATCGTTTGCGTAAAGTATCCAATTTTGGATTCTAAGGACAATTGAGTATCAAAATTGTGATTCTCTTGACTACAGTCGAAAGCGTCAATAGACAGCTTTCAAATTCAATCTTAAATATCCCCGTAATTGGGGAGACATTTAAAAAATCAATTCTTCTCTTACAACAAGGTACAAGAGAAGTGTGAAAGCTCCAAGTGATTTTGGTTGAATTTTAAGAAGTTAATAGATCACTTTAAATGGCAAGTATGCACGAACATGGCTTAAATCGGTTACAGTTTGTTATTCCTAATTTTCATATCTACACATATAAAATTGTTTGCTTTCATTTTCAGATAAAAGGGGAAGTCCACGCCAAATTTAAATATCTTCCAATATAATACAAATATTGAGAGGAATCATCAGTGAAAATTTGATCAGACTCGGAAAAAACAAGAGCGTTTAATATGTAAATGTAAATATGCCTATTTGAACATCATGTAGAAATTAACAATCGTTACGAAATTGCTGCCGATTACTAATATCATCCACAGGTGAACTGCTATGAGTTTTTGTACAATTCACTTATTTTACTTGTTATAATGAAAATATGAAGGAATATTAATGGGTCAAATATTTTGACATGTTCAATCTCATAAAATCACCTTGTAATTAAGAAATCTTGATTTCTTGTAAGAATTCAATCAAAATGGTCAGAATTCTTAACTTGCGGCACAAGTTGTGCCTTGCCTAAAAAGACAAAGACTACCGGTAACACTTTGCACCAGCAGACTTATTGTCTTGTCGCTATGGTCCCCGGAGATATTCTTATGGTTTTCTTTCATTCCTTTGAAATTAAGTCATATCATAACAGGTCACCAGCAATACAATGTCCAGGATGATCCAGGACGCAATTTGGCTGATGACATACTATACTATGACCGCATTTCAAAAGGCCCATTGTCCTGATGTTTATAATCAGAACTCAAGGGATTGACTGGATAATGAAAGAAAACCATTACAATATCTCCGGGGACCATAGTAACGAGACAATAAGTATGCTGCTGCAAAGTGTTAATGGTTTGTCTTTTTAGGCCAGGCACAAGTTGAGAATTCAGGCCAAAGGGACCAGCTCCCAAATGATATTGGTGGCAATTACAAACAGCAAAATATGCACTCCTCAACCAAGTTCTAACAGTAACAACTTTTTGGCTTCTCTATTGTTTATGCTAACATTTTCACTAATGATTCCTTCAATTATATTTCTTTTATAGCAAACAAGAACGTTCTGAGGTGGACTTCCCGTAACAGCCCATTTGTATTTCTTGTGGATTTGTTATCATTTTAGGAATGAAAGTGATCCATTAACTAAAAGAAATAAATAATAATAATAACTTGGAACTTCCACACATCCTGTATACCATGTTTGAAGTTTCAACTATCTGTTTTGGAAAAATCATAAGAAGTTAATGGATCACTTTAAAAACGTTCCCACAGTATTTAGAATCACAAAATCGACTTTTTCCTAATAAATAAACTCCCAAGATAGGATTAGAAAAAATTCATATTTTGATAATTGACTCTATGGAATGATTAATCGGCAAATATGCTGCTTTCAAGACAATATAGTTTTCTTAATAATGTCCCTGAAATGTAACTTTACTGTTCAACTGCCCATGCAGAAAATGGAACACATAAAAAAGATTCCTTGATGTAATAATTTAGAAATAGACAGGCAACTCTTTCTTTCAATCCAAGATAATGATAACATCATCTTCATCGTCATTAGTTCTTTTTCCTGCGCCTCCATTTAACGGAAGCCCTGGAGTTGGTCCATTTTTCCTCCGCGACAGAGTGAGGCGATCACGACCAACACCGGGACTCTGTGTCCTTACAATGGTCGGACCATTACTGTTCTGATTGTGGTTCACAGCACCTGGTGCCCTACCATGAATGGCACTGATACCAACCGAGGTTGACTTTGAATTCAAATGAGGTGCAACCGCCGCTGTGTGCTTCTTAGCAACATTGTGCGAAATGGCAACGACTTTTGGAGCATTGCTATGTGGTTTTGTTGCATTGCCTGGCAACTGAACAATGTTCGTAGTGACGCGCCGCGGTCCGGTATGTTTGGTGGCAACTTGTCTTTGTCCAACAATTTTAGTAGGGACCCGCTGTGGAGCAGTATGTTTGGTGGCAAATTGTTTTTGTCCAACAGTTTTAGAAATAACGCTCTGCGGTGCAATACATTTTGTACCATCTTGTTTCTGTTCAACCGTTTTAGTACAGACGCTCTGTGGTGCAATTCGTTTCATAACATTTTGTTTTTGCTCACCAGTTTTGACCGGGTGCGCATTTGCTGCCGCACTGGAAACTTGTTGCACTGTTCTAGACTCTTCTGTGGTAGTCCTCGACTGCACATGACTGGACGGTGCACCATTGACCAATCCATCATGTGACCCATTCTCGGCTTTGAAGACTTTTGCTGGTTTTTCCACGGCCGAGTCTGGCGATTCTTCAACCCCCCGCTTCAAGGAAGTTTGACTCGTTTTGCTCCCACTCACAGAACTGGAAGATTGACTTGTTAGTTTGTTTTCAGTCGTAGAAGGTTGACTTATTATTTCGTCCACTTTCGACTGGCTTGATTCTTTCTTCACATTTGTAGAGGATTCACACATCGCTTTGCTTTCAGTTGGAGAGGACTGACTTGTTAGTTTGTTCACATTCGTAGAAGCTTGACTTTCCATTTTGCTCACATTTTTACAAGATTTGCTTTCTGTTTTATTCATTTCCGATACAGATTGCGGATTCTTCGCCACTGCT
Source organism: Echinarachnius parma (assembly GCA_037951105.1). Taxonomy (NCBI): domain Eukaryota; kingdom Metazoa; phylum Echinodermata; class Echinoidea; order Clypeasteroida; family Echinarachniidae; genus Echinarachnius; species Echinarachnius parma. The sequence continues at coordinate 117,013 of JBAMJV010000154.1, forward strand.
TCCTCCTTTACTGACGCCTCTGTCTTTTTTACGGTTGCGCCTTCCACACTGACAATTTGAACTTCATCATCTTGACTCTCATCGCCAGTTTTAACTTCTTCTTCTTGACTCTCATCTACAGTTTCAACTTCTTCTTCTTGACTCTCACCAACCGTTTCAACTCCTTCCTCTTGACTCTCATCCCCTTCATATTCTTCCCACTCTCCTTCGGCCTCACTGTCAGGTATCGCCCCAGGTTCACTTGTGTTGTCAGCCTCTGGTAAAACTCCCCTAGTCATGCACTCATTCTGCTTCCGGGTGTACTTCTCAAAGACACTGTCCATCATCTGCTTGCCAATATTTGCATTCTCCTCGAGCCTCGACTTCAAGTCCTCGCTCTCGTTGGCGGGATCCTCTGGGACTTCGGACAGGACCGCGTAGCCGAAGTTGCAGATGTGATCCTGGGCCCTCTGCATGCGAATCTTCTCACCGATGTCCTCAAACACCTCTTTGGACATCTGGTGAAGGTCAAACTTGTGGATACCCAAATCAGAGGATGAATTAGTTCTTTGGATTATCCTGAACACATCATGGAAGTCTGGAAACTTGCCTTTGTTCATCAATTTCTGTATCTTGCGATTGATCTCCGGGTATCTAGTCCCTTCAAATTTCAATTTCTTCTCCGTTGCACGTCCCGTTTTCGCCTCATAGCCTTTCAGCTTGCACCACTTCTGCCACGCTTCCACAAAACGCTTCCTTAGCTTGTGTTCGATGATGTGTGCAGAGTCTTCTCTCCCCATGTCATTCAGTGACATTTCTTTCTCGCTGTACTTGCGAATTGCCTTGTCTAACCGACCCATGAGTTTCTCCAGCCTTCTAACTTTCAGTGCCTTTGCATCGCTCGCAGAGGATTTATCATCCGACTTTGCCGCATCTTTGCTACAACTCGGCGTGTCCGCATCTTTGCTACAACTTGGCGTGTCCACATCTTTGCCAGAACTAGGATTGTCCTCGTCTTTGCTTAAACTCGGATTGTCCGCATCTTTGCTACAACTCGGCTTATCCACATTTCCATTGGCTCCATCGCTATTTGTTTGAATCTTTTCCAGCTCTTCAATGGATGGCTTCTTATCCTCGGCTTCAGCCTCTGGCGCGGACTTTACCGGGACCGCATTCTTCTCTCTCTTGCATTTAGGACCCGGGGTAGCACTCCTCAGTAAAACCACCACATCGTGAATATGGGTGAATACACTCTTGGTCACGACACCCGGCGCCTTGAGCTCGCTGATGTGCTGCCTCAGTGTGTTGGCAAATTCTTCTGATTTCACAAAGTCTTTTCTCGCTGCTTTGTGAACCTTCATGAGATGATTCTCGACTTTTTTCACCTGTGATTCATCCCTTATCGCTGAGAGCATCTCATGGCAACATAAGAAGAACTGCAAAAATATGAACAGAAGAAAGGAATAAACAAAATATCATTGTCAGCTGTGTGTTTTCATTGCAATTTGTTAAGTATTATGATAGTTATTCATATAATGGATTAAATAATTATAATTTAATTACAGTTAGAGAATTTAAGAGCCAAGTACAATTTACCACATCATGTTTTTTTTCTTCATATCAGACAGAAATCATCTCTTTCAAGAAATTCCACAGAAAATATTACCTGAGAATTAATATGGAATTGAATAAATTGTGGTACCCATTAAGACTAAAAAAGGAAGGGTTATTATTCAGTGAAGCAAGCACATTATTGGAGGGGGCCACACCAGCTTACATGTACATGTTACTTTTCGACATGTGTTTGTAAGAAAATTGTACCCTTGTTTTCTACACCACTGGGTTTATGATATTACAACAAGTCAGTTATTTGTTTCATATTGTAAAAAGTATCTGCATTCACACCTGAGATGTGCCCATGACATGACAAAAAGAGAATGGATGCTCTATACATAGATGGGCAATTCCATGACATAAATCATTACAGATCTTATTGCCAAAAATTCAAAATGATATGTGGTTCAAATAACTCATATTTTCAAACAATACATGAGTTGAAGTTCTAGGAATCATCAAATTTGTTTCCAATGACGGCCATTTTCATTTTCAAAATGGCCGCCAAATTATAAATGTAGAAAATTTGGTGATCAGAAAGATAAATTCACATACATGTACAAATTTGCTATCAGTAAATCCACTCAACCAGGGTAGGAAATATACGGGGGCTGAGGGCGACTTTGCCCCCTAATTTTCAAAATAGCCCCCTGAAATGAGAAGGTAACCCCTAAAATTACCATAGGGTATTATGTACAATATTTGTGATATCCATCAGATTGAAAAAGTAGCCCCCTAAAATTGAAAACTAATTATTTCCTTGCACTCAACCATTACTTCAATTGATAAACTTTCAAATGGATAGAGTTACTAGAACAACACTTTACCAAATGGCATGACAAATATTGCTGGTTTGATTATTGAATTTGACAAAAATCTTGATTAGATCAGTTTACGATAATGGATGTAACGTCAGTTACCAACAACATGGATTTTTTTCCATTTATTCCGTACAGAAGGTGATATATAGAATGCTACTTGAGATTTGTAATATTTGACCAACTCTCTTCTCTTTCTATCAATTTTACACACAAAATTGGGATGCCCACATACCATTTGTCAAAATTGGCTCTTCAAAATGTGTAACGTCAGTTACCATGATTTAACATCAATTACCATAATGTAACATGATAACGAGGGAACAATGATAATTGACAGATTCATTTACCATCAGGAGGCACTTGCTGAATTGCTGAAGCCAGTTATTATCATGTAAATCAGTATCAAGTTCTTTAAAAAGACTAAACATCAGTGATGCAGTGGATGTAACGTCAGTTACCAAAATCATGGATTTTAACAATCTTGTTTTAAGTTTAATTTTCCTTTGTTTCTCTGTAGGTTTTATCTCCAAGTATGTGCAAATAGGCCCGGAAAATCGGAAATCCCTTAATTTATCTGCTTTTGTTAATGAAGTGGTGCAAAAAAGGCAAATTCCACTCTTTATTTCTGTGATCGCGGAAGCGATTACCGCCGGGAAATCGGATCGTTCCCGGATCGGATAACAGCATTACAATCAATCATAAAATCAGCTTCAATCTAGGTATGCATTTGTTGACTTCTTTTCTCTCTGTTTGTAGTTCAAATTGTGTCCATACTCCATTACTTGTCTTTAGACTGTACCTGGCACTGTGTGCAGTAAATATGGTCCAATCAGGACCATTTACAATACATTGTAGATGTGGAGCTGTGCGAGTTTCAATGAACACCGCGATCTTGTGCAGCGAAAGAAAACAATGCGCAAGTTTGACTTCGAAGACGATATCTAAAAATATAAAATATAAATCGCAAATCTGATAACCGCATCGGAATCTGCACTATTTTGATAATTTTCATGATATTTGACTTTTTAGTTTTTTTAAATTAAAGTTTTAATTTTATTAGTCTAAGACTAAGACTCTAATGAAATTTTGATTAATTTTTTACTAAATTTTATTTTTAGTCTCAGTCAAAGTTTGACTCAAACTGTCAAAATTAGGGTGCCGATATCACATCTACTAAAGTAAATGGTCCAATCAGGGCAATAATCGTGTATTAGGCCCCACCACTGCTATACTGTATACATATAACCTAACCCTATAACCCTTTAAACCCTAACCTAAACCCTAACCCTAACCCTAATTTGGTGGCTATAGGTCAGATTAATGGCTATAGGTCAGATTAATGGTTATAGGTCAGATTTAGTGGCTATAGGTCAGATTTAGGGGCTATAAGTTGGCTACATAGTGTATACAGTATACTATAGCAGTGGTGGGGCCTAATACACGATATTGCCCCAATCAGTTGGTCTCAACCACTACTACTACTAGTAAACAAAGCTCATCCTCAATTAAGCAAATAACCATCGACTGGGAGGGTGATGGCAAAACTATACGTGCCGAGGTGATCTGCACACATAGCCCGCTGTCCCATTCATCGTGTATTCCCATTATATGACTTCGCCGAGCGCCAGTACAGTCGAAGTGCGCTTGCGCATGAAAATCATATGAATATTTATGAGGCCAGCCCCACGCACACGTGCCAGAGCGCTCCACTGTGCATGCACAAAAAAGTACGACCATAGCTTCTGTATATCGGGACTACAAAACCATGCATAATGTCCATGTCAACAACTTTATCAACACTCGCACACAAGAAAAAAGGTATGAAACGATCGATAAAAGTATGTAGAATTCAGATAAATTATCATCATTCACATACAAAATTTTCGAAATATCGAAAACTTACCTTATAAACGGCATCCCGAATAGCTCAAAATCCATTTTGGCGAAAAACAGCAGGTGAAAAAGACCTTCTTTCGCAAGATTTTGTCCAAAGAGTCGCGTATCGAATTTGGTATCAACGTGTAGAATGGGCGTTCAGAAAGCCAATGACGTAAGCATCGAAATGAATTGTGGGAAGAGAATGCAGCAAAAAGGGTAAACCCTGTGCTATGTCCAGACCGATACCACTCCGATACCACATTTTCATGGCATGCATAATCGACCCAGAAGCCAGCCAATTCTCGTAATGAGATGCGTGCGCACGCGATCAATGATGTCATGCATACATTATCGTTCGCGAAAGGTACCGCTCGCTGGCTATGTGCTGCAAAGGTACTATCATGCCGAGGCGATAGCCGAGGCATGATGGTTCCTTCGCAGATCACCGAGGCGCGTATAGTTTGCCTCCATCGCCCGAGCAAGGAGATTTGGTTATTTGTTTTATATCCCTCATATTATTTGGATCACAAACGACCTATAACTAACACAAAGGGCTCAACAGTTTGGAATATTGAGCAATTGATCGAGTCTTTTATTTTCATTTTGTAAATCCTGCACATGAACACGATTTATGATTAAAAAAGGCTAAGACGCTTATTACCATTGTTACGTTAAGCGTAGCCGCGCGTACACTTTGCGCACCAGCGCACTACCTTTCTGCGCACAAACGCGCACACGCGTACTTGCGCTGCCACAAGCGTTCACATTGGCTGCCGCTGCGTTCTGGGTTGTCATGGGAACAAAACAAGTCGGTTGTAAACGTTCGCTGATTCCTCATTTAGAGGTTGTTAACAACGTGCCCTATGAGATTACATGCGTATCAGCAATTTAATATAACACCCTCGGCAGGGCCAACAAGTTCGTTGTCCTCGACAAAAAAGGTACTGTACAAAAGTACTATATGAGGTTGAGATTTGATGGGAGAAATTATACTTGAACACGTGACGGCGTTTCGACCAATCACATGGCTAGAACATTCTCATGAGGGATATAAAATAAAATATAAAAAATAAAAAAACACTAACGACGTAACAGATGCCTTGAAATGTTGAAGCTTTGTTTGACCTTTGTTAATGTTATGAATTTGAACTGGCCCACATATTCATTTTTGTGTTAGTAATCTATGGCAATTTGAAAAGTTGAAAATAAAACACTGTCATACCTCATCAAATAACGATTCAGTGTTGTTCTGGGGCTCTTTCTTGCTGCTCTGTTGCTCTGAGTCACTTTCGCTATCACTTATGATGATGATATCCGATGATTTGTCTGCCATTTTGAGGTCAATAACATTAGCTCAGTCTACATTACTGAATCTGGTATACCGTTATTAATTGCGTGCGACTTTTAAATTTCAATGCGATATATCGTGTCCGTCCGGCCGCGCCGGCCGTATTACGTACGAATCACGTCACGTCACAGAGCCGCCGCCGCGCGCACACGTCGCACACGTCGCGCGCGCGTACTCGTCGTCGCGTCGCGTCGAAATCGCGGAATTCGCGTTGCGTCGTCGCAGCAAAGTCGCAGTCGCAGTCGATAGAGTTGAGTTACTTTATTAGATGGTTGCTGGGTTGGGACAATTAGACATACAAATAACAGTATGAATAGGCAATAGTCGGACGGGGGTGTGCGGCTGAGACGAGACCTCCAAACCCATACCCACATCTAAGGCCGGGGGGGGGGGGGGGGGGGGGGGGCACTCATGTATAATGTAAGACGGGTATGTGCCGCTTAAAAGAACCCCGTTTTCACACCCGATTGCCGCTCTAAAGATACCCGATTTTCAAAAATTGCCGCTCCATAGACCCCCGGAATGACTTGGCTAGGTAGTTGAGTAGCCTCAAGTCCATTATTCTTCTTCTAGTCAGCTCCTTGACCACCATTTGAGGGTTTCCGTAGGTCTTTGGTAGCTCCAAGTTCATGTATTTTGCCCGGCGTATTTGGTAGTTTTAGTCTGCTCCTTAGTCTCCTTAACTCCCCTTTCGGGGTTTTTGTAGCTCCAAAGACCCTATATTTTGTGCTTGTATTCCGCTCTTAAGACCCCTATTTCAGATTTCCGTGCGGCACACCCCCGTCAAAAAATAATTCGAGTGCCCCCCCCCCCCCCCCCCCCCGGGATCTAAGGGTCCTTTTGCGAAAAATGGACCCATGTCTAAGGATTTTTTTTTTCGGCTGCGGCGCATGTTTTGGGTGTATTTCCCGCAAATTTTGTGGTTTTAAGTTAGCGAGCGTAGCGAGCTTGAACATTTTTGCAATTTCACATCGGCAAATCCCAAAATCTCGTATATAAAAGGGGAAATATCAAAAAAGGGACCCATGTCTAAGGATTTTTTTTGATGAAAAGGGGACCCACCCAGCTAGCCACCTGACGTCATGCCAACGTTGGGCCGATGTCATTTTCGTTGTAAGGGGACATTGGGCCAACATGCGACATGCGACGTCACCGAGACGTTAAAATGTCCGCCAGCCCAACATCAGCTCGGCGTCTTTTTTTAATGCTGGCCCAACGTCATTTAGCGATTTCGGCCCAACATCAATTATTGACAATGGCCCAATGTCAGTTCTAACGTAGGCCCAACATCGATTCCTGACGTTGAGAGAACATCAAGTTCTGACGTCGGCCCGACGTTAAAATGTCCGCCAGCCTAACATTGTCCCGACATCATTTTGTGATGTCGGGCAAATGTCAATTTCCGACAATGGCCCAACACCGAATCCTGACATAGGACAGATATCAAATTCTGATGTGGGCTCGACGTTAAAATGTCCGCCAGCCCAATATCGTCACTACGTCATTTTGTGATATTGGCATAACGTCAATTTCCAACAATGGCCCAACATCAACTCATGACATTGGACCAACATAACATTATGATGTCGGCTCGAGGTTAAAATGTCCGCTAGCCCAACATTGTCACGACATCATTCTGTGATGTTGGTCCAACGTCAATTTCCGCCAATGGCCCAATATCAAATCCTGACGTTGGGCCAACATCAAATTCTGACGTTGGCCCGACATTAAAATGTCCGCCAGCCCGACATTAGCCTAACGTTATTTTTTATTGTTGGCCCAACATCAAATCTTGACGTTGGCCCAACATCAAATCTTGACGTTCGCTCGACGTTTGAATGTCCGCTAACCCAACATTGGCCCAACGTCATTTTCTGATGCTGGACCAACATCAAAATTTGACAATGGCCCAATGTCAAATGGCCAACGTAGGACCAACATCAAAAACGTAAAAAGAAATTGGAAAACATGCATAGATTCCACGTCCGATCCATGCATTTTGTTTAACCTTTACACACATTCATTCATAAATAAATAAATCATAATTCTATAAATATCCTATTCCTATACCTATTGCCTACTCCTAAACCTATCATCCTATCGTCCTACAAACATCATCCTATCGTCCTACAAACATAGGTCGCAATCGGTATACTATATATACACCTCTTCTTTGCATGTATGTTTTGTGATAGTTAGTATTTGTAGAGCGTTGAATTTGAAATAATCCACATTCAAATCATATTCATAACACTAATTAAGGTGTTATGTATATTCTTATATATCCTTCTAAATTATATACAGCAGCAAGGACATGACAAAAGTATATTTTTTTATATAAGTAATTCCAAAAATCGAAAATTTTCATTTCACTTACGATCGCTTATAATCGATCATGAATTTCCCGATAGCAATACTTCTTTTTTTTTTTACTTTTGAATTACTAATGTTTGTAATCGATTAAACGAAATTCAATTCAGTATAGATTCTCAAAGCAAGTTAACAAAAATATAAGTACCCAGCTAGCTAACTGACGTCGGACCGGTGTCGGCAGGTCGTCGGCAAAATCGCGGTCGGCAAACAGACGTCGCGCCAACATTACGCCAACGTCGAATTTAAGTTGGAGGTTTTGGAAATGAAATAAGTCGGAAAATGGTTGTAGTTGAATGTCGTGCCGATGTCATTAAGTTGATGAAAAAAATACGTCTCAAATAAAACGTCGCGCTAAAATCGCACCAATGCCGAAACTGGTACCAATTTAAGAGCTTGATAGAGGGTTGTAATATTAATGTTGGGCCGATGTCAATAAACCAACATGAATATCACATCTCAAATATGACGTTGGGCCAATGTTGTACCGATGTCGGAATATATCATTTTAAGAGGTCGGTAAATGGTTGAATGTGGAATTGATGTCGGACGGATGTTATTAATTTGACATCAATATGACATCACAAATATGACGTCAAGCGATATCGCGCCGATGTCAGAATTGGCAGCAATGACACGAGTCGGCAAATAGTCATGAAATCGATGTTCAGCCGATGTCAATATTCTGACATGAATATGTCATCTCCAATATGACGTCGGGATAATTTCGCGCCGATGTTGGAACTGGTAGCAATTAAAGAGGTCGGTAAATGGTTGTAACATTGATGTCGGACCAATGAGTTTTATTGGACATCCATATGACATCTCAATTATGACGCCAAAGCGATATCCTGCCGATGTCATAAATGGCACCAATGAAACTAATCATTAAATAGTCATTAAATGGATGTTGTGCCGATGTCATTAATCTGACATGAATAAGAGATCTAAAATATGACGTCGGGCTAATATCGCGCAGATGTTGGAACTGGTAGCAAATTAAGAGGTCAGTCAAAGATTGCAAAATTGATGTTGGGCTTATGTTATTAAATATACATAAATATGACAGCGCAAATATGACGTTGGGTCAATGTTGTACCGATGTCGGAACTGGCGACCATTTGCCGGCTTGTTTCATTGCTGCCAGTTCTGACATCGGCAGGATATCGCTATGGCGTCATCATTGAGATGTCATATTCATGTCTAATCATTGACTTCGGCACAACATCAATTAAATGACCATTTGCCGAGTTGTTTCATTGCTGCAAGTTCTTACATCAGCCTGACATATTTATCACATTCATGTCTAATTAATAACATCGGACCGATATCAATTTTACTACCATTTACCGACCTCCTTAATTGCTATCTTTTCCGACATCGGCGCGATATTAGCCCGACGTCATATTGGAGATGGCATATTCATGTCCGACTATTGACATCGGCGCAACATCACTTTTATGATCATTTGCCGACTTGTTTCATTGCTGTCAGTTCTGACATCGGCAGGATATCGCATTGACGTCATCATTGAGATGTCATATTCATGTCGGATCATTGACATCGGCTCAACATCAACTTAATGACTATTAGCCGACTTGATTCACTGCTGCCCATTCTGACGTCGTAGGATTTCGGTTTGACGTAAAAATTGAGATGTCCTATTATTGTCTCATTACTAACATTGTCCCGACATTAATTTCACAATCATGACTGACCACTTACTGAATAATTGATGTTGGGTCGAAATCGCAAAATGACGTTTGGCCAGCATTAAAAAAACAAAAACGCCGCGCTGATGTTGGGCTGGCGGACATTTTTACGTCGCGGCGACGTCGGATTTTTAATGTAGGCCCAACGTCGTCTTAAAACGACTTTTTACATTGGCCCAATGTTGGCACAACGTCAGGTGGCTACCTCTTAAATTGATACCAGTCCCAACATCGGCGCTATATTAGGTCGACCTCTTATTGGAGATGTCATATTAATGACATTGGGCCATTGTCAAATTTTGATGTTGGTCCAGCATCAAAAAATGACGTTGGGCCAATGCTGGGTTAGCGGATATTCAAACGTCGGGCGAACGTCAAGATTTGATGTAGGGCCAACGTCAAGATTTGATGTTGGGTCAACAATAAACAAAAATAACGTTGGGCTAATGTCGGGCTGGCGGAAATTGTAATGTCGGGCCAACGTCAGAATTTGATGTTGGCCCAACGTCAGGATTTGATATTGGGCCATTGGCGGAAATTGACATTGGGCCAACATCACAGAATGATGTTGTGACAATATTGGGCTAGTGGACATTTTAACCTCGCGCCCATATCATAATGTTATGTTGGTCCAATGTCATGAGTTGATGTTGGGCCATTGTCAGAAATTGACGTATCACAAAATGACGTGGTGACGATGTTGGGCTGGCGGACATTTTAACGTCGAGCCCACATCAGAATTTGATATCTGTCCTATGTCAGGATTTGGTGTTGGGCCATTGTCGGAAATTGACATTTGCCCGACATCACACAATGATGTTGGGACAATGTTGGGCTAGCGGACATTTTAACCTCGCGCCCACATCATAATGTTATGTTGGTCCAATGTCATGAGTTGATGTTGGGCCATTGTCAGAAATTGACGTATCACAAAATGATGTGGTGACGATGTTGGGCTAGCGGACATTTTAACGTCGAGCCCACATCAGAATTTGATATCTGTCCTATGTCAGGATTTGGTGTTGGGCCATTGTCGGAAATTGACATTTGCCCGACATCACAAAATGATGTTGGGACAATGTTAGGCTAGCGGACATTTTAACCTCGCGCCCACATCATAATGTTATGTTGGTCCAATGTCATGAGTTGATGTTGGGCCATTGTCAGAAATTGACGTATCACAAAATGACGTGGTGACGATGTTGGGCTGGCAGACATTTTAACGTCGAGCCCACATCAGAATTTGATATCTGTCCTATGTCAGGATTTGGTGTTGGGCCATTGTCGGAAATTAACATTTGCCCGACATCACAAAATGATGTTGTGACAATGTTAGGCTAGCGGACATTTTAACCTCGCGCCCACATCATAATGTTATGTTGGTCCAATGTCATGAGTTGATGTTGGGCCATTGTCAGAAATTGACGTATCACAAAATGACGTGGTGACGATGTTGGGCTGGCAGACATTTTAACGTCGAGCCCACATCAGAATTTGATATCTGTCCTATGTCAGGATTTGGTGTTGGGCCATTGTCGGAAATTAACATTTGCCCGACATCACAAAATGATGTTGGGACAATGTTAGGCTAGCGGACATTTTAACCTCGCGCCCACATCATAATGTTATGTTGGTCCAATGTCATGACTTGATGTTGGGCCATTTTCAGAAATTGACGTATCACAAAATGACGTGGTTACGATGTTGGGCTGGCGGACAATTTAACCTCGAGCCAACCGCGATAAGCCGACATCCGGCCAACAACTTATGACATCGGCACGACGTCAGGTGGCTAGCTGGCATGCATGTCTAAGGATCTTTCTTGAAAAAGTCACCCTTCCATATACTTCATCTGATCTGGCTCCACTTCGCCCCCCCCCCCCCCCCCCCCCCCCCCCCCCTCTATACAGCAAGGGGAAGGGGGCTCCTGGGGCCCACGCCCCAGCCAGGCCCTATTTTTTTTTAGTGTGCTTGTTGCTTGCTTATTGGCTGGCAGTTTTGACTTTTGGGCTTTGAATAATTATACAATCAAAATATTCCAGGGGCGCGCTCAGGCTGCCCCTGGAAAACCAATTCCTGACTACGCCACTAGCTGGCACTGCCCCCACATCATTATAAAAGAAACTGCAACTTTGGTGTGAGTTGGTTATTTCTGTCCAAATTGATGCCAACCTTGCTGCATGTGGTAATATAGTATACTTCTGTTTCAAATTTTCAATTACAATTTTTTTTCCAGCAAAATAAACGTATACATTACAATCATTTACAAAAAAATAATTGGAAGCAGAGGGATCCACTGAAAAGCAAGCTTGTAAAATTGTGGAACCCTCAAATAACTAATTGAGAAGTTATTAACAAAAACTCTGCATGGAGCAGGTACAAGTAATGGAGCAGGAATCTATACAATTCTCAGCTGAAAACAAAATATAGCGCATAGTTCTCCGATCTGTTACACTCAGGCAAAACCAGATCGATACCAGAAACACTTTGTTGTTCCTCACTTCCATGAAATGAGAAGTTTACAATAAAGTAACATAGTATGAATAAAGAATGTTAAAAACCGAAACCGGATTTCATGGCAGAAATGTTCTGTCATAATGGATAATTTCTTTGATGAGATCTATACATTTAAGAAAAGCTCTGTTTCTCTTCTTTCATTTGATGTACAACTTATGGCACATAATTATGGCACAACTTATGGCACATATTCACGCATGACTGAATTAAAACAATGGAAATTGGTGTTACCAACATTCCATTTGCACGCAGAAATTGCATGTTTGGGTGAGTTTTGGGGGTGAGTTTTTAGGGAAGAATAACTAGTAAACGTACTTATTTTGAAAAAAAGGACAAACGCCGCATACAAATTCATAGTGTTATCTTATATATGCACCTCATGATTAAAAAAAGAAGGATTTATGCCAGAGATCGAGTACAATGAAACTTACATGTTTGATTTCACTCATTTCAGCCCAAATGAAATCAAACATAGTTCAGCTCTTCATTGTCATTGTTCTGGCATACATCATTATTTTTTTAATCATGAGGTGTCATATAAAAGATAACAATATGAATGTTTATGCGGTGTTTGTCCCTTTTCAAAATAAGTACGTTTACTACCCTAAAAACTCACCCAAACACACAATTTCTCCGTGCAAATTAAATTTTGGTAACACCAATTTCCATTGTTTTAATTCAGTCATGCGTGAATTATGTGCCATAAGGTACATCAAATGAAAGAAGAGAAACCGAGCTTTTCATACATATATCTCATCAAAGAAATTAATCATTATGACAGAAAATTTCTGCCATGAAATCTGGTTTTGTTTTTTCTGGGACACACTTTATAGTGAAAGTGTAGGCTTATATAATTAATCCTGGTTTTATTTATTTGTTCATAGTATTGTTCTTGCTCTTTAGGTTTGATCCTTCTTTCGTCTATTTGTTATCTCTTCTCCCCTCTCCAAGACTCCAACCCCAACCGTTATTTTTTTCTCCTCAAGAACTATAGCCTTTTGTTTTACGCACGGCCTCCACACATACTTTTATCTCTACTTGCCCGTTTGGGCTATTACAATCAAGAATTTTCCAATTTGACTTGCCTAAACAAGACATGTACTTGCACCCTTTTAAACAATATGAAAACAAGAAAAGCTAATTACACTGTAATTTGCTTTGCTTTGTAAATTTGTTCTGATGCCTATATGATTATGTTTATTTATCTTGTCCCAGGCTGTTTTCTGTCTAATTCCCCTCTTATTCTACTTCATATTATACCCCATCTCTATCAATTTTATTCCTCATTTTGTCCTGTTAAAACAAACAAACAAGTTCTTAGCACGTGACTAACTTATACAAAGTACAGAATATTTAAACTGCGTCAAACGTGATTTTAGGGCTACTTATAAGGCATGCTGATTGGTTTTTCAATATATATCCTGAATTAAACAAAATATGACAATCTGAAATCGTTTTGCATTGACATTGAGCTACGGTGGTTCATAAACCTTTTCAAGTTTCTGTTTTGTTCGGGGATGGAAGAGAGACAAGGAGAAAGCACAACCGAGCTGATACGAGACACCTGCCGTCGAGATCTTGGCATCGAAGTCAACGCAGGTGACGTTGACCGGAGTCTTCGACTTGGACCGTCACGACCAGCTGGGGAACTTCAGGACATGAGATCAACGACGGCGAGAAAGGGGAGAAACATCATCATCAAGTTGATGGCGTTCGTGAGCGAATCTACGCTGCTCGAAAAAAGCGGACGCAACATCCACTCGCCGAGTGTTCATCAATGAAAACCTCACTAAAGCCAGAACAAATCTGTTCTGGAAAATCAGGAAGGCAACCAAGAACACTGAACATCAAGTCTGGACTCGGGGGGGGGGGGGGGGGGGGGGGGGCTCAGGATGGTGTCGTTGTCGTTAAGACACCCAGCGGCGGACGCAGCAAGGTAACCCGAGAAAGCCATTTATCTAGGCTGATTGATTTAGACTTTTGAAACTTTCAAACTTTCCTAAAACTGTAAAAGAACTTTTTTTTAAACACTAAAATTTGTATTTAAATGTATATTGAAATCGTGAATATTTATTGTTGATTTGTCTTGATTGTAGAACATTTTTATGATGTGCTAAATTGCTAATATTTTATAGATGAATTGCAATTTGTGTCTAAAAAGTGTAAAAAAGAATCAATTGAGATATATATATTTGCTCATGTGGATCATTGTGTCCTGCAATATGTATTGAAGATAATTTAATATCTACACCTTACACAAATAATTAAAGTACACTGTAAATGTTTTGTTGTTGAAACTAATCAATTAAATTTCTTCAACAAATTGCCTTAATTATTTTAAGTAAAAATAACTTTTTACAAAATTACTTCATTATAACTTAGACGGATTACGTAATCTAAAATAATTTTAATTGCGTAAAATATAATAGGAAATGTATGGATTATTTGGGACAAAATTGTGTTAAATACATTTTCGTAGCGATATGGAATATTTGCTTTTTAGAAAGTGCTCCTCCATTTAACTTACTTATTCGGAACGCAATAACCTTCCTAATTCCTAATCCTAAACCTAAGTATATGCTATGACTTCGCTTTATCATTCGCTATTCCTATACCGTAAGCATGCATGATTAACTTATATAACGGTGCGTCTTTAGATGAACATTTTTAACAGTAAAAAGACACAAAAAGACACGACAAATAATATTGAAAAGCTTTTTTTTCCAGAAAACGAACGTTCCGCTGATTATTCATCGTACGTTTTAATTTCACTAATATAATCATAAAGGCGTCTTAATGTACAAGTTAGATTATTAGTTAAAAATTGTAAATGTTCGATATCTTTCAAATCTGATCCATGAATATTCATAAAGTAAAGTTAACTTAAATCTACGCTTTTCTTATGTTATTGTTACTCAAAATAGTAAAAAGTCGAAATTACTTAATTATTTGTATATACTTTTGCTCAAATTACTTTATTGAGTTGTTATTTTTAAAGGGGTAGTTTAGTTTTGGTAAGGCTGAACTTTAGTAGCCAAAACCTGCACAGTAACATTATAAACTAATAGTTATAACTCCACCATGCTCGAAAGGTATACAAAATTACAAACGATTAAGTAAAAAGCCTGTTATCATTCAAAAAGAGTCATTAAAACACAAGAGGGCGCTTTTTAAAAAGGCATTGGTTTCAACCATTTTCAGACAAAATTATGCATGTGATGTTTTATTGATATAATGATTAAATAGCGAGATCATCAACAACTATTTAAAAAATGCTTTTGAAAATTTTTGAAAAAGTGCAAGCATTTTTTTATTTTTTCTAAAAATCATCTAATTATTTGGGCCCCAAATAATTATAAGATCAGATATATTTATTGATATTTCAGCCGTTTCTGGGTCGATTTTGACCAAATAAAGTTTATTCTGCCATTAAAATTGCATGTTCTCTCAAATTCGACACTCAGTTTTTCATTACCTCACAAAAAATTGTGATGTGCAGCGCCCTCTCTACCAAAACTAAACTACCCCTTTAAGTTTGTAGAACTTAAATTTAGCGAGAAGGCAGGAAAAAATGTGTTTTTGCTGAGATTCTAATTGGAAAAAATAAGTAATAATTACTAACTGAAATAATATATTGTACAGTGTACAAGTGCCTTGAAATCTGAAAATGTGCAGTTTGATTTATTCTCATTAAATGAAATATCATGCCCCCCATTAGATAACCACATCTCTGAATGTAAATATTATTTTAGTGATTCTTTTAGTGAAAACTGCATTTTAATGACAAAAAACTACATTTTCTTTGTTTCATCTAAATGCACGAAGTCTGTCATCAAAATTTCTGAAAGTTCAAGACTATATACACACACTCGATCATGAGTTTACAATATACGCTTTTACTGAAACTTGGTTTAGAGAAGAACCTCATTCATTTTGTAATCTTCCAAATTATACACTAGTACAAAAACATCGATTAAACCGAGTTGGTGGAGGTGTGTGCATGTATGTCACGAACAGTGCTTCTTTTAGGCCGAGGCCGGATCTTGACTTTTGTACATTAACGATTGATAAACTTTTTATTGAAATTGTTGAAGAAGGGAAGAATATAATTGTTGGAACTGTATATAAATCCCCTGATACTTGTGGAAAGGAGTTTAACGACCTTCTTGAACAATGTCTATGTAAAATTGGTAAAGAAAATAAGCAGTGTTATGTAACAGGAGACTTTAACTTTGATTTGATTCATCACTCTTTGCATTCTGATACCAATGCATTCATTAATACTATCTACTCGTTCTCCTTCTTCCCCCTTATCACAAAACCAACCTGTGTAACAACAAGATCCTCCACATGCATTGATAATATCTTTACAAATGTTCTGGATAAAGCGATTTTGCCAGGTATTCTTTATTCTGATCTTTCAGTCCACTTCCCAGATAACATATTCTATGCCTCCAAAGTACCACGCCCATTTATATAGTGAAATGAATTCACAATTGCAAGTTGACTTTAATGCTTTCATAGAGGAATTAGCTGCAAAAGTCCATTCTTACTACCAACCATGATGTTGATGAGGCTTATAGTTATAGCATATTTTGGGGAGCTTACAGGAGATTATTGATAAGCACTCTATAGAAAATTGCCCTATTCAAAAAAGAAAAGTAGAACTCAAAAAAAGCCCTGGATTACAAAGGCTATACTTAGGGTCTATAAATAAAAAGCAACGCCTATACAGGACCTTTTTAAAGGGTGACTAAATTGAAAACGCATGTTGACTTTGGTTGATCTAAAATAATGAATACATCACATATCTGTTGACTAAGTATTTGACATACATTTTTGTCATATTTTGTATATAATTTTGTATATTATTTGTATTCTACCTGCTAAGATCCACCCCTAAAAAAACAGAACCTATTGATTTCTGTGACATCACAATACCATTCAACCATTGATCAGCTAGATAAACATAAACAAAAGATATGCTCTCACCCACTAAGTACCTTATTGCATTAGCGTGGGATGTTTTCATTTAAACTCTTCTTTTCATGGTGAGTGGGCATTGTATAAAACATACAATGCTATTGTAAATAGGTGATCAGTGGACATACCAATATCTTGTGTTCATCTAGCTGACTAATGGTTGAATGGTATTATGATGTCACAGAAGTCAATAGCTTCTGGCCGTTTTTTTTTTAGGGGTGAAGCTGAGCAGGTAGAAAAAAGTAATAGAAACAAATAATATTAAAAATATGACAAAAATGTACATCAAATAGTCAACAGATATGTGATGTTTTCATTATTATAGATCAACCAAAGTCTTTATTTTTTTTTATTTAGTCACCCTTTAAAGTCGAAAACTCCATCCCAAAAGAAGAAGTTTACTACTAGTACTACGCGAATCTCGAAAGGCTCATGTTGTACACAAACTTGAGTTGAATCTTAAATGTACATGGAAGATGTTGAATGACCTGCTTGGAAAATGTCGGTCTAAATTACCCACTTTTATAAAATAAAAAAAAGGATAATACGAAGGTTGATGAGCCCAAAACTATAGCCGTGTTTAATTCTTATTTTGTAAATTCTGGATGTTTTTAGTAATTCCCAATCAGTTGGATCTTTCTTTGACTATTCAACTACAGGTAATATTCACTCATTTTTCCTTCTACCAACTGATGGATATGAAATTTTGAAAGTTGTTGAGGAATTGAAAAGTAAACATTCGTGTGGAGTCGATGGGATCTCTCCGTTTTTTTGTAAATAAGGTTATTTATTGTATTATTGAACCCTTGACCCATATTTTTAATTTGTCATTTTTACTTGGTGTATTTCCCGATGACATGAAAGTTTCGAAGGTTATCCCTGTATATGCACGACAAAGGGTGATATTCATAATGGTATCTATTATCGGCCCATCTCGTTATTATCCCAATTTTCTAAGATATTGGAGCGACTAATGTACAATCGGTTATTCAGTTTAAATCCTGAACAGTCTGGATTTCGACCAAATTATTCAACCGAATCAGCCTTACTGGCTTACTCTATACATCTGAATTGCGCTTTATATATTTTCTGAATATAAAGAAATTGCCGTGGGTGTTTACATTGATCTTAGTAAAGCTTTAGATTGTTTAGACCACCAGATTTTACTACGCAAATTGAATTTCTATGGAATTAGGGGTACCCCGCTAAACTGGTTTAAAAGATATGTGTCAAATAAAAGGCAGTTCGTTGAGTATAATGGGGTACATTATAATGCAAATAGGGCGAGGGGTTCCACAGGGAAGCATTCTGGGTCCATTAATTTTCTTATTAAATGTTACATTTTATTTTATACGCCGATGACACCAATGTATTTCTTTCACATACTGATATTGATGAATTGATGTGTCAAGTTTAAGAATCAAGAACTGGATAAAGTTTTTAAATGGTTTTATGCAAATAAGTTGCGAGTCAATCAATCCAAAACAAAATTCATGATTTTGAATTTTAAGGACAGATGTAAAGATATACTTAATGATGTTAATTTGAAACTAGATGAAGTTGATGTTGAACAAGTTCAATATGCGAAATTTCTTGGAGTCACTATTGATAATAAATTAGCATGAGAAAAACACAATTGAGTCAATCTCTAAAAGGGTCAGTTCTAATATTGGTGTCATGGGTAAATTACGAAGTGTCTACTGCAGAAGTCATTGGTTACTTTGCATGTATAATGCAATTATATATCCATAATTATCTATCCAGTGGCGTACCCAGGAATTTTTTAAAGGTGGGGGGGGGGGGGGGGGGGGGGGTAGTCGTAGAAAAATTTTGAAGCCGAGACCAAACAATTTCGACATTTTTGAGGCCGAGACCACGGTTTTTCGCACAATTTCGAGACAGAGACCACGGTTTTTCACACTTTTCGAGGCCAAGACCACGGTTTTCGAAAATGATGGTCTAAAATTTGGTCTCGAGACCAGTTAAAATTTGAATAGGGGGGGGGGGGGGGGTTCAAACCCCCCCAAAAAACAGTCATTTTGGGGTCAAGGGGGGGGGGGGGGTTGAACCCCCCCCCCCCCCTTAGTGTGGGGAAGAGCATTTGACATATGTTTGAAGCCACTATTTATACTACAGAAACGTGCCATACGAATATGCTGTAACGCGTAATAGCCTACCTCTCATGCATAATTATGTTTAAATCTCTAAAATCGCTCAAACTGCCAGATGTTATTTCCCACAATACCTCGTTATTTATGTATAAGTCTAAGCATGCTATGTTACCACCCATCTTTAATGATCACTTTTGTTTAAATTCTGATGTACATTTATTGAATACCCGGAATAGAGATAATTTCTACTTTACCAGGATTCCGTTCTTCTTTTATGCAACATAAATCAATTAGATTTCAGGGACCTGTAATTTGGAACTCACTAAATGAGGTATTAAAGGGTGAAAAGAGCTACAACCTTTTTAAAAATAGACATAAACAAGCAATACTCGAGACCTACTGAATCCACAAAATTAGCATTGAAAAAAGTAAGAATTATATATTAATTAAAATGATGTTCTTTCTGTGAGTGTATCTAGATCGAAAGTCTTTTAGTTATAGTTTAGCTGTTTAAGTTAGAATGTAAATTATTTAAAGTATAGTTTTTAGTTTTTAGTTGTTAGTTTAAGGGGCTGCTGATATACAAGTTTCTACTTTATAAGCTCTATACCCCGGCATATATTATGTACATGTATATTTTTTATGACTCACCATTACTGTATGTATTATATTTTATGAAGATATACTAGAATGAAATAATGCGTTCATAACGCAAAACATACATTTTGAAATGTCTCCCTCATCGTCAAAGTGTAGTCATTTGAGTACCAAACAATGTCCCAAACTTTCATGAAAAAAGACATATTAAAATGATGATCAAAAGTTACTAACGGACAGTATAAATATTTCTGGTATATCTAAGTCTTAAACATTAAATATTTTGTCATTGTCATTTGAAATGATCAACGAATAAGCTAGTAATAGACTATCTTCAGAGGCCGGCTATTCTGCAGCAGACGACAAAATGCATTCAAGCATATGAGCTGTATCATGTATGATTGTTTACTTTTATTTGCACACACACGCGCGTTGTTTGCAGAACGAAAGCCAGCTACATGCAACGCCGAGCTCTTCCCGTTCGCTTTCGGTCGCTTTGCGCGCGTGGTTCGTTTGTGTACGTTCACACAACATAACGGCTGCAACCAAATCAAACCATAATATACGAACTGTTAAACTCTCTGGGACTGGACTTGTAGCTACTTAATTTCTAACTTTTGGATTTAATTGTGCTATGACAGCCGATGAAAGATGAGTGCCAAGAAAATGGAAGAACTGCCGATGGCGTTTGTGAGTTCCCTTCGAGTTCTTTTTGAGATTTTGGACGAGGATTCGGATGGCTTTGTGGAGCTTCGGGAAATCGAGAAGCGGTGGCAGGGCGACACGATCTCCGGCCTACCGGCCGGGGTGGTCGACTCGCTGAGGGGTATCGCTCCAAAAGACGGTCGGCTCTCGTTTGACAGGTTTTGCACTGGACTGAAAATCACCCTCGAAAAACACAGGACTGTGAGCAAAGGACGCCAGGTTCAAGTGAGACGCGCAAGAAATTCAAAAGATGACAAGCAGCCGACTACTGCAACCGTTCGACCAAACAATGTCGTTCATCCGATGAGGTCGAAAAGCGCTCCTCAACTTCAGGAAGTTTCCTCCAACCCCAAGTCAAACTCCAGACATCTCCGGAATTCAAGGTCATCGACGTCGACTACGATTCAGGACGAAAACTTGAAGAAGACAGCGGACCCACCGGATTACGCTGCGCACATGCAGAAGATCAAAGAGTCTAGTTCGTCCAGACGTCTCAGCGATCGCGAAAAAGCGGAGGATTTATACACAAAATATCAGTTCCGCCCTGATACTTACGAGCCCACTGTAGCTGCTGATCGCAAACAAGTCGAGGCGACGCTAAAAAGTTGGCAACAGGAGAAAAGACAGAGTGAACGCGAGATGCGTGAGAAGAAATCAGAACTGATTTATGAGAAGAAACAAGATCATGACAATTATGCCAAGCCTCCGCAAGGATTACCTCTTGCTGGTAAGACTAAGAATGTTTTCATCTCAATTTAACTAATTAATACAATAATACCACAATACAAAGTTCTCTTCTGCAAAAATACTAATTCTTTTTGTTTCGAATAGCCTCTCTAGAGAGGTATGTTAAAAAAAAAATCAAAATCCAAGGATGAGGAGGGGTAAGCTAAGACTAAGAGGAGCTCCTAGGAGGAGGAAACTAAAAAGAGAACAGGTGATGAGGATAATGGTACTTGTACAGTATGATAATGATGATTGATGATGATGATGATGATGATGATCAATGATGATGATGATGATAAGCGGAGGAGGTTTCTGGAATTATGTTAGTGAAAGAGTTCATTAAAAGAGGAGGGATGATGATAAAGTTGATAATGATGAGGAAGAAGAAGATGATAATTATAGATCTGCCTTTCTTGTAATATATAAATACTAATATGAGGGGAATGGTTCCATCTAAAAAAAAGTAAAGTAACACGATCTTACTCCTTTTTTAAAACATTGTCTAGATTTAAACAAAGTTTGCCAAGAAAAGAAAAAAACAAAGAGTGCTTATAAATAATAATATTTGTTTTGAAATTTGAATTTGAATTATATTTCAAGTTTGAAGGACATGACTATATTCTGTAGATGTTAACTAACTGCTGAAATTAAATATGATTATAAATCTTAAAATTAAGTAATTAAGCATAACTTTGCTGGACTTTATAATCTTTTAAACAAGGAATAACAAACTTTAAAAAAGGGACTTAACTTTCCAAATTTTGTAACATTTTGATTGTACATTTAATCTATAAAATTTACTAAATTTGAATGAACACATTGATAGCACTATTATAAAGTAGAAGTACTACTGGCTAAACTGCTCTCTCTCTCTCTCTCTCAAGTCACTTTAATACTAAATCCTGCCTATAAATGATAAAGATGAAAAGTTTGAGTACTTGTCAGAAAAATTCTCACTCCCAGTCAGAGACTGTTGCAATTTATTAAGATGCAGATTTCTATTATTGTACAAAGAGCATGACCAGGGGCTGTGGAGCAAATTGCTAATCTCAGTTTTGTTCTCTCGTAAGTTGAGCAAACTGACCCAAAGGCACATATTGTGCCCTCGCTTGCTCTCGCAATTCACAAAAGTGGTGTCAAGCCTTTTGAAAACTTGTGTATGTGTGTAGATTTTTTAGCCATTTCGTCTGCCACTCATACTTGGCTTTCCCTGCATGCACACTACACATAGAGGGAGAGAGAGTTGGATTCCTTTTTTGTGAAAAATTGGTTTCAATTTATGCCTTTAAAACTAAGTGTGGAGAGGCGCTTGTGCACGCACTCTCAACAGAGGCCTAACAGGCTAACCGCATCTCAAAAGTATGTAGACTGTTTTGCCTGCCACAGAAAAACCACCATCATACAGTGTTGACCCAAAGGCATGTTTGCCCTTGCTCGCAAAACTTCTGTCGGCTTCCCCAAACTTGCCCCAAACTCGAGGCTTCATGTGAACTCACTGTGGTTAGTAGGCCTCTACAGTTGGTCAAAAACCCCCACTTCCCAGGGTACATGTAGATTGATTATTCTCTTCCTAAATACTGAACCATAGTCATTAATATGCTCAGCGACAAGTAGCAGATCACCTATTCTTTGTGTGCAGAGCATGGCATGGATTCAGTTGATTATTTGTCTCCTTTTCTCTTTTTTTTCTTCTAGTGGTAGTGTTTCATTTATTATTTTCCTTCTCTTTATTTTTCAATAGCTTGGTAGTTTTCTGTTTCAATAGTGGTTTTCCATGCCTTTTAAAAAATCTTTGCCTGGGCTCGCCATTCAAATCAATACTTAGTCTGTTTGACTGTACTTTGTAGCTCTCTGAGTCCTAGATTCTTTTTTTTTGGTATTAAATATTTTTTTCCATGAGTTTTGCCTCGAGCGACCCCCTACATGTACCCGGCACAGTGCCAGTAACCACTTCTGATTGAAGCTGACTTCACACTAGGAAAAAAAACAGAAAAGAAAGTTATTTGAACTCGTAGTTAAAATTTGAACGTTGCATGTTGACTTATTTTTAAAAAACAGAAGGGTGTTGCATAAAGAGTTGCGATTAATAGCTCAAAGTTGCGTTTGATCGCAAGTCAGAAAACATGCGCACAAGAGCCAATGAGAATAAATTTGCATTTAGGCGCATTTTCTGACTTGCGATTAAACGCAACTTAGCGATTAATTGCAACTCTTTATGCAGCACCCCTAGAGCTCTCTTCAATTTAATTTCTATTTTGATTCATGAATGCTTGTTTTTTATATTCATACAATCAGCGAAAAAAATACACGGGGGTGGCGGGCGAATTCGCCCCCGAAATGCCCAAAAGAGCCCCCCCCCCCCCAAAAAAAAAAAAGTTGCCCCCGAAAAATTTTATTTTTTTATTTTTATTTATTTATTTTGTTTGGATTTTGGGGATTTTTGTTGGATTTTCTGTTTGGATCGTGATCAAATGCTTATTTATGATCACTCACAGCATTAGAGCTTAATAGTAGCCCCTGAAATTCTAAAAAGAGCCCGGAAATTTGTAGCCCCCGAGATGATAAAAGTAGCCCCCGAAAGTTGGAAAAGTAGCCCCCGAAAAGGAGCCCCCGAAATAAAAATATTAATTTTTTCGCTGCATACAATGTATTTTGATAAAAATTAGACCTCGCTTCAAACACATTCACTCTTTAAAAAAAATGATGACACACTCAGTCACTCACTAATTTAATCTCACCTATTTTTCAGCGTGTGAACAGGCTTAGCAAACTTTTATGAAAACTGATGCCTGCACTGGTATTGCACTGTGTGAGTGGGAGGAAATGGTAAATTATATATCTAAACTGGGTTATTTGAGTACATGTGACCTCGGTTTCCACATGAAACATGTATGTAATCAAAACTCTGTACCACAACCTGTTAATTTCCTGAACAAACTCCCAGGCTGAATGTAATTTGAATCAAGGTGATATTATTTGTACAAACATGTGTTGTGAAACCAAGGGCTTTCTGAACTTACAATAATACTTTTTTGGGGAATTTTGAAGATCTTGCAGGGGATTTTGTATTTTTCGTACCACAATGCAGCAAGACTTTGTGTAATTTGACTAATTTCCTGGAGATAACTTTAAAGGTTTGCCCATTCTTTTGAGAGGGTACAATTAAGATTAAAAGTTATTACCATCTTTTGCTCTTATATGGCTTCGACCATTGATATTCATTTTTTTTTTTCAGTTTGACTCTTGAAAAGCGTTAAGACAGTCCTTCAAACGTTTTAACTTGTGTTTCTAACTCTCTGTTCAATACAAAAATAAAAAAGGCCACACATTTGACTGGAAAGAAAGTCTCATCCCTTTGTGTAATAATTTGAGAGATAACTTTACAGGTTTGCCCATTCTCTAAAGAGTGGTTAAAATAAAGATTGTATTTCTTGCCATCTTTGCTCATATATATGGTTTCAACTGTTTTTTGTTGCAGTTTGACTCTTGAAAAGCATTAAGACAGTCCTTCAAACGTTTTAACAAGTGTTTCTAACTTTGTATTCAGTTAATAAAAAAGCCACATATTTGAGTTATTTGACTGAAAAGAAAATGTAATCCCTTTTGTGCAATAACTCTACTTAAGACGATCCAGGGGTAACCAGATAGAGAGGGTGTATCCCATTTGTATACATTTGGAATTTTAGTCTGTTTTATTATGGTTTCTTCGAGTCTTGGAATAATGAGGGCCCAATAAGGAGCCCTAGATTGTGTTAAATATATTGCTAGCATGGTATTTGTATTCCAAACATCGAACAGAAGATAAAACTTTAGGGGTTGGCCCCCGCTGCACACACTCCATCCATATCCCTTTTAACATTGAATTCCATTCAATTTCATTCCATTAAAAAATAAATAAAAGTACTAGTACTACAACTACCCATCAATAATCTTCAGAATCTATAGACAGAAATATTGTTTTCTTTAAATACTGAAGTCAGTAGTCAGTAGCTCACATCGAGATGTAATGGTCACAACAACAATGATAGGTACATAAAGCATGATAAAGACGTGAGTCACGTGGTGCATAATCCCAAATACATTCATAGTGAGATACAGTATATGGAGAGGTGCCAACATTTTTGGTGGTTTTCTGTTTACATTGGAGGTAGGAATTTCTGCCCATGAAAGGGGCGAGACAGAAAATTGCTTTTGTGACGGACATGAGAGCTGATTTGTTTGATTCGCTTTTTGAATCAAGCACATTTTGTCGGTTGAGAAAGAGAAAGGCGTTATGACCACTTTTTGTACTTTTTGGAGATAATCGTGTCTACAGTTTGGGAGCCCTGTTGAAACCATTGTTTGTAGATCTCTTTTAATTTTGATGAATATTACCCAAATTAAAGATGGCTGTTATCTGAAAATTTAACAGTGCATACGTACGTACATGTACATAGAGAAGGCACAAACCTACTTTACAAGACAGCACGCTTAACTCAATTTAGCCAAAATGGATTTTAAGGCCCTTCTACTCTCACCCAATGGATTTGTGCAGTTTGGAAGACAAATATCTGAAGTAGCCAGGCCCATAGCAGTTGGTATTTGAAAGTAAAACATGTACCTATACAATGTAACTTAAAGGGCAATGAAACTATGGCTTTCGGTTATTATTATCGTTTAGAGGGTGAACAGACATTTGATTTGATACATAACTTGGCAATTTTGGCCTCCTGGATCCCATGAAATCATTACGTGAACATACTCACATTTTACTAATTCTTACGGCTGCAAATGATAATGGGAGCGGCCATGTTCTTGTAATTACCCGACATGCTTTGCAAACGTATG
Organism: Echinarachnius parma; assembly: GCA_037951105.1. Lineage (NCBI taxonomy): Eukaryota > Metazoa > Echinodermata > Echinoidea > Clypeasteroida > Echinarachniidae > Echinarachnius > Echinarachnius parma. Next base: position 143,201 of record JBAMJV010000154.1, read on the forward strand.
TGCTACGGGCCGAACAAAAAGCTTTTCACTGATTTGAAAGCATCTACAAGTATTCAGACAATGGTTTCAATTGGTGCTATTGAAATGCATATCATTGACCGTTAGTCCGCACAAACCTAATAATGGCGGCCTCCAGTTAAGCCTTACCTCCAGTTAAGCCTTACCTCCAGTGTTCGCGTGAATAGCGGTATACCCGAAAGAGTTTTCACATATTTCTTCCAAAGCAGAAATCTGACTCGGAGTAATGTTACTAAACAGGCATATTACGATGTATACAGTAGGATTTATAAACTCTATTCTTGAGTTGCATTGCCCTTTAAATTATACAAAGTCTGGATTCCCTGGACAATTGCTCTCAGATTTTGTGGGGTAAAATTAGACATGAGAGCCGCACAACCATTTGTTTGATTCTAAACCTTTTGAATCAAGCACATTTGTGCCGGTCGCAAGACAAATATAATGTACAGTAACACAAAAAGTAATTAATACTAAGTGTTAATTCCCTGGACAATTGCTCTCAGAGACATGAGAGCCGCACAACCATTTGTTATTTTGTTTGATATTAACCCTTTTGAATCTTGAAAGCAAATTTGTGCAGTTCGCAAGACAAATATAGCGCTGTAGAGTGTAGCCAGCTGGTAGCCAGGCCAGTAGCAGTTGATGTGTGAAAGTAACACATGGTTCTATGTGAAGTAACACAAACAGTAATATAAATTTATACAAAAGTCTTGATTCCCTGGACCATTGCCCTCAGATTTGGTGGGGTAAAATTACAGACGAGTCTGCGATACACAGTATACATGCAACGCGTTGTGAATCGCTTGCATCAATGCAAGTCGTATGCATAAAATATTGCATATAATGCCTATAATGAGCTACGACATGGCCCAGTTCCCCTTCTCCCTGTGTGCTCAGAATTAATTTTCCGACCATGAATTTGCCACAAATTGTAAGCTTAAACTATAAAGATTGTAATATGGTATTCAACTCGTAAAAATTGATGTTTTAAAATGTGTAAAAATAGGAATAAAAACTTGTGAAAAAAATAAGTTTGAAAAGTAATTTCTTTCGTTAAAAAACACTTTTCATTCTCCGTGTATCCAAAATATTAATTACTTACTACTGTTTATAGATATTGCTCTAGCAGAATATCATACTTTCTGTAAAGGTTGTTTTTTCATCCGGTCAGGAACTAGCAAAATACTAGGCGATGCATACGAGACTTCGGCAAATAATTGACATGGTCGATTTGCGATCATTTCGAACCGGGGGATACCACGCCATCTCTTGCTCTGCGTCGATTCTCTATGTACTGCGCGATTATCACGTACAGCGTGCTCTGCATGCAGTTGGCCATGAACGAACACGCACCTGATTTTACTTTCGGGTGCGTAACCCCCGGAATAAACGGCTTTATATTGCCCCACATACGTATTATTGTGTATGTTGTTATCATCGAACATGACTTGAACAAGAAAAAAGTGAAAATACAAATAATGTCTTCACTGGGATTGCAATAGTAACGTTCAATGCATTACAAAGGCTTCTCACGCATGTGAGCAATTAATAATATGTATTATACTTATACTCATAATTTCTAGGTATAGTAGGCCTACTACATACTGCTGAGCATATGTTAATTCAGTTACAGAGTGGAATTTATATTTCAGTTACCTAAAAAAATGTACAAAATCATTAGAAGGTGCTATATGGTTGTAAGTGAGGTATCATTTGAAAGAGTAAGACATGTGCTAAATTATGAACTATATGTTGTGGCTATGTAATGTAATTTGCCACCCTATTACGTAACATCTTGTTTCAAAGAAATACATAAGACTTAGTTTTGTAATAGTGAACTTTCTTACAAAACCATTCCAGAAGATTGTTCTTTCCATTTTTTTTTCTTCAGGATCAGAGGGGTAGATATTCATAATCATTTGGTGTAAATTTCAATTGTTAAAGCTCATTATTTGTTTTATATAATTTATATCATATATTTTTGAACCGGGGTTCAAATGACTCTGTTGTATGTCAGTGAAATTGGTTACTTGGAACTATAATCTCTAATTTTATTTTTGCCATACAGTTAATTGTCATAACCATCATCAACAACATCATTATCATTATCATCAACATCGTTACTGGCATCGTCATCATCACGATCAACATTGTCAACATCTTCATCATTATCAAGTATCAGCATGCATCATCATCGTGCATCATCAACATCACCATCATTATCACCATCAACATCATCATCATCATCACCACCGTCATCGTAACGATAATCACGTCATCATCGACAGCATCATCGTCACGATCGACGCCATCGTCATGATTACCAACATCATCGTCACAATCATCATGTCATCATCATTATCATCATCACCACCGCGTCATCGTAACGATAATCACGTCATTATCCTCACGATCATCGACATCATCATCGACGTCATCGTCACAATCATCATGTCATCATCCATCGTCCTCCCCACCATCAATGATTCATCACTCATCAGTCATAGTGATCACTTCAAAATAACAATAAATCCTATTACCAGTATTCACAAAAAGAAATCAAAGGTTGTGAATGATCATCTTCATTTTCATAGATTGAACTCTAAATTGAGCTACAGAGTTGTGCCATTGTTCTACTAGTCAGAACTTCAACAAAAAAAGAACACACCTTTTTCATATAGATTTACGTGTGAGGAAAACATCTCCTAGCTCGTCAAGAAGATTGGCCATGAACTAGGTTTTTTCCTATGACATCTATAAAAATTTTCTTGTGTCTGAATATGTAATTCCCCACGCGTTTTAAAGGAATAGTTGTATACATGCATCAGTAAAAATCCACCATTGCATTTATACAAATTTATCAAGAAGTGAAATGATTGGAACTGGGTCTTTGAAAGAAAACAAGTTATATTTGATACGTTTTCTAAATTTTCCATTTGTTTTTAATGCTGTTACTCATAATGTGGGTTTACATGAGACTTTACTTAAACAGTATTGGTGACGAGCCTGACAAACATAATTCTGATCATTGGGTGTGAATAAAATATTGATTTGTTGTAGCTTTGTATCCCCTTCCAGTGGAATATTCAACGATGAATATTTTTGTCACTTACCTAAACTACAGATTGTGCAGAACTACAAACAGAACAATGTGTTAAAAATGCATTTATTTAAAACTTAGAAATAAAAGATGTTTCCTGCACAGAAAATGGATTTTGGTATAGAAATACACTGCAAAGAAAATATTATTAAATTCATTTAAGTTCAATTTGTTTCAACCTCAGCCTCTTTGGTGCACAATAAATAGGTGGCTAAGAAACAGATTGGCATATCTTGTTGATGCATCTTTCTCAGGTGTAATTGAGTCTCTCAATTCTTTATGGAATTTCAATCTACAAGTATGAACAATTTACAACTTCAACTAACCTTAAATTAGTGACTGACGAGCTTTCGTTCCCTAATTTAAGGTTAGTTGAAGCTGTAAATTTTTCATCTGAATCTCTGTAACCGATGAAAGTTTTTTGTATTAATCTACAATCAGTCTGTTTCTGTAATTCCTGGGTATCCGTTCTTGATAATATTAAACGTGCACCTGTAAAGTGTCAGATATTGCCCTGGTGTGGTGTGGTTGTGGTGTGCAATGGTTGGGTGCATAGGGTGCCTGTGGTGGATGGATATTGGTAAACGTGGGTACTCTAGCAGTGGACGATTACTGGCACGAGTTCGATGTTGTGGATGATGCAGGTTGGCAGCATCAGGTGACTTTGGAGGGTGCAGGTTGGCTGTATCAGGTGGCCATGTTGAATGATGGTCAAGGTGTACAAACTTCACTCTTGGGACCTGATAGTATGAAAAATAAATTTAAAAAATATTGTCAAGATTGTCTTCTTTTGCAGTTTAACCACATATTTGTATAACAATGTTTATGCATACCTTCTAATTAGAATAGATAAATGATAAATATCAAAGATATTTCAAATTAAAATGCAATAAAATCATGTTTCATGTACTGAAAACAAATTTGAGAAGAGGCATGGCTGCAAGAAAATATTGGATCATTATTTTTTTTCACTGTGGACATCAATCAAGATTTCTGTGACCCCAAGACTATTACAACATAATCATGAGAATGTAGAAACAAAATGTACCTGCTTGGGCAACTAGTGATTGCCATAAACCTGTGATGGGCAATGGTTAGGTGCATCAGGTGGATGGTTATTTGCAAGTTGGAGTTGCGCTGGACGATCGCTGGCAAGAGTTGGATGTCGTGGTGGATGATGCAGGAGGTTGGCAGCATCAGGTGCTTGATGGGTGCAGGTCAGGCACATGGCGATTTGTTCCTTAGGATCAGCTAGCCACTTAGGGAATGTCAAACCAAAGCGATGTACATGTGTACATACATGTACCTCTGCAGACTTCTTTGCCCTTGGCCTTGATGCGCTGCGTATTCCCTTTCTGATATATGTATGCAAGTCATTCTTTCTATCCTTTACCAATAAGTTTATTTTTTTCCGTTGTAAACAGTTTTTTTGGTACAGTTTCTTTGGCACTTTTCTTGTTACCGCCGGTGCAGATAAAATATTATGTGAAGTACGTTTTATCAGGAAGAGTTCCAAATTGTATGCAAGAAAACAATTTCCTTTGGCTGTTGAATGAATCCCATCCAGCGAATAATAATACTAGTCCGAAGAAAAACTGCATATTGAAGAGTTCGCGAAAATGAAGCTGGTCTCTTTCCCAAATTCCAAATTATTTGTTCCTAGTAATGTGCAATACAGACACAGTCAGTTACTAGTTATTATAAGTATTGTCCACCATCTCTCATTCTCTGTCCATCATTTAACATTCATAAAAAAAAGGTGTGTACCGTAGCGCCAGGAAAAAATTCACATTGACTTCAGAAGACAAGTTCTGGTTCAAATTCTGAATAACATTGTCTGTCCTCCAAATCACGTACAGTAGAATCCCCAAAGGCAAAGATAAACTCTTCGGAAGATGAAAGTTGAAACAGATGACAGATGGCCAGGCCAGGTTCCAATCCAAGGAATCCCTGTTTAGATAAGAAAGGAAAAAAAGGTTACTATACTATTACTAAAATACTATTCTACTAACTAAAAATAGAATAAATAAATATTAAAAATGAAAATAAACTCACGATTTTATCTGTTCCAACAAGAATCGAGGAATACAAATTAGGTTCAGATCTACAACTTACCCTCATCTAAATGCTGAACAGTCGTTGATGATTAGTAATTGCAAATAGAACTACAAATACAAATTACAATGCATTCCGCTTCCACTCCCACACGAATTTGAGCATATGGGACTGAGCAAGAAAACAACCATCGCTGGCGACCTCTCGGGCTACGGAAGAATTCCCGGCTTTACCACGGTAACCATGGTTATTTCCCGCGGTTTCGAGTCAAGTTCCTCACAACTTCCGGTAAAACATCGCTAGTTAGTGAGATTTTAGCCGATTTCAGTTGCCTTTTATTCACCGAAATCACACATGTATCCCACCATTTTTCACATTATACGGTCAACCAGATAATCAACGACTCATATCTTGCAAAATCTAGCTGAAACATTGTTTCATCCAGTCAGGAACTAGCAAAGAAGAAGACTATGTCCAAAACCTCTATCGTAAGGACGAAAAAAAATCACTTTTTATTGATGACAAAAAACATGTCAAAAATTAAACAAAATATGGCAAAATTGGTATCAAACGAAAGCTAATAATGTCAAGATTGACTTACCGAGACATATCGCCATATTGAGTAAACATGTAGCCAAATAGAGAGGGCGACAAACGATGCTGTCAAATCGCTTTGTTGATCGCATCTACCGAGCGAGTTGGAAACTCATGCGCCCTCTATCGGTAGACTTGAATAGAAAACTTCGTTTAGCCTCATTATAACACGCTGTGCGATCCTACTGTACAGAACTCTGAAATGCAAAGTGCAGAATATTGTACAACTGGTGTAGATGTGTTATTTTCGTCTGGCTCAGAACTTTAGTTTAAACATGGTTTGATAATTTATGACCATAAACAATGCATGATAATCCTGATTATGATTGGAAATGTCATGGCTAGTTAAAAAGTAAAATTTCAATTTTGCTTAAAATCACAGTACTATGATTCCAAAATACTAGGTGGAAAAGTTTCAACTTTTTATATGAGCAATGCAAACAAAATAGCATCAATCGCATCAAGGTGCCAATTTGAATAAAGCAGTCTAAGATATTTAACATTTCACATTCTCTAAATATCTTTACAAATGCAGATGATTAGATTATAAAGACACACACATGTATACTTCAAGTTGTTGTTCTTGTTACAAAGTTCGAGTGGACACTACATTTGGAGATGTCTTCAATACTTGCTGTTTGCAGTTCCCCCTTTCTATGGACCTTCCATGTCTCTCCAAGCAGCCTGTTTTAATTCAGAATCAAATAGATTTTCTGTTTAAAAATAGTCTGATAAGGGGACCAGCCATATTGGCTCAACAGATATTTGCCTTCCTTCACCTGGTCAAATGCAGTATATATATATATGTTAATTATTGAATGCGCAAAAGATGGTCATCTTGAAGACTAGATGAAGCCGCTAGAGATATACACCAATTGATATGGTTGTTTCCAATCCAAAGACCAATTAAGTGTTATTTTATATTGAATCGTGTGAATTGAGTGTTTGTTGGTATATATATTTGATAAAAGGCAGTGATGTTGTACAACAAAAGTTACTTCCTATCATCATACAATTATGTAAAATATGCAAAGGTAATGAATGAAAACATTTCAAATTTATCGATTGATGTTCATGAAATTTATGATTTTTCCTTATGGACTTAAACAGATGTCAGACTCTTGAAATGAAAAAAAGAATCTTCATCAATGTTAGAAATATATATATTTTTTCCAGGTGACCCAGTTGGGAAATTAGAATAGAGATTTATAAATACAATTTTGCTTGCCCCAAAACCAGAAATACAACATGTAGGTGGCTGACAACTAAGAATAACATTAACAAATTAGAAAAATATTAATTTAGGAGCCTAGTTGGGCTGGTAAAAGTTAAAATGCATGAAATTTAAGTGGCCCAAGCTCGTTTTTGGTAGCCATTGACAGAAGGAGGCCCATTGCCAGCAGGCCAGGTCTAACTCCAAACCCTGGCTTCATAATATGTGACCGGCTATAGCAAAACCCTCCACTTGTCGGTAGAAATCAAATGTAGACTTTCACATAATGCTGTAACTGACCTTGATGATCGGATCGTTTGATCGGATCGGCAAAATTTTATCGATCTTCGAAATCGGATTGATGATCGGGATCGGATGATCGGCTATTACCAAAAAAAAAAAAAAAAACAAAAAAAAAAAACCTTTAATTTGCATCACTTTGCAACAAAACTGGTTCGTTACTTACTGCACATTTTTTGTTCTGGTCACTCGATAGTCCGCCGTAGTATTTTTTATAAACATTAAAGCCATTTGGACGACTTAAATCAATATTTTGGATGCGCCGAGGCTGCTTGCTCGGAGCTGTGCATCGCGCAGGGCTGGCGCTAGCGTGGCCAACCGGTAGAGATACGGCGGAGAAGACCGTCAGCGGATCGCGAGGCTATGCTTTCACGTGCTTTATAACGGCATCGCGGCGCAGCATGCACGCAGGTAGCACGCGACAGGATCCATCTCCGTCCATGTGACCTATTTTTGTTGATGTTGTTGTTATAATTATAGTTACTTAACTTTTGCATTTTGTTTTTAGTTTGACATCGTTTTTTTATGCTGTTGCTGCATGCATTTTCAGTCAGATTTTTGCGCATCGCTTGTTTATTTTATCCTGTTTCCTTAATTGAATTGCAGCTTGATTATTAATATTACTCAGTATAAAATAATAATTAAGAATAAGATATTTTGATTTCTTTGTTGCTGTTTTTCACGACTGATTTTCTAAAAAATAACTGGAGTTTATTTAACTTTTTTGTTATTCTTTGTTCTCCTTTAGAATCAGTTTAACTCGATCAACAAGTTGGGTACATGATGTATTATAAGCTACATGCAGTAAATAATTCTGAAAAAACAAACAAAACAATAGAAAACATAAAATTAAGGGGACATTTTTAAAATAAACAAAGTAATAGTAATACACAGGTGTACCCCCAATAATTTTCGTGCCCCCCCCCCCCCCCCCCCAACCAGTCCGACCACCTTCGCCACTGGCTACATGTGTTTGTTTGTTTGTTTGTATTTGATTAGTGTGTATTGCTTTGTTATTTTGCAACTTGTACATAAGTTTGTTCGCTAATTACTTGTACCAATAGCCCCAATACCGATCCCCACGTCATTCAACAATCCGAAATGTTTTAAATGTACTAAAAATAATAGCCCCCGCCCCCAAACTTTCCGTCGTCCGGCGTATAGGCCTACTCAAGAAACAAAGTATACCTCCCCCAGTCTACTGAGAAGTGAGAAGGCTGCCACCCCCTCCCCGATACAAAACGAGTACCGGGTATTATATTTTAAAATATATAAATTATTGTTATGTACACAGAGTATAATAATAATAACAATAATATCGATTTATATAGCGCCTAATATGATTGATAAATGACGGAAATGATGAACTGATGAGGATGACAATGAATGATCATTATGAAGATGGCGATGCCAATGATTATTATGATAAAAAAGAGGATGGTAATGATCCATGATGAAGATGAGGATGATGGTGCATGTTTGACTGGTGATGATTATAATAATTACTAACATCGAGACGGACAAAGTGCCATTATAATGGAGCTAGGGGCGAAGCAAGAACATTGTAAACTGCGTCGTGGCAACTCCCCGATAAAATGTAAGTAGTATATAATTTATTATTATTTTTAATTGCGTTACGTACAATTATTGCAATATATGGGGAGGTCCTCAATACAGTGTGACAAAAAAATGAAGAAAGCGTTAACCTAATGAGTAATGGCAGTGTGAACGAAATAATTACAGTTCCCCAATTTGCGTGCCCCCCCCCCCCCCCCCCTGAAAAAATACAAAATCACACGGTCGCACATAAACTAAATCATACTAGGGGCCACAGAATGTTTTGATTTTGGGGGTGGGGGCTGACCACATTTCAATTGTTATCATAACTATCTTATCATCACCATTATTTTCAATTTGACGTTTATATTATGATGTTTTTCATCAAGTATACAATTTCACAAGCCGCCATCCGTCGGAAATAAGAAGTATTTATATTTTGAACATCATCATGAGTACATAAAAATAAAAATCGCCCCGTCGCACATGGAAACTAAATCATAATCAGGGCCGCATTGATATTGGGGGATGGGGGGAGGGGGCTGACCACATTGTCCACATTTCAATTGTTATCATAATTATCTTATCATCACCATTATTTTCAATTGACGTTTATATTATGAGTGTTGATCATCAAGTATACAATTTCACAAGCCATCATCCGTCGGAAATAATAGAGTATTTATATTTTGAACATCATCATGAGTACATACAAATTAAAATTGCATGGTCACATACGGAAACTAAATCATAATCATGAGGCCGCAGAATGTTTTCGGGGTGGGAGGAGGGGGCCGACCACATTTCAATTGTAATCATAATTATCTAATCATCACCATTATTTTCAATTTGACATTTATGTTATGATGTTTATCTCAAGTAATACACTTTCACGAGCCATCATCCTACTAGAAATAATAAAGTATTTATATCATGAACATCATCATGAGAAAGAGTACATATGAATTATTAATCATAACAAAAGCGCATAGTCGCACTATCCATGGTCGCACGTGAAACTAAATCATAATCAGCGGTCACAGAATTAATGTTTTTGAAAATGTGTGGGGAGGGGGGGGTGGGGGGGGGGGGGTGTGTGGAGTTGGCTGACCAACATTTCAATTGCATTATCATAAGTATCATTTTAAGTCCCCCATGCTCATGTTTATCTCATCTTCCTCGTCATTACATTTATACTCAAAGCGTAAACAAATTATAATTCTTTAAATTGAAAGAAGGATCGGCCGAATGTAGTCCTCGCACGCGCAACACAAGTCAAAATTGGAGCGTCCGTCATCTTCCTAAAAAGGAAAGAAAAAAAAAACATGTTATGATTATGTTTATATAGTTAAATTTTGACGCCATTATTCAATAACAACATATCAAACAATTTATATACTCTCTCGATCTCCCGGAATTCGGGGACCGGGAGATCGAGAGTGCAAATTTTACAGTTTATATTATACATGTATACTAATATAATTATGTACCAGCTTTCCCTTGAATCTTAGGCCGTTGCTGGCGACTATATAGATCAACAAATCGTTTTTATGTCCTCTTCCATAATTTATCAGCATTCTCTATCAGTCGGTCCGACAGTAAAAGACTGAATTTAACATGTAAAGAAGGAGATATGAAAACGATAATTCGTTGATCTATAATAGCTTGCGACATAGGACACGCATGCCGCCCGCATGCATGCCACGGCGCCCAGCGCGGCGCCGATCGTAGCGCGCGCCGGGGTCTGAACGGCCTGGAGTTCATGTGAACATCCGTCGGGAATATCGTTCAAATGACTAGCAATTTTGCGAGTCTTGTTCCGATTTTCGCCTTTCAAAACGAAGTAAACTAACAAAGAGTATCTCGAAAATAACATTTTTTTCAAGTAAATGATATAGATTGTCCCTTTTTAAAATTTCAATTCCGATATTCTTGCAAAAGAAAATGGATGGTTTTCTCCCGGGATTTTTTTTTTTTCACATAAGTCATAACACATAAAAAAAACAAAAAACAAAATTTCATCCGATCCGATCTCCGATCTTTTCTGCATGATCGGAAATCGGCAAAAAAACGGCAAAAAAAGCCATGATTCGGATCGGGATCGGCATGCCGATCCGATGATCGGTTACAGCGTTACTTTCACACCACTAGAAAGGTCTCATCACAAGCTTTCATTTGATACTTTTGTTCAGATATGAGTGTTTCAAGTTACAAACATACATGTAAGTCTTTTACACACATTATGTAAATTTAAAATGCCAATTTCTTCTAAACATAAATTACTGACAAGTGCAGGGTTTTGCTATAGGCCGCGTCACATTATGGACTGTACCTGTAATCAACATCATTTCTCCTTTTTTTTAATCCTTAAAGGTGAGGATAGACCAAAGAAGCCAGCGGAATCACACTACGAGAAGGCTCCCAGAAGAACGAGTGACAGCGCGCAGAAGATCGAACGGAGGCGGAAAAAAGACGAACCAAGGAGACATACGCTCACCAATGGCATAGATTATGGCATGGTAAGTGGATGAAATCAGATTAACTTGGAAACAATCTTGATGAACATTCATGTTAAAATTACTGAAAATTTAACTTGAAAACTACTAGGGCAAATTCAGCCCCCCCCCCCCCCCCCCCCCCCCCCCCCAAGTAAATGTTTCACTTCAAGGTGAAATTGAATTTAGCTCATAAGGATTGTGTACCGTAAACCTGGGTGACTTTGGCCACGTTTTGAGAAGGATGTATTTTCATCCAGTCTCACTCTGTAGAACTTATTTCTGATTAAATATACATTACCTTATAAGAATATATTTGAAACAAATAGAAATTTGTTCTAAAAGTGAGGCTTGATGAAAAAATTGATTCATCTAAACAAGTGGCAAAAGTCACCCTGGCGGCCAAAGTTACCCCAGGTTTATGGTATGAAATAATCAAAAGGCTCTTATCATTGCCTGAAAGTTTCTAAAGGATGAAGAAAAGAAAGTGATAACTATGCAATTGCCAGTCTCTTTCCGGAAATGTGCATCCCCCTCCCCATCTTATTTATTTACACAAAACTATCTGCAAGTTTGAATACTTACATTTACAAGAAAAATAAACCCAGACATATTTGTGGAGTTATTCATCATGTTGAAAGACCTGTGGGGTCAGGTCAGGTGAGGTCCTTTCAAGGGATTTGGTAACTTTGATGACATATGTGGCTGCAAACACTGAGGAAGGGTTTCATGATGAAATGTGTATAATTTCTGTGATCTGATGTCCCCTCAGTGAGTTGTAAAATTGTAAACATTCCATGGTAAATGAATGTCATATCACCAAGAAATGAACAGAAATGCAAAGTGATATCTGCTAACTCATTGCACTAACTTTGTACATAGTTGAAAGTCTCCAATGGAGACTTTTAAATCTGGACAATTTGATAAATGTATCTTTCGTTATAAAGATATAAAATATCTTTATAACAAAAGAGAATGCTGGAAAACCATAACCTATTCAATGTTTATAGTGGTAATATGAATACAACAAGGTATCGTATGTGAGATTTGCTAGAGTTCCTAGTACGTTTTGAGGATTTGGACAATGTTACTATCTGATCCCTTTAAGGGTCAGGTCGGGTGAGGTCGCTTAACGTCTGCAATCAGTCATCTGGGACAGGGGGCGTTTAGCAGGGATAATGGGGCGCTTTGTAGGGTTTAATGGGGCGCTTTATGGGGGTAATTGGAGATGGGATCAAGAGACAGGCCTCTAAGTGATGAAGGAAGATCTGGGACATGTGTGGTGCATCAGGTACCCATCAAGAAACTTTATTGCAACGATTAGTGTTCATGATCATCATGTCTTCGGGAGTTTCAAAACAGAGCTATTAAAAAAAGGAAATTGTGTTTGGTTTTGTTCACTTTAGGGATGGGGACAAGGGATACAGTTAGGCCATGTGTGAATTCAGAACCATAATTTTTGCATGGAATATATATACCCCTAGTATAATCCATGACTATTTTGGGGGGATACATGTAGGATCGAAAGACAGGACAATCCTGTGATGAAGGAGATTCATTTAAGTGTGTGGCACCTATCAAAGAACTTTATTGAAACTATTAGTGTTACTATAATTTGGGGGGAGGGGCGAATTCGCCCCCGAAATGCCCAAAAGAGACACATGGAAGTAAGTTCCAAATTCATCTTTATGTACCTGGCATTGAATTCTAATTACCTAATAACTTAAAAATGAACTTGGTAAAGGAAATTTCATTTGTTGGGATATAGTCTTGTTAGATGGGCCTACCAAACTTGAGACCATAAGGGAGAGTTATACTGGGATATATAGCATGTGATAATATATTTGACCGGCAAAAACATGGAGACTTTTATACCTGCTAAGACTGTATGACTGCTTTAATAATTGTAATTCTTTCCTCATTAAAAATGCACATCCTATTCAAAGGATTACTATCTAAATTATGCAGCACTATTAAATCTTCATTATCTTCTCATCAAAATATGTACAGTATCCCATTCAGAGTATTACCTCTCATCATAATGATAAAATTAGCTCCATTAAATCCTCATTATCTCCTCATTAAAAATATATCTGTTCAAAGAATTGTACACGTTTGGATTTTGTCTCGTGAGGCTTTTGGTGGGTAGGATGGTATAGATAGATAGATATCAATCGAGATGTCATTACAAAGGGATTTACATAGATTTCAGTTGTGGTTACTTATAGTGGCATCAACTATAATGTACATTGTTTTGGGGGTACGTTTGTACAGCTTTGTCTTTTTGAGCCTTCCTTGATGAAGAAAAAAAAACTGTTCTCATTATCTCATTAAAAATGTATCTGTTCAAAGAATTGTATACCTTTGGATTTGGTCTTATGAGGCTTTTGGTGGGTAGGATGGTCATCACAATCTTGTCAAGTTCCACTAAAGGGATTTACATATATAGATTTCAGTTGTGGTTATGGTGGCATCAACTACATGTATACAGTCAAACCTGTCTTAGTGGCCACCTGTGTATGGCAGCCAACCTGCCTATAGTAGCCACTTAACATGATCCTCTGCAGAGAAAAACAATAGAATGAACTTGTCTATAGAAGTCACCTGTCTACAGTGACCACTTTTCTTACTTCCCTTCGGTGTAGAGCTGAGTCAAATCGAATGGCTATTCGATATCCGACCGTGAAGGTCGGATACCGAATACAAATTTTCGGATACGAATATCCGATAATAAATAAATAAATTTAAAAAAAAAAAAATATATATATATATATATATATATATCGTTTTTTTTTTGTTTTTTTTTTCCCGTTTAATTTTGTAATCCCTATTCGATAGATTCGATCAAAAAATGGCACATTGAACCCTGCTTATCTATTGCTAAACTTAAAAGTTAAGGTATTTTACATAAATTCACAAATAAACAAAACAAATAATAAACCAAAGGTAAGAGGATTAATATACAAGTGGTATAGTGAGTGCCAAATTTAGAAGAATCTATGATGAGATATCAAAGTATTTCATCTTGACAGCAGTTTGTACACTAACGTCACACTGTACTGCCGATTCTAATTGAAAAAATGGACAGAATATTTATTTTTAAAAATTATGAAAAAAAAAAAAAAAAAAATCGATATATTATTATTATTATTATTTTTTTTTTTTTCGAATATTCGATATCCGACCGTTTTTACACGACTCATATTCGAAATGCAAAATATCCGGTTTGACTCAGCTCTACTTCGGTGGTCACCTTCCACAGGTTTGAATGTACTGTACATGTTTGTTTTTGGTACGTTTGTACAGCTTTGACTTTTTGAGCCAAAGTTCCTCGATGAAGAAAAAAAATCCTCTTCTTTGTCTTGGTTGCTTCTCATTTCTCATCCAATCTATTTATCCTCGATGTTGACGATACCTCCTTGAAAGAAACCACAACAAATGTTGGTTAAATTAAAAATGTCATGAAGACCTTTAATACAAACCACAAGACTATTGGGTACACGTAGTTGTATTCCAGGGCTGTATTTGTCTTTCATTTGAACTTGGTATATATATTGTTTATTTTGGTTTCCTCTGTTTATTTTGGCCTCTTAATGAAAAGATATTTTCTGAAAGAAACAACGACGACTGCTTGCTATTTAAAGCTTTAATTAAGGTCCTGCATGTAAGCAGAGAAGATGGGTTTCTTTAGCAGAATTCCCAGGGTTTCTCATGAACTTGGTTCAATGGTTGTATAATTTGTTTTAGTTGCCAGTCTTAAACTGGAATTTCATTTTACCACAAGTCTTAAGTTTCCCCTTATTGACTTCATTCAGTTGAGCTTTTCTTGGATATGGTATTTCTTTGTTTCAGCATCTAACCTTCTTGTTTTCTTAATATACGAGAGTTTTCTCCTTTCCTTACTGTATGGACTCCCCGTGAGCTATAGTAGTGTACAGATGGTAGTGGTCTATTTGAATCTTTTAATTAGAGTTCCCATTCACCTGTATTCCTCTTGAACCTGGTAGCATGTTCATAATATTTGATTTGGCTTCCAAATTGATGTTTGGTTAGCCTAGTACCTCCTTGGTTTCAAGATTTCCCTTCTTTCCTCACGTTATAAAATAGTCCAGTCAAAATATGGTCTTGACCTCGGCAAAATTGCAACACGGGATTTTTTTTCGGAATTCTGTTCAGGAAACTCCCCTTAACAACCCAAAAAAAGTCCCAAGAAATCGAAGTTGCGGAAAGTGGTTTAATTTGCATAATATGCAAATTAGGTATTGTTTGAATGTAAAAATATTAAATTAATTGTTTAAAAATATTTATGTACTATATTGACGCCAGAAAAGTATGGCAACCCAATATTAGAATCATAAAGTACACGATGAACGCATACCCGTACTAGTAATTACTACATAATTTGCATAATATGCAAATTAGGTATTGTTTGAATGTAAACATATTAAATTAATTGTTTAAAAATATTTATAACCTATATTGACGCCAGAAAAGTATGGCAACCCAATATTAGGATCATAAAGTACATGATGAACGCATACCCGTAATAGTAATTACTACATAATTTGCATAATATGCAAATTAGGTTTTCCCCCAAAATCAAATATTCCATATTGTTGAACAAATAGACTTGATCGAGTGGATGCAAATGATAAAGCCTTTATATTTTTAAGGTCAGATATGAAACAGGTTAGGGTGGCACTCGATCGAAACGTTAGCATGAAAGTACTTTGCATAATATGCAAATGAGCTATAGTTTGATTGGATCAATATGAAGTTATGTATTGCTTAAAATCTAGATGCACTATCATAGCCAGAAGAGTGCACATCTAGTATCAAAAGCCAATATACCATAACACACGGTGACACGTATATCAGTTCAACATAATTTGCATATAATTTGCATAATATGTAAATTAATTTCCACAAAAATAGTAAAATATTGCACATTTTTATAAAAAAACGGACTTGTTGAGTGATAAACAAACGATAAAACCTATATTTTCAGGTCAGTAGTACCAAGTATTTTTGTTAGACATCCTACCAAAACAGTATAGGCCTGTAATTAAAGTGCTTTGCATAATATGCAAATGAGCTATTGAAACGGTTGCTGATAATTTTAGTTTTTATGTAACTTTGCATTTACAAATGAATGAAAACTATAGGCTACAGAATGGTAATCAATCCTAGTAATCAATTTGTACCAAGTTCAACGAACACATCTATAGTCCAGTCAATATCTATACAGGGTGGCCCATAAATAACGGAACGGGGCACTTCCCAAAATAAAGCAACGAAATGACTGGGTCCATCGGATAGTGTGTCTTTTCAAACGAAAATTGATACCAAGAACATTAATTTTGGTCGTGTAGTTTTTGTTTTAGAGCGCTGTGAGTGACACTATGTCAGGGTTCATTTTTCTTCAATTTTGACTGACCTATTGGCTAAAGAATGACCCGAACGGCTCGGCATAGAATTACGGTGCTGTGGCTATTCAGTCGAATGCACACTAACAAAGGTGTCCGCATGATTGTGCATCGTAACTATCCGATGGACCCAGTCATTTCGTTACTTTATTTTGGGAAGTGCCCAGTTCCGTTATTTCTGGGCCACCCTGTATAGGGTCTTGACCTCGGCAAAATTGCAACATGGGAATTTTCTTCGGAATTCTGTTCAGGAAACTCCCCTGAACAACATAACAAAAGTCCTAAGAAATTGAAGCTACGGAAAGTGGTTTAATTTGCATTATAAATATAAGCTAAATATAATTTGCATATTTCTGAAATGCGGTGAGGGGTCATTTTCTATCTAGGAATAGCACAATATTGATAAAAACGATTATACTAGGGTAATTTAGGGCAAGGCATTCATTAACGGTGCTCATTTGCATGTGTCGTATAGGCAACGCCCTAAAAGCCAAGATGGCTGCCCCTAATTTGCATATTTATGAATATTATTGGTATTAAGTGGTTACAGCATCTAATGAGCAATCATTCCGGATTATTATTTTTCATTCATGTTCTAAATATGTAGTGAAGCTAATTCAGATTAGTTGCCACCTTGGAAACCTCTATCAATGCATATAATTTGCATAATTGGGTTATTTACCTAATTTGCATATTTCCCCAAATTGAGTATATTGGGAGCCCGGAAAGTAAAAATTACAAGTTATACCACTTTTCCAAGGTTTTGGGTGGCAACAAGTCCATTTTGTATACTTATTTTCCATACAGCACCATGGCAACCTTCTTAAATCCAAGATGGCTGCTCCCCACATTTTCTCATGTAATGATACACAACTTCATTCTTTTGGTTATATTAGAACAATATTATAATTTTTGGACTCAATTATTCGAATTAGCAATCGGAATTGCAATGTGCTAACAGTGAACAAATTATGCTAACAAAATGCCGTTAAAGTGGCAAATAGCATTATCTCCTTTAAAATGCCAAAGACGGCCATCTTGGATTTATGTGGGTTGCCAAGGCGATACGTTGAATCAAGTATCATAAATGGATTTCCTGCCCCCCAAAACCCTGGAAAAGTGGTATTGCACGTCATTTTTACTTTCCGGGTTCCCAATATACTCAATTTGGGGGAATATGCAAATTAGGTAAATAATAAAAATTATGCTAATTATATGCATTGCAATAGGTTGCCAAGGCGGCAACCAAGCTGAAGTATCTTTGATATACATTTAGAACATGATTAAAGAAAAAATTACTATAATTATTGCTTATTAGAGGCTGTAGCCAATGAAAACCAATAATATTCATAAATATGCAAATTAGGAAGCAGCCATCTTGGATTTCAGGGTTTTCTCCATATGGCACTCGCAAACGAGCATCGGAAATGGATACCTTGCCCCAAAATACCTTAGAATATTTGTTTTAATTACTAGCGTACTATTCCTAGATAGAAGATGACCCCTGACCTTATTTCATAATTATGCAAATTTGCTAATTATCTTTATAATGCAAATTAAACCACTTTCCGCAACTCCGATTTCTTGGGACTTTTTTTGGGTTGTTAAGGGGAGTTTCCTGAACAGAATTCCGAAAAAAAATCCTGTGTTGCAATTTTGCCGAGGTTACCCCCTTATATATGCTAGATTGACTGGACTAAAAGCTCCTCATACATGTGGACTACAGTGTTATCATTTAGTCTTTTAGTAGACCTCCTTGTATTTTGTTCCTCATCTACTTGGTAAATGTTTGTTTCTGATGCCTCCCTTTGTTTGGGTCTTGTAAAGGATAATTGGATGACAAAATGTAGGAGTGCAGTTCTTTTAATATCATCAGGGTTTCGTTAGAGTTCCATCTACTTTTGTTCCTCAATAAACATTGAAGAAATTGAGTAAATGGAGCAAATGTTTGTTTGAATTGTTTCACTGTCCAGAATATCCGTAAACTTTGTCTTGGACTCTTGGTATTGTTCTCTATTGGGTTGTGATGGGAGCTTTGTGTTGTCTAAGTTTCATCCTTAAAATGCCTTGTAGAACTATTTGGGTTCCTTTGGAGTCTGCAGTGTTTGTTTCAGCTGCCATCTATTGTTTGGGACTTCAGGTCTTTTGTTGGGTTAAAAGGATGTGAGAAAATTTACAGGCTCCTATTGAGCTAGTACCCTGTTGTCCCATTGGCTCGTAAATGGTTCCTCAGCATATTTGTCTGGGCTTCTATATATATATATTCCTTTCTTGGGTCTTGGTAGGGTTAATTGGGTCACAGGAACGCTGGTCCTTACTCGGACTACTTTATCTTCTTGCGATGTTTGCAAACCCGCTTTAGTGACTCACTTGTATTCAAACAACCGAACGTGTCTACCAAAGTACCTCTTAATCATCACCATGCAACCCATCAAAGTTAAACCCATTCAGGACTGATTGATTTTGCTATGACATGTATTCTTTATAGATCCTAGCCCGAGTATTTTCAGGACCAGTCCTGAACGGGTTAACAGACCTTAGCAAACGTCCCAAAAAGGAATTTAGTTCCTTCGTCATGGACCTGGTATTATTTGTTTTAGCTTCTTTATCTTTCTCTAGGTAATGGCGGGAAGATCTTTTATTGAAAACTTTGACATGTATGCATTTTAGTGTAGTACACATGTTTACAATGTTAGTCACATCCAGGTAGTGAAAAAAATACACTGGGAGCTCGGGGCGAATTTGCCCCCGAAATGCCAAAAAGAGCCCCCAAAATTATAAACAAGCACCTGTAAATTTGCATAGAGTTCAATGCAAATCAAATTTTGGAGTGTCATTTTCATGCAGGCATGCTCGAAAAAGTAGCCCCCAAAAATAAATGGTATTTTTCCCTGCATCCAGACAGATTGTTTTGGTGATTGGGTCTCCCTCCCTCCCAGTATTTCAGCTACTTTGATGGACACTGTGTTTGTTTCGGTTTCCAGAGTCTTTGTGCGAGCCTTGTATTTGTAAGGGTGAGGGATGTCTTTTATTGAAGTTTGAACAGCTTTTATGGATGTCTACTGTTTACCTGTCTTCAGTGAGTCATTGGTATACAAACAACCAAAACATGTCTGTACAAATCACCTCTTAATCCTCACTGTGCAACCGTTGGTCTTCTTAATCTTAAATGGGTAACAATCGTCTCAAAAATGTCTTGAACTTTTGAATGATATTTATATTTAAATCCAGGGGGTTCAAGTTGTTATTTGGGCGATTCCGTATGAGAGAAGGCAAAAACACCACATCTCAAAGTTGAGCAATCTTCCCTAAATCAAACTGTTATCAATAGAGGAAAACTTGAATTTTAGGAAACTGAAAACCATTTGTATATAGCTCGATTGGTTTTTCAAATATTTCTGCTTGAATTGAACAGAAATTTATGACCTTTTATTCATAAATCAGCTTCATTTTGTGAAAATAAAGTGAATCTTTTAATTCAATGACTGTTTCTGCTCATTTTCTCATATTTTCCATACAATGTTTTAACAATCACAAATTGTAAAGCATGGGCAGTAACTTCATTGCATATTTTTTTGAGAAATTTTAAAAATCTATGCACATTTGATCGTAATTCCGTTACGATAAAACGTTTTAAGTTTTTCTCAATATCTTATTACTTGTTCTTTAGTCATGTCATTGTGAATTCTCTTCCTTCACCATAGTCCTAAGAACTTCCAACATAATTTTCTGAAATAATGTCACTACTTTTTCCAAAAATGGCGTAACAGTATTAGTAATTCCGTTACATAACGGAATTACATGCACATGGTTTGTAAGGTATTGAATGATATTGCTGAAAATAACATTTTTTCTTGTTCTGAATGTAGAAATACCCTTTAAATAGCATGAACTGTAGCCCTGTAGACAATAAGTCATTACACGTACATGTACTGTACAATGTTACTTTATGTGACTCATTACCTCACATGCTTCATATTGCATCAATGGTGATTTAACTAAATTGATACACGATAGATAATTTCTCTAATTTCTCCATGAACATAATAGAGATGATAATGTTCTATCATTAAATTAGTTTCCAGCAAGACCCACTTGACTGAAATTATGAAGAAGCAGCAGATTCATGTTTGTACTTTAGAAAGGGAAAAACAAAAACAATAACAAAAATTTAAAAATATCCAGTAATTAGTATGACACTGGTTCTACATTTATTTTCTCACATTAATTTACATTGATGTATTTTAAGATATAAATCATACCTTCAACTTTCAAGGAGATTTAATATTAATAATTTTGTATGTAGATTTGAATATCATTGATCAGTTAAGGGCTCATAACTCACCATTAATTATGTAAATTTGTATTAAACTGAAGCATATATAATCAAACATAAATACAGAATAGGCTTCAAGATATTCAAAACTACATAATACAGGCTAAGATATGTTTTATTCATTATCATAAAGTCAGAATTCATTGAGTGTTCAGTGTGCTTCTGTATGCAGATCAAACAAGATGTACAAAGTATTTGCATTTTCAAATGGGAATTCCTAAAGGTGTCTTTCATTTTTTGCAATTCGATTTTTATATTTTATATATGCTAACTTTTTGTATTTGGATCATACATGTTTACCGTACATGTATTTCATGAAATGAATGAAAACGCATTCTAAATTGATTTGAGAGTAAATTAAGATCACTTTAGGATGAATTTTTTAAAAGAATAATTTTAGAATATAACAAGAGTTTATATAACAAATCTCGATTTGTTTGTAATTCTGTTACGCATACACATAAATTCAGGATTTGTTCTGGTCCTTATATGTAAGAGTTTAACAATGCATACATTGTTTAACAATGCATACAAATTAACAATGCATACAAATTCTTTACTATAGACTGTACGCAGAAAAATGTAACCAAGAAATTGCATTTTCATGGGTGGATTCATGGGTGGATTTCACAGGCGTAATTCCGTTACAGTGACATTCGTTTGTCTTAAGGTCATTTCAGAGGTTAAAATAGATCATTTCTGGAAAAAGATGTACCAAATTCAAGTTTGTAACTTGAATGATAAGTTTTTATTACCAATGAAGAATTTTTTGTGGTAGCTTTTGCAGAAAATCATTACAAAGTTAGTGTTGAATAAAAGACCCCTTTCCGTTATGATTGTATTTTGGTATCCTGATGCTACAGTGTTATAGATTTGTACCTCTAGTACCCCTGCCAGTTATTAAAGTTGTAAAAACTGTGGAAGTGAAAGGAATTTTAAATATGATTAAGAAAACAGAGCTAAAAATCACTTATATGTCATTCTGTAACAGTGGAATTGCCCATTCACAATGCATTTCCATTCACACAGATTTCCAATATTCAGGAAGTTTACGAGGCTTTATAGCATTGAAAGTTGAATTATTTGACCTGTTTGTGATTTTAAATTGTTTAAATGTTTCTTGATATTGATGATGTGCAGTTCTTTAGCATGTCATATAATGTAGGTACTTTTTTTTTTTACTTTGGGTTTTTTCACAATTTAACCATTTTTCTTGAAGTAAAGGAAAAATTCAAAAATGTTGCTTTTTTTTACTTCAAATATGGTTATTATTGTCAAATTATTGATTTTTGAAAAGTATTGAAGCTAAAATGTGAATTTTTTGTTGTTCATGTACCAATTTGTGGAAAAGTTGATCCCACTGCTTAAGTTGTGTAATTCCGTTACACACTTTAGTGGACATAGTTTCTAGGATTTTTCTTTCATTTAATTGATGCAATCCTTTTTAATTTCTTGCCTACTAATATAAAGCTGAAAATAAACCGAAATAAAGCTGGAGTTTAGCAATATTTTTTTCAAATTTCACTCTTATTTGTATTTTGGCCATATTTTCATTTATTTTACACATAACAAGTTCAAAAATTGCTTTACAGATATGTCAAATTATGGTTTATATTCAAGTGCTAGATAGCCCTGATGTTTGCATTAGCATGTAAGAAAAGTTGAGTGCAAAATAATTGAGTTTTCCTTGTAACTTTCAGAGATGTAATTCCGTTACAAATTTGTGTAATTCCGTTACAGTGGTTTTTTTTCAAAAAAGTGAATTTGTGAACTTATCATTGTGTTGTTTATGCACGTACTTGTTCCAAAATGAAGTTGACATTATCAAGATACAAAAAATACATAAAATCAGTTTCAAAGTGTCTTATATTTCAGAGAAACTCAACGCAAACTTGTAGCAAAAAAAAAACTCCATTCTCCGGTAATTCCGTTACGGTCACACATATTGGTCTAGTGTGCAACAACACATGGAAGATATAAAACCATTTCCCTATCATGTTGTAGCCTGGTTACCCGTACAACTTATATAAGTATCAAAATTTACTTAAGTCATGAGAATATTGCGCAGGGAATGAAATAATGAGCAAAAAACGTCTCTGAATGTAATTCCGTTATGGTGGAATTGCCCATTTGTGTTTTGGGCATTCTGATTTGGACAAGATAAAATCAGACAGACTTTTACAGACCTGAAGATAACTTTAAATGAAGTATATATACGTACCTAACTTTAACGGAGTACATGTGTAAACATAACATTAATGTAACAGGTACTTAGTAAATGCCTTTGACAATTACTTAAAACGTGTTTGCTATAACACTAATTATGATAGGCTAGCTAATTAACAGTTGATTGGTCACTTCTAATGGTCAAACAGACAAATAAAAGAAGATAACCATCAGTGATTAGAACCTAAATATAAGATAACTGTTGCCTTGTATTAATTGTCAGCATTGGACATTTTGATATTCAATCATATCTTATGTCGCTTGATACTTTTCAGACTTAAACTTATAATTTGGGAAATATTTATCAAAATACAAGAGAGCTTGAATTGGTTTCTAAAATACTCCCAAACTCAAAACATTCATGATTATCTCTGAAGTACACAAAGTAGATCGTTTCTCTTTCTCAGCCGACGATATTTAGTTTCCCAGTTTTTATATCACTGTCGAAACTCCCTGGTTTTACAATTCATGCTGATTTGTTAAAGGGACTTAGTAACATTGTCCAAATCCTCAAAATAAAATTGTAATTCTAGCGGTTCCTTTATACCTTGTTGTATTCGTATTAACAATAAAATCATGGGACAGCTTTCGGTTTTTCAGATTTCCCTTTCATTACAAAGATATGTATGATTGAAGTATTTAGATAAGAAAATCTCCGGGCGAGATTTTCATCCCTGTACAAAGTGAATGCAGTGAGTTGGTGAATATCACCCAATATCACTTTGCATTTTCGCTCATTACTTGGCCATACAATGTCCATTTGACCTGAAATTTTCACACAATACCCTGAGGACATATGAGATAACAACAGTATACATTGCATCAACCATTCATCAGTTTTTGCACATCTCAACAAAGTTACTAGATCCCTTTAAGTTTAAGGTACATGTATATTGCCACCTCCTTGATTCAGGAAAAGCTGTAAATGTCAATTAAAGTTAGGAAATCGTTCGTAATGAAACAGTTTGTCAAATAAAGGAATGGCAATTCTGTCAGTTATCCAACCCTCCATATTGAATGGCCTAGATTGCTGGATAAGAGCCTTTTCATTTGACGAGAGCCGATTGTTACAGAGAACAATCAAGCCCTCCACAGATGGTTAATGGCGCTTTGATGCAATAAGTTCAGCTTCCTCGGAGTGACTTTTACAGTTTGATGTTAAACCAGTGAAGAGCAGGGCCCCGTTGCAGGAAGAGATACAACCGATCGTAAGTCAGAAAATGTACACGTTTCAACCAATCAGATTTGCGCATTTAGAACACATGATCTGACTTACAATTTTGATTGTATGTCTTTCTGCAACGGGGTCCAGACCTCATTATTTGAACCAAGTAGTACATATTATTTGGATGAAGAATTGGATAAGCTACATGTTAATTCGTTTTTTTTTAAAGATTCACAGCAGAAGGTTAATGGTACTTTGATAATTGTTTTGAAATCTACAGTTTTGTTTCATCGCAGCAATGTTTACTGTTGAGTTTTAACCGAGTGTATATTCACAGAAAGACTAACGTGTAAAATGTAGTTATAGATGAAGGACATTTTGGGTTTAAAAAGTAGGAAGGAGTTTGAATTTGTCTGATAATTATAAAACAATGACATGATAAAGGAGTCTACAAATTGAGCATGATGTATTATTAGGGAAGTGTAAGCACAAATATGTACATCTATTTGATATTGTCTGAAACAGAGATCTGATTTCTCGCTTTACAAACTACACATTTGATTGAATCTTAATCAAACGAACATTCATTTCAGACATTACATCTACATGTCATACGTGTAAATGTTTCTATTTTGAGAGGAACAAAATTTATTCTTTGTACAATTGACTTTTCAAAATGTGTTTTCTAATCCAATCTAATCACGCAAAATGTCACAGACGCAGGCCAGGAAGGCTTATTTTTAGCACGTTTCAATGCCACGGCTTGTAATGAATCGCAGCACAACAACCTCTTTCCAATTGATACAGATGACAATGCGATGAAGGTCATGAAATGGCATCAATGCAGCATGTAGAATCAGATATTATGTTGCGAAAATTAAATTGACGTCTAGTGTACATAATCCACTATTTAGAGGAATTGAATGAAGGGTATTAAAGGATTTTTTTTTTATCAATTGTGTAAAAAAACCACAGCAGAGGATGATGTGAAGGTCACAAAATGGCGCCAGTGAAGCGTGTAGAATCGGATATTATGTTGCAGAAATTAAATTGACGGCCACTGTACATAATCCACTATTTAGAGGAACTTAATGAAGGGTCCTTACAAGTCAACCTATTAAAGGATTTGTACCTGATTTGTAGAATTCAACTTTTTGTCAATTTTTTAGCCAAACCCAGATCTTCTTCGAATTGTCATCTGGGCCAGATGACAATTTACGAAGAAGGTCGCAAAATCGCAACATGCAGTGAAGCGTGTGTAGATTTGTAGAATCTGGCATTATGTTGCAAAAATTAAATTGACGTCCACTTTACATAATTAATCCACTATTAAAAGAGGAACTTAGTGAAGGGTCCTTACAAGTCAACCTAAAGGATTTGTACCTTTGTAGAATTCATTTTTTGGGTGTAATTTTTAAGCCAAACTGCATGACAATATGAAGGAGGTCGCGAAATTGCATCATGCAGTGATGCGTGTAGAATCAGGTATTATGTTGCAAAAATTAAACTGACATCCAGTGTGCATAATCCACTATTAAGACGAACTTTAATAACAAACTATTCTTTTCAAATCAACATAAAAGATTTGTATCTTGGGAATCTGTCTTTTTATCAAGTTGTATTCAGACTGAGAGGACGATGTGAAGAAGTTAGTGAAAAATTAAAAGGATATCCAGTGTACATAATAATAATATAATATAATATAGGATATTTATATTGCGCAATATCTACCTAATATAAGGTGCTCAAAGCGCTTATTATTATCCCTGGTCATTTGGTACAGTTCAGACCCGCACAATGATATTGTACACATTCTCAACTCCCCGGGGAACATACTAGCGGGCAACCCTATGGGTGCACCAAGCTAATTTTCACCAGACCAGGTACCCATTTATACACCTGGGTAGAAATAAGATTTCTATTAAGAAGAGCTTGACAAAGTATTCCTCACAAATCAGCGTAAAGGATTTGTGTCTTAGGAATCTGGGTATTATCGATATGTGCACATGCCCACTCCCCCCCCCCCCCCCCCCCCCCCAATAATTTGCTCAAAACAATAAATAACATGATACAAATTCTGTACAAAAAGTTAAGAAATACATAAGGTGTGCCCCCCCCCCCCCCAAAAAAAAAATCAATCCAACAAGCTACGCCACTAAATGTACATAATATACAGAGTTATAGACATGAAACAGGAAGATATGTATGTTGTGTCATATTACCGCTTATGTGTGTTGTGCAAATACCAATTTCAAAGATAAACACTCTTAATGGATCTTTTGTCCTCGCATATTATTCATATTTGCTTCATTTGAGTGGCATGCACATGTATCGATGAAACATATTGGGAGTGCGGAAAGGGAAAAGAATGCTAAATAGGAAGATGCATCAGAAATGTTAATTTTACATCATGTGTTTATAACCTATAGACACATTTATTCAATTTTAGCAAGAAAATAGTCCCTAAAGATTTAAAGTTATTTCTTGTATTTATTTTATTCAATCTTATTTCAAAAAGAGAGAAACTAACCAGAAATAAATCATATAAATGGAAAAAAAAAACAAATAAAATAAAGAGGTTCGACTTCCCATCTAGGATTATTTCATCTTATTTTGAACAAAATATTACCCTTGCCATACTCATAACAGGCTTTCAAACTGGGCAGCAAATGTTACCATCTTCTTTTCTTTTTTTTGACAAAACCTGGTTATGATTACACCTCTAGAGAGACCTCGCAAATTTAACAAAAAGTTCATCGCAAGTTCAGTTCATTCAGGAATCGAGCACAATCGACTCTCTGTTCCGATGCGCCCCACAATTAAATGACATTTTATTGAGCGGTGATCCCTTTGTGATAACCTGTTCATCTTCGGTGTTTCTTTTGTCCCCCGGTTTCAAAAGGACTTCCGTAAATCTTTATATATGTGGGGACTTTTGAAAGAAAAAGAGTCTTATTTCGTTGGCTCTATTTTGGGGAAATCATATTTAGAATAGAAGGGCCCTTTTCTACTTTTTTATGTCCAAGCAGAAAGTACAAATCATCCTTTTTCTTGTTGCTGCGATGAACTCTCTTGATCCGCTTTTCAAAGCATACAAATTGAAGTACAGATGAACTACCTTGAACCTTAGAAAAAAAAAAGCATCAACGCAATTAAATTTAAAAGCCATGTTTTGTGTAAAGATATCCCCGCTGGGTGTCAATTGTAGTCGTTCGGACTGATGTATTATTTATTCATCATCATCTTTTCGTCAATTATGAAGCACAATACCCACCATGGCTTGCATGATAACACCAAAGGCCGCTTTTATTAAGTTTGTAGATCGCCATGGCTGTGCAATGTAAATATGAAGCCTAGATGAGCCGTTTTTGTATTTATATGGACAGATAAGCCTATAGATGTTTGTTCTCTAATTAACAGACTTAATTAACTTTGATATGATTATTTAATTAGGGCCAATTATCTAACATACATGTATAAATTATATCCAATGTATGTAATTTACCTGCTATGTACATGTACATACAAACGTGTGAAGCCTTGTTTGGTTAACAAAATACAATGTACTACTAAAACTTGAATTAAATGTTGATATAGAATTCAAATAATTTGTAACGATCAAAGTCATGAAGAAAAACAACATGAGTTTCCTGTTTTCTTTCATTTATATTTAATTCACATACCAGAACTACATCGTCTAGATAAATTGTACCCTCACATGCAATTTACCACATAAATTGAGAGATAATAATGTTCAACTTGTTCATAATCATCTCACAATAAGTGTAAAATTGTTCATGTTTAATCAAGATGTTTTAAGGTGAAATATATCGCTGATAATAATATTATTAACATTTGAAAAAGAATACTTTTTTTTATACAGCACATTTAAACACATACCAGTTAATGAATCATGTACAAAATGAATTTTAAAATTCATATTGTTGTACAAAGTTATATTATTATACTTTTCATGAAGATAAAGAAGCAAACTTAAACATGAAACTATAATTCAAGCCTCCGCACTAACTTTTTTCTCTACTGGCCCTTTCGGGCAAGTAAAAATCATAAATTGTGAAGGTTTACTTGCCCCAATATTAAATTTACTTGCCCTCTTACTTCTTAATGAGATTTAGATGTAAGAAATTACATTGTTCTCTCATAGTTGAACAACTAGTTTTCCCGATCGGGCAAGCAAACCAGACAATTTATGACATTTCACTTGCCTGACACCGATTTTTACTTGCCCCGGGCAAGCGGGCAAGTGCTAGTGTAGAGCCCAGACTATACAGGGTGGGCCCCCAAAAAACGGAATGGGGCACTTCCCAAAAATAAAGTAACAAAATTATTATGTCAATCGAATAGAGTGTTTCTTTCCAATGAAAAACGATACCAAGAACAGTAATTTTTGGACGAGTAGTTTTTTGCTGTAGGACGTCTTAGTGAGACCATGTCAGGTTCCCATTTTTGTCATTTTTTACCAAGTCACTGCCTGATAAATTGCACTTCCTGCCCATCATTGATTCAAACAGCTATGCCCATTCTCTCGGCACACAGCTGAATGCACACTAAGAATTGCGTGCGTTGTTCAGCGCTATGAAAGGCGGTAAGTGCGATTTATCAAGCACTGACTTGGCAAAAAATTGACAAAAAAAGGGAACCTGATATGGTGTCACTCACAGCGCCCTAAAACAAAAACTACACGACCAAATTGACTATTCTTGGTATCGTTGTTCATTTGAAAAGACACTCTATCCGATGGACATAATACATTCGTTACTATATTTTGGGAAGTGCCCCCGTTCCGTTTTTTGGGGGCCGCCCCTGTATATATAATTCAAATAGCTACTGCTTGCCCCTTTCCCACTAGTCAGTCTCATGGTATTTACACTTGTCATTGTTTCCATTTCAGAAATTACATTTCCCTTGATCTCCTCATCTTCTTTCCTTTTCCAATTTCGAGAAGATTTAGCCATTCTCGTTATTACCAATCCTGGATGCGTCATTTCGTGTGATT